>CM060701.1:24126554-24141554 GCA_030686995.1 Artemisia argyi | reverse complement strand
AGAATAAATTACTTATTTAGTCACAAAAATATCTAACATATACAAAAACTTATTTAATTGTGTCATTTTTAGTAATTTTGCAATAATAAGCCCCAGCCATTTGCCAAACAAGTTTATAAAAATACAAAATTTAATTTCTTCTTGTAATATAAGCCCCAGCCTCAGCTACAGCTCCAGCCCATTTTGCCAAACATACCCTATAAGAAAATGTCTAAATATTTATTAGTTCAATTAGAGACATTAAAATGCTCCTTCCATGTCTGGTCCGTTTAGATGTTTTTACCTCTTTATGCCTCTGAACGAAAAATAATAAACAAACACATTTAACACCTAGAAGCTCTAACTAACTAAGAGCTTTGGTCTATTAAGAGACTTTTAAGACCTTAAATTAAAATAAATAAATAAATAAAAAGATCGCCACCTAAGGAGATATATTGGTTACGTCGCAAATACTAGAGTCGAAAATTCGTTTTCCGGACAACTTGCGGATGAAATGCTAAAAAAAGAAATTTGTTTTAAATAAGTGATCAATGCTAAAACTATTATTATGTTGTAAGTTCTAGTAATTACTTCTTTTCAAGAAAGTAAAATAAAGGCCTTTGGTCTAGTGGTATGTGAGTTGCTTACCAACCTAGTGGTTGTGGGTTCAAGCCTCGCTGGAGACATTTTACCCCTTTTCTAAAGTGGGAGATATCGTTGTGTCTAATAGTGATGTTGAAGAGGTTGTTAACACGTTTGATGAGCCCGCTAATCTATTTAGTGGGGGTCATGATCTTCCAGGAAATTTGGTTGCTTTTAATGTCATGTACGGCACTAAGTTTCAAGGTCTTAGGAGTAATTTATTGTGTCATTGTTTTTTTGTTATCATTTGAGTAGTGGTTTGTTTTCCTTTTGAAAAATAGGTAGTATCTTGTTATATAAGCTTTCGTCTATGTAACGGGCTGAGATATGATACTCGTCCATATCCTTTGTTCTTAAACGTTTTTTTAGAGTAATACATTTACCGGGTCTTTGACCTTTTACCAAAAAAATATATATATATATTTTCAAGAAATTGAATGGTAATGATTACCTTTTTTTCTGTTCTTTTATCAAATATATTTTTCAGATTTGAAAATGATGTTTACGATGGGTGACTAGGAAAAAATGTGAACATTCGTCGATAAAAATAAATGACAATACTTTTGGTGGTCAGCTAGATGCCTTAGATTAGTGGTTGAATAATTTATATAATTTTCATTAGTGAAAAATAAGGTATCTTTTTTTTCTATTTTTTTTTTTTTTTTTTTTTTTTTTTCACAAGGTGATTCTTTAAGTATCGTTTTTACAGACGAGAACGAACCAAGAGTTTTCAGGTAAATACAATGTCTTGAACTCGATCGTTGATAAATTGGCCAACTATTAACTTTCTGTTTTTAGCATATGTACAAGCAGATAACAGATTCATGCTCGTTGGTAATTCCGTGCTAAAACGTATTGTAGATTCTATAAATATTATGCATGTCTAGTTACTAATGATTCTCCCATTCCAGTTAATAGTTTGTTGTCAAGGTGAATACAAATTTACCGCCATTATATTAGATACAAACACATCAAATAACTCTAGTCCTTGGTGATTTTGTTGCTAACAAAGTAACATGCATGTATATATACTTACGTATTATTAGCCTGACTGATAAGTCTGAATTGATTTGATGTTCAAAGGGATACATCCATGAAAGTAGCAAGGCAAATCATACTGACGAAACAATCGATCATCAAAGAGCACCCTCAACCTTCGAGGAGTTCAAACGGCTAGAGGAACGGCTCGAGGAAAAGGCAAGTCATGGAGTTGTTAGTCAAACAATAGAGAAGGCAAAAGATGGTTTCTTAGAAGCAGTCACAGGCAACGACGACCCCGAATCCATAAAGGAAAGTTTCAAGGAGGATGTTGGCGTCAGTAATCTTGATAAGACCGGCAATCAAGGACCATCTTACAGAAAGTGATCAAAGCACACAAGGCGTCCTTTTCGTCTCATGTATATAGAGTTCGATGTTTATTTACGAGTAATGTGTAATGTATAAATAAATTTTCATTTTGGTTTTGTATCTCTCTGTGGCTTCCAAGTAAGAGACATACAATAAATTGCAACGGCTAAAAACAAAAAGGGTAAAAAGGCAGAAACATTATATTTTGAAAATGTTGCGAGGAAAGTGAACATCGACCAACTATCGCTAAAATTTGTTCATTAGACCGGGACTTGGTTCCGACACACTACCCCAGTACCTGTTGTTCTATCCGTTTACTACCTGGAGATATCAGGCACAAATGTATTTGGTCAATTCAACTGTAACACTAAAAAATCTGTTTGTTTAGACTTGTTACCCAAAGCTTCTCAGCAAGTCATTTTACGGTGCTAATAGTGAGCAAGTTGTCGATATGTGCAAAGGTTCTCAGATGCTTAATATGGTTTCTATATTGAAATAGTTACCTAGGATATAAACATATACTATAAGATAAGAGCAATAGATTATTGAAAGCACAACCAGATTCATAGCATTTTCAAGCACGCAACAAAGATTACTGTAAGATAACACACCTACTTTAACTAGGCATAAAGTTTAACAAGACTTCAATATTTAACATTAGAAAGCTCAAATCCAAGGGGCGATTCATCAGTACCGAGTGCCCTACATCCTTAGAATTTAGCATAACCTCCAGTCTGGTGTAGCATGGCATCAATCTCATCCCCGTCCTCCATTTCTAGCTGCGGCAACCATATGATATCTACCATTAGTATCTTTACAGATTATATAATCAGATGCTAAAACATGAATACATCTTTAAGTGCATGTGACAATTGAAGGAGCTCGCAAGGGCTCAACATTAGCTAGAATATGTGTTTTTTTTCCCCATGAATGTGACAAGATGTACAGGTCATGTATCAAATAGATTTGTATTGAAACGACTCATTTTGGTAAGGGTTCAGTTAGTCAACCCACAAACACTCCTAGAAAAAGTAAAGAGCCAATTACATATTTTACTTTTGTGGATTGGTGAAAGTATCGGAAGTAGCCCCCTTTGACATTATCCGCATAAATGATCTCTAATTGCATTGTTGGCTTCACTATCGGTCACCAAAAATGAAAGCAAACAATGCAGTTATGAACCATTTATGTATATAGCATCAACAAGGGACAATTTATGTCATTTTCACCAAATCACAAGGTAATATATGCAGTTTACTCAATTGCAAAAAACATGAACATTACAATAACAATCCAAATCTTTGAAAAAATAATTTAGGATGTTGTATGTCTGAAGATATACTTGGGGGGAATTTCACATTTCCACCTGTTTAAACCACTTGACGACCAGTTGAGATATAATACAAAATAAATCGATCCAATCATAAGGGAAGGGGTCGCGAGTCTTTGTTTACTGTATATATAGCTTATACAGAAGAGAGCAAACCTCATCGGGAGTCTGCTCAGCTCGAAGACGACGCCCATCAAACAAGAATGCAATAGAGTTGATTTCTACGGATTGTCGGTCACAGTAAGCATTCATTAGCTTCTTCAATTGTGTGTTACGCTTGATCCTGAAGAATACCTCATTTCCTTCCTATACAAGAATGAAAAGGGTTAATCAGATATCACATAATCCAATGGGTAGCTATCTGGAAAATCATGTTGCAAAAGTGATATTAAAAGAACTGAAAACTGCTAGCAGCTGATAGCAATCACAAGTTCAAGAACACCTTACGAAAAAGAAAGAAGAAAATATAATACAATTTGGTTATTATTCTCAAGGATGTTTACAGTTTGTGGCATATATCAGAGAGCTACTATAATACAAAGGCAACATTGAAGGAAAGTGTGGTTTCTTATTTACATTAGGTGGCCCTTCAAATGCCGAACTGACTATGATAAACGATTCCACAACAAATTTTTCACCAGAGTCAGAACTTGGCTCCTAAAATGGGTTGATATGTTCTCGATTTCATCATGCTCGTCTTCACTATTAGATTTCTATGTTGATATGTTCTCGATTTCAACGAGCCATTCTCATCACAAGTATGAAATTCTTCTTAGTTGGTGTGCTCCAGCTCATGGAGCTTTAAAATTTAACGTTGATGGGTCAGCTATGGATAAGCCGGGGTTAGCAGGTATTGGTGGTTTGTTACGAAACTCCGAGGGGGTTGTTTTGGCTATTTTTTTAATTCCAGTAGGTGTTTTGGATTCGAATGTTGCTGAGGTGATGGCTATTAAAAAAGCATGTATCATGGTTAAAGAGAATGAGGAGTTGAGGTCCGTTAATATAACTATTGAAAGTGATTCGTTAAATGCGGTGTCTTATTGTCCAGATCAGAGGCCATGGAGGTTGCTTCATCACTTTCACGAGATTGATGATTTCCTATCCGGGAGTTCTAATAGAGTGGTTACGCATATTAAGCGAGAGCGTAACAATGATGCTGATAAGTTGGCCAAAGAAGGTGTATCTCGATCAGTTCCATTGGTTGTTTGGCAGATGGCTTGAGTGTCTCCCTTGGGGTGTTGTTTAGGTGGTTTGTTGGAGGTTTCTCGCCGTTTTATCGTTGTTTGTTGCTAGTCTTCTGTATTGTGACTTTTAAGCATTGCAATTTTAATAAAGACATCATCTTTCAAAAAAAAAAAAAAAAAAAAAAAAAAATGGGTTGATTATGGATCAAGCCCCAATATCTAGATTAACTGAAAAAGGACGGTTTCGTTAAAAATAACATATGGTTTTCAAATTAGTTTATAATGGTTTAACCAGCAAAGAAACTTGGGCTTCCGCTCAGCATAAATATATTTGAAGCCCAGTTTTAAAAATCAGTTAACCAGCGAATAATTTGTGACCAAAAACACACATTTTCGAGAAAATTGGGCTGTGACCCAACACAAAAATTAACACCATAGCATACATGCGACCAAACTTTCTAATTTACATATTACATTAACTTGCATATTTGCAGTCCATATTTATTTTAGCCCATCTAACTCCATTACCTTCGTAGCAAAAGAACATCTAGCAAATACACCAAACAAATCTTGTGTGCAATCTCACTTGTATTAAAGGTCAGAGAGCTTCTAAACTCATCCACAAGACCACAACCCTCCCGTCAGTACTGAATAGCAACCTCAATGCAACTGTAGAGATTAACACTCCTAACACATTTCTAGCCATTGTGGAGATAACATGAACTTCTTATTGCATGTTGCATTGGTTTAGACTCCAAAACAAGTGGCTTATCTTGAATAACGCTAGGGATTCATTTATCTTAGCAAATCCGATGAAAGTTAGGAAGTTTTGACATGAATTAAATCAATTATAGATGAGTTGTTCAAAAATGACAAAGCGGATACTTCTTAGAATGTGAGATGGAAAAGAGAGTAAAGAAAATGATAAATTTGATGTCATAAGTGAATGAAAACTAGAATTTCCTTAAAAAAATTTCAAGCGGCTAGACATGTCCTACGAATGCCTATCTCAACTGTCGCATTGAAAGCGTTCAGTACTGAAGGGAGGCAATTGATATGTGTAGAGCTCAACAGCACTCAGACCAAACAAGAATTTACAATATATTTGTTTAATCACATTCAGCTAATGTACCTAAATATGGTGCTTTGTACCATTATTGTTGGTTGAACATGACCACTCTTACCGATTATAATGGAGCGCAACAAGTAAAATTTTGAGGGATTTCATATAAATATATCGGATGTGCACCATAGATTAGCTAATAAACGAAGAACGCATAATTAAAGAAACATGAACTTAAAGACAAAAATTACAACTATAAGATTAAAATATAACCACAAGTTTCATGTCTAGAAGAGGGATGATCTTATATTCTTATCGACAAGACACAATCACATTCCCCTGAAATAAAAAATAAAAAAGAACGCAATCTATATCCGAAGAGGTGTTTGACAGTTTTGAGAATGATTATTTAATTATGGTGTTTTTAATAATCACATAATAATAAATTTCAAGGGTTTATAGTAAAACTTATAATCGTTATCAAATCATTGGGTTAACAAGCATTTCAATAAGTTGATTCTTTTATTAAAAAACAAACAGGACCATATGTTCTTTTAGTTTTTTACTTTTAAAAATACTTTTTGCTCGTTCGTGTATGTTGGTTAATCTCCGGCTAATATTTAGACATATAAGTTAACCACCAAATCAAAATTTTACCGATCGGGTGATTGGCAATAGTGAAGATTATTTTGTTGTGAAGTAGCACATAGTGTTTGAACATAATTAAACACTTCGGAAAAACCAGTTTACGAACATAAATGATTCCAGAAAAATTGTAAACAAACCAACCAAACATTTAACAAAGTTGATTTATTCAGGGGGTGTACTAGGGGGTGTACTGTTTGTTTAAGCTTATACGTGGGCTTATGAGCTTAATTAATTTCGGCTTATATTTCATAAGCCTCAATTTTCAGGCTTATTTTGAAACTTTTAGGCTTATATAAGTTTACCATATCATAATAAAATTATATAAACCCACAAGTGTCAAAATAAGCCTGAGAATTGAGGCTTATGAAATATAAGCCGAAAAACAAATAAGCTCATAAGCCACATATAAGCTTAAACAAACACAAAACATGAATACACTTGTTTGTTGGCGGTAAAGTGATTGTTAAGATTTGTGGATGTTCGTTAATGTTCATCTAATTATTATGTTATTTTTCTTTTATTTTTAAAAACCAGCTGCCTTAGGGCAGTTGGCCACCAACTACCGCAAAAGCGCGCAGTTGACCAAGTCAAAGCTTAAAGGCGGGGGTTCGAATCCGGACTCCAACTTGGTCAGCCAGTGTTGCCTAGGTAATTTACCGGGATATGCCTTCCTTGTTGGGTGGGGGGCTCGGTACCAAAAAGGTACACGGACTTGAGATGGTTCCGCCAAATACCATTTTTTTTTTTTCTTTTATTTTTAAACTAACAATCTCACAGTATTTTTATTTTTATTTTTATTTTATTTTTATTTTTATTTTTTTTGAAGAGCAACAATCTCACAGTATTTACAAATAGCTCGTCTCGCCGAGACTTAAGTAAATCACAATCACTTAATAGCCATAATTATGATAATCCAATATTTACAGTTTTACACATACATGTAAATAAATCCCTAAAATTACCAACAAAAATAGTCACTACTTCATATCACATAATCAGTTTTCCAAACACCCCCTTAATTAACATAATCAGTTATCCAAACACCCCCTTAATTAAATAAATCAATATAAACCCTAATCACTAGTAAATATCAATAAACAAAATAAATAACAAAATCATATAGTAAGTAAAGAAATAAAGAAGGTTAGATCAGTAATTAAAAAATTAAAAAAAAAAAATGAAACCCTAAGAAAGAGACCTGGCTTTTGACTTTGAGATTGATGTGAACACCATCAGCGGCAGGTTTCTTGTCTTCTCCGTTAGCCGACATGTTGTTATTGATTAATTGATTGATTGATTGATTGATCGGCGGTGATGATGTTGCGGTGGTTTCACGCGTTTTCTCTTGTGGTTGTTTATGCCAGAGGAGTACTATTTATCACTATCTTTTTTAGAAGGTACAACTTTCTTTTAACCTAGAAAATTAATGCTTGCTTTTACTTTTACTTTTCTTTTTTTAGTTTTTAATAAATGATTTATTTTTTAGTATAATGTGAATTTTTTAACAAATGTTTATGAGGTATCCACTATAAGAGGTTTATAAAAAGGTTTATAAAATTTGAAGAGGTTTATAAATTGAGTCACCATAGTGAGGTGAGGTTTATGATGACATGGAATGAAATAGGTTTAAGTTTATAGACCTTTTCATTGCAACTAAATACATGTAATTCATTTAATACCTCATTAAATTGTAAAGTTTTAACAAGTTTAAGTATAGTGATAATAGGTTTATAAAATGAGAAATTTAAGAGCATATGACATGGAAATTATATAAACCTTTTTAAAAGGTTTACCATAGGAGATGCTCTGAGTGTTTTGAAGCAATTAGTAACAAGTGGTTAGCGTTTTGTATAAAATGTTTGTTTGAAAACAAGCAATTTTTATACACGCTTCATATCTTATGACTAACTACCATTTTTACTAACTTATTATAATTATATATCTATGTTATCAAATATTTTATCCAAACAAACAACTACTTCTTCCTGCTATTGTTTTCCACTATTGGTTTTTGCTATTGTTTTCTGCTACTGCTTTCAGCTACCGGTATCTTCGCCGAACATACCCGTTCTGCATAAAACGAGGCAAGTCGCGTTTGAGCTATCCATGATTAACTTGGTGAAAAATATGAAATGAGTTGGGCTTGAACAAGCTTTAACTTGATTTGGGATCAACAAATAACACATAAAAATGGGATTGATGGTTTGAAGGCCATTCGAACAAAATATTTAAATCAATATGGAAATTTTGACCTCGTACATTATTATTATTATTATTATTATTATTATTATTATTATTTTGTTCCCAACTGAGCTTTTCTAAAAAAAATTAAAAAAAAAAAATAACCCAAACAATGAGCATATATTTAAATGAATTTTAGCCATGAGCCGAGATTGAACTAAATATATATTTTCTCAAAGACCCGCCATGACTGGTCAACTGAATTTTTTTGTGGCGAGTAAGTGATACCACTAGGGTAATGCGTTACATGGGAATACAATCTAAAATGACTATCTACACTATTTGAAGTTGTGTTTCTACCGAATGCCACTACAAAACACCTATTGAGCTAATTATGCATACACTACATCAAAAGATGTAAATTTACAAAGGTTTTACAAATACCAAAAATAATTTGAAGCTTAAATCGATGTGATTGATAAGCTTATTTTGGCAATATGAATCTTAAATCATGTCCTCGCCGCAACACACTACTACTAATAATATGCATTGTTAAGGATGCTCGAGTGCTGATTGCTTTTCGACGTAACGCGAGGGGTAACCACACCTCATATTAAATCAAAATTCGAAACACAAATTATATTAAGAAAGAGAACATAAAATCAAAATTCAAAACACCAATTATATTAAGAAAGAGGACATAAAATCAAAATTCAAAACAATAAAATCTAAATCAAACATAAAATTGGGCAAATATCATTGCGTATGAAATTCTTTTTTTGAAATTCTTTAAAAATGACATTTCTCATTTCCAGAAGGTTAACTTAGAAAAAAGAATATGTATAAACGTTTGAATAACATTCCTCATTTAAAAGGGTTAACTTAGAAAAAAGAGTATGTATAAATGTTTGAAAGACAATCATGACAAAAATCGTTTTTTGAAAATCGATTTATGCAGATTCAACAACATTCATTTGAAAAGGATGGCAATGGGCCAATGGCTATCGTGTCTTTTTTTTTTTTTAAATAATGGTTATCGTGTCTAACTTCTTATGAATTCTACATTTACATTTGCATACATTATAAGGTGGAGTAAATCTATAAATAACATCATGGTACTTGAGGAGGAATGGCTAATATCTTAAACCTCTATTCACGAGGTCCGAGGTTCGAATCTTATCTCTACCATTTTCCTGAAGTTTCATTTTTTTTTTCTTTTTTGTGCATTAGATATTATCTAACAAAAAAGTTTTTGTACACACTACAGTTTCATTCTTTAATTCATCAAAGATGTATCCACATGCTACATACTTAGAGGACCATTTACCTATTTTGAAAGGGTTTGGCGTGAAAGGAATAGACAAGAGTATGATTGCGTTGCAAACAAATAGAAGTGTGCTCTTTCAACGGGTTATTGTGCAAACTTAATTGAGAAGGTAAATATCGTGGGGAAGTGGAAAATAAAAACAATTTTGTGGTTAATTTTACCACGTCGAGCATTCATTTATCCCCATGAGTGGAGATTGTACCAAAGATCTATTTTCTCAAAGATCCGTCATGACTTATCAACTAAATGTTCGTACTGGATAAGTGATACCGCTAGGGCAATGAGGGGAATACAATCTAAAATGACTATCCACGTTATCTGGAAGTGTGTTTCTACTGAATTCTACTAGTTCCAACTTCCAACCGATGTATAATATACGAAGGTGTTGTTGTTCACTTCAATTCATTTATTGCTATTGTTAGTTGTCACCGTTCAACTCAATGTTTGGTTCTATTGAGCATGTATGGATTACGTACATGTGTCGTTCATTTTGATTTATCAAAAATTACAATTCAACTAAATTCATGCTCAAGAGATTAAATGTAGATTCCAAAACTGCAATTCTAAATAAAGTCCTCGCCGCAACACACTACTACTAATAATATGCATTGTTAAGGATGCTCGAGTGGTGCTTGCTTCCCGGCGTAACGCGAGGGATAACAACACCTCGTATTAAATCAAAATTCAAAACACAAAATTTATTAAGAAAGAGAACATAAAACCATAACTCTAAATCAAACATAATATTGGACAAAGTAACCTTGCTACATCATTGTGTATGAAACATTTTTTGCAGTTCTTTCAAAAATAACATCCCTTATTTCAAAAGGGTTAACTTAGAAAAAAGAATATGTATAAATGTTTGAAAGACAATCATGACAAAAATCGTTTTGAAAATCGATTTATGCAAATTCGGCAACATTCACTTTACATATGCATAGATTATAAGGCTGAGTATGACAATAAATCACATCTAGGTACTTGAGAAGGAATGCTAACATCTTAAACCTCTACTTACGAGGTCCGAAGTTCGAATCTTATCTCGTCAAAAATCGGAAATAGCCATTCTTTTCTAGTGCCTGGTTTTTTGTTTTTTGTTTTGTTTTTTTTTTTTCATAGATTATTAATACTCCATTATATATCAACAAACTTTAATTCATCAAAGATGTATCCACATACTACATATTTATAGAACCATTCCATTTTGAAATGGTTTGGTGTGAAAGGAATAGAGAAGAGTATGATTGTGTTGCAAACAAATCGAAGTGTGCTCTTTCAAGGGGTTAAGGTGCAACTTAATTAAGAAGTTAAAAATCGTGGGGAAGTGGAAAACTAAAACAATTTTGTGTTTAAATTTACCGTCGAATTTTACCACGTCGAGCATCCATTTATCCCATCATGGCCGACATTTTTCAAAGATATTAGAGCGATTAGCGACACAAAAATAGGTTAGAAGAAATTTTTCTAAGTTCCATCGAAAGTTTTTTTTTTTCTTTTCTTTTCTTTTCTTCTTTCTAATAAGACCCTATGACACGAGCATAATCCTGGAAGCATCACAAAGTACTGAAAGATAACATACACCCATAAAGCCAGATGACACTTAAATATTTAATAGCACATAGTTGAATCCAAAAAGCAAATAGTTTATGAAAGATGGTTAAATCCAATAGATAGTTCATGAGTATCGAGTGCCATGAGAATTTTAGCATTGGCTCCTGTCTCGTGTAGCATGGCATGATCTCATCCCCGTCCTCCATTTCTAAGCTGTGCCAAAAAAAATGACAAATTTCTCAGCATTAGCATCTCGCTAATCATACAAACATACAATAAACATGAAAATAGGGAGTTAAACATTGCAGTGCCGGGTAACATGTCAAACGGATTTAGAGAAGAATTATAAAACATCTATAATATTGGTTGTTATTGGTTTTCAAACTTATAGACCTTTCAAAAGTTGAAGTCTTTTACACCCTTCGTATAAGACTTATGTGCTATCCCGGTTGGTCACTTGTGGCCTTGTGGGTTGTGTCAAGGACTCAAGGTTGGGCCCGGCATGGTACTTTCAAACCTTGATGGGCAGCCTGCATCATTGCGATTCCACTAGCGCTAGTGTAGCAATGTTCTATGTATGGTTTGTTTGGTCTCTAGGGCCCAAGGCATAAAGATGGGATTCACGAACTAATAAGATTTTTGGTATCCCATACAGGATAAGAGGTAGTATACATGATAGTATGATACAATTGGTATCAGTATATCATGCATCTATCAAATGCTGATTGATCAAATCTTTATCGCTCTATTTGTAACCATCAACATAGTATGTTCTATAAATAATCCATCAAGAGAGAACTTGTTCTGTTGGGTAACATTAAAATTTCATTTAAAGGGGCGATTTCAGTCCATTTACTTAGGATTGAGAATGAATGCTTTATCTCTAATGGATTAGACACTTTTCAAAAAGAATTTAGCATTACCTCCCATCTGGTATAGAATGGCATCAATCACTTCCCCATCCTCCATTTTAAGCTGTGGCAACAAAATGACATATTGGTCCACATTAGCATCTCGATATATTGTATGAACAAACACTAAAAACACAAGGAATTCACCATTGCAAGTTTCGGGCAAGTAATATTTGAGTGTATTGACCAGTTAAAAGAGCTTGCAACAGCATGTCACCAGCTAGAAGCAGGAGCATATATGTGTTTTTTTTCTAGACGCGGCAGTATGGACAGGTCAAGTAACAGGTGAGCTTGCAATGGCAAGTCACTAAGTATAATTACTAAACCGGATCATTTACAAACTAAGTTGCTATCTGCCTATCTTTTGGAACTCACCATGGTAGAAAATATTGCGTAATGGCTACAAAACACTAGTGTTATATTATATCTTCAAAAACAAATTGTTTACCAGGTTGTATGAGTTAAAAATGAAAGCTTGGCCAATTTTGAGCCTGTTTGACCCATTTTCCTTGTTGGTAAAAGTCTAAGACATTGCGAATCACCCTTTCGTACATTAAATGGTTTACAATTGCCACCTATTAGTTTTGGTTATTTTATACGTGCGAGAATGAGTAACAAAAAGTGATGCAGAAGAGAGTTGACCTCATCGGGTGTCTTATCCGCTTGAAGACGTTTTCTATTGAACACGAATACAGTAGTACTGGCTTCTTTCGATTGTTTGTCACAGTACTCGTCTATCAGCATTTTCAACTGTTTGTTACGTTTGACCCTGAAGGATACTTCAATTCCATCCTATAACAGAACGAAAAGGGGTTAGTCAAGCAGCCCGTAATCCAATAAGTTCCCGAATGCTACTTGGTAAATCATGTCAATAACGAATATCAAGAGAAACAAATTCATAAGCATGCTAGGATGTTGACAATAATACCCCTACCCAATAGTCTTATAAGAAAACCAACATTTTATTCTGATTATTTTATATCGCATAACGATCCAAAACACAACGCGAAACACCCCCTTAATCTAGTATACAAAACCAAACCTGGCTTTTAACTTTCAAATTGATGTGAACACTTTGATCTCCATAAGGTTTCTTGTCTTCACATTTCACTGGATTCATTTTGCTCTGATCAGTTTTTTATGACAATCCTGTTAATACCCTTTTTTCTTCTAAAGTGCAAGTAAAAAATATATAAGGATAGCGTAGATGTGAATTTGAATTTTCCTTATTTCTTGGTGTATTTCAACTAAAATTAGTTATGTTTCACCAATATATATGTAAATCTTCTTTTTTTTAAAAGTTAAAATGAATTTTTAATCTTTGTTGTTATATACAAAATCTTCACTTATTTAAGAAAACAAAATCATGGCTTTTTAACTAGTAATCATTTCTAAATACCATGTATTGAGTTATTTAAGTAATTATGTCATTTGAACGTTTGTTTTAAATGTGAACTGATTTTCAGTTTTGATATGCAACCAATAATCCAACTTAAGTGTATCGTCACAAAATTCTTATTCAACCATCTCACAAAAATCCATCGAAATCTATAACAACGCCAGTGCGGTGCTAGCATAATATGATGTTGACACATCCAAAAAATATGGGTGTAATTGACGGACATAAAGTTTAAAAGAAATATTTGGCATGTATTTTGGATAGCAGGTTCCAGAATTAGAACGAGCGACGTGACTTCAGCTTTGTGTTCAGTTATTAGTTCCTTTTGGTTCAACTTTAGCTTAATAAATCTAGAAAACACACATAAACAAGAAGACACCCTAATAACATTTAAGGGATTTTTCCTCACACGAAGAATGTGGGTTTTTCATGAACCGTAAGCATATTTACATGATTTTGGCATTTGAAAATTTAACAAGCATAAATGCCAAATGCTACAGATATAAAAATTTGACAAATTCTCACTACATAGCGTGAAATTATCAACTGTGATTCATGTTATATGTAATATGTCACTAGCACATGTTTTCTTAGGTATCCATCAACCTATCACACGCTAGATCAAGAATCAATCAAAATGGCTTAGGGTGAATTCTACCGGGTACAATTAGTGTAGCATTTAAAGGTGACAAATGCACCCCGTTAACTTAAAATGGATCGATAATGTCATATCTCTATAAGAAGAAAAGGGTAATAACAAGCGAAAACCTACTAAAACACTTCTTTATAAATAAAAAAGGTTCTAATAAATAACCAAAAGACCCGAGAACAATAGATCATTCGGATAATGATCAGATTCATTGCATATCTTGCTACAACCATAAGAAATGACAATAAAACAACCCACCCATACTTCAACTAGGCATAAAGGTAAATATCACAGTTAAACGTAACAGTGATATGATTTTGTGAGCTTTGAGTGTCCTATACCCATGAAGATCTACCACCACCTCCATTCATGTGTAGCATGACCTCGATCTCATCCCCGTCCTCCATTTCTAGCTGTGGCAACAAAAAGACAAATTGTTCCGCATTAAAATCTCAAAAAATCATACAAACATATAGTAAACATCGAGAAGAAATGGAGTTAAATCAGTTAACTACGTAGAAACATGTGGATATGTATTTTTGTTAGTATGTTTTATGTAGGCAAAATGAATGGGTCAAGTAACAGGTCAAAAGGGTGTGGGTTGAAACGAGTCTTTTGACTCATTTGACTTGATAAAATTCAAAAAGACAATGCAAATCAATCCAATGATAAACAAATGGTTTGCAAATGCCATCTACTGGTTTTGGTTACTGTATGTGTGTGTGACAGATTAACTAAAATTGATGCAGAAGAGAGTAGACCTCATCGGGTGTCTTCTCAACTGAAAGG
>CM060701.1:23791554-24121554 GCA_030686995.1 Artemisia argyi | reverse complement strand
ACAAAAAACAGATACAAGATTGATGATTGACACAGTGTACTTGGCTAACATAAAGAAGTTGCATTATATAGTTATACTCAAATTAGCATACCTTCAATACAACCGCAACACGATCAGCAGGCTTGGTCGAATCTGGTACTTGAAATACCGCGTTATGTCTGTTGGGATCAAATTGTTCATCTGTGGGATCATATTTTTCCACCCCAAATTTCTTAAAAACCTGAAAACAAGATATTCATTAGCCCAGGTGAAAAAGACACATGTTGATGTATCATTGTTTGTAAGTACATGACTAACATTCGCTACACGAATATGTTACCTCTGCTAGTTGTTTTTCAGTCATCTCAACACCTTCCAACAGTGTTTTTAAGAGTGGTACAGCTCCCGCACTGTCTTGAGATGCATCAATCTTAACAAAACTCTCTTTTACAACAGAAGAAGCTCTACTGAGATTATCCGCAACGTCAAGTAAGCTCTTTGCAAAACTCTGCAGCTTTAAATGCATTAGACAGTAATATGAGAGTAATAAACACATTCAAAATACTTCAAATAGACGAAAGTTAACCTGTACTTCAAAGTTTTTCGAGTTTTCGGCTTCTCGCTGCATTAGATTTTCCGAATCAGCAAGAGTTAGAACTTGCTTTATCATATCCTTGATTTTTTCTACTGGTGTCTTCAGAAGTTCATCTTTTTCAGCAACAACTTTGACTAGATCTTCCACTGACAAGTCTTCCTCAACTGAACTCGACTCTAAAAACCAGACAGAACGTTATAACCCTGATTTATTAAAAAGACTAGAAAGGTGCCCGCGCGATGCGGGGGCGGATTGTTGGGGTGAAGAGGACTAGAGGAGGGAGGTGGGGTGGTGGAAAGTGGTTGTTGGGGTGGTTGTTGAGGTGGTTATAAATTGTCGTGGGTGGTTGTTGAAGTGGTTATAAATTGTTGGGGGTGATTGTTAGGGGTGGTTGTTTCCATAATTAGTAAGTAAAAGTCTGAATTTTTAAGCCTTTCTAATTATAGAATAGTCCCAAATACATTATATAGTAGTATAGATTTTGCATAAAATAGAATTTAGCATAACCTGCAGTCTGGTGTAGCATGGCATCAATCTCATCCCCGTCCTCCATTTCTAGCTGTGGCAACCATATGATATCTACCATTAGTATCTTTACAGATTATATAATCAGATGCTAAAACATGAATACATCTTTAAGTGCATGCGACAATTGAAGGAGCTCGCAAGGGTCAACATTAGCTAGAATGTGTGTTTTTTCCTGAATGTTTGAAAAAATAATTCAGGATGTTGTATGTTTGAAGATATACTTGGGGGGAATTTCACATTTTCACCTGTTTAAACCATTTAACCACTTGAGATATAATACAACATAAATCGATCCAATCATAAGGGAAGGGGTCGCGAGTTTTTGGTTACTGTATATATAGCTTATGCAGAAGAGAGCAAACCTCATCAGGTGTCTGCTCAGCTCGAAGACGACGCCCATCAAACAAGAATGCAATGGAGTTGATTTCTACGGATTGTCGGTCACAGTAAGCATTCATTAGCTTCTTCAATTGGGTGTTACGCTTGATCCTGAAGAATACCTTATTTCCTTCCTATACAAGAATGAAAAGGGGTTAATCAGATATCGCATAATCCAATGGGTGATCTAGCTGCTGACACCAACCACAAGTTCAAGAATACCTTACAAAAAAGAAAGAAGAAAATATAATACAATTTGGTTATTATTCTCAAGGATTTTTAGACCCAAAATTATCGAAGTTATAAGTTGCAATTGCAGGGATGTAAAGTCAGTTTGTTTACAGTTTGTGGTATATATCAGAGAGCTAGGGTGTGTTTGGTAAGAGCATCAGTGACACAGCTCACCGCTCATAGCTTCTTAAAAAAACAATGGAAAATGAGTTTTCCTAAAAAAAATAGCAAAGCTCACCGCTCCTTTGCCAAAGGAAGAATAAAAATCAAAAAGCTCGTTGCTCACCGCTCATCGAATATTTATACTGTCCATTTCAACCAAACTTGTAATAGCCAAACCTCAATCTATATAAGCAAACCTAAAAACACCAATACTAAACACACAGGGTAAATGTTTTTAAGTTATATTTGAAGTTTTATTTGTAATGTTTTTAAATGTATTTGAATTATTATGTAAATGTTTGGAAAAAAAAATTGTCTTTCGCCATAAAAATGGTCACAGGGTACCCACTGCCGCATTGCGCGGATACCGTTCTAGTCATATAATCAGTTATCCAAACACCCCTTTAATTAAATAAAGTTACAAACCCTAATCGCTAGTAAATATCAATAAACAAAATAAATCACAAAATCATATAGTAAGTAAAGAAATAAACAAGCTTAGATCAGTATAAAAAAAAAAAAAAAAAAAAAAAAAAAAAAAAAAAAAAAAAACACCTAAGTAAGAGACCAGGTTTTGGACTTTGAGATTGATGTGAACACTATCAGCAGCAGGTTTCTTGTCTTCTTCGTTAGCCGACATGTTTGATTGTGATTTTGTGTTGCGGTGGTTTCACGCGTTTTCTTGTGGTTGTTTATGCCAAGTAAAGTGGAGTACTACTAACAGTGTGTTCTAGAGACTTTTATAGAAAGGTAAAGAAAATGAAATGAAGTACGGAGTAAATGGTTTATTTGTTGTTCTCAAGTTAGCAGGAAGTTAGTTGAGAAAAGTGAATGAAAAGTTGAAAATTGTCACGTCCATTCCTCGAAAGAAAAGAGAAACATATGAATAATTACTATATTAACCTGACAAGTCAAATTATATGATAAAAGACAAGGGATAATTTGGTAATTTTGAAAACTCAAAACATCCTTTCCTCTCTAAACTGCCCAAAAATGGGCGGGCCATCTTCACCTCGCTTCCTTTCTTTATACTACGTACAAAACTCTAGAACACACAGTGTAAGTATTTATTATCTTTTTGAAAAGGTACAACTTTTAACTTACAACAATTTAATGGTTTGCTTTTACTTTTCTTTTCGGGTAAATTGCAAAAAAGTTTCTAAAGCTCAAATGCGCGTAAGGAATACACCGAGAGAAATTTTGTTACAAAAACGACATTAATATTTCTTTTTTATTTTTTTATTTATTTATTTTATTTTTATTTTTATTTTTTTGCAAAATAGCCACCGAGAACTACTTTTTGCTAACTTTTTTTAGTGCAAAAGAGTAAAATATATTATTAGCATCAAACAATTTACACACAATCATTCTACTGCAATGGACATGCCCATTTAGTGAAAAACTAAGCAACAAAACATTCTGATAGATAATCTCATATCAGATACATCATAATACCAATGCTGCATAAAATGAAGCCATCAGACTTTTAGCAGCAGAGTAGCAACCAACCCATGACTGTATACTTCAAGTTCACCCATAATTGCACCAAGACCATAGCCTCACAATATACATTTCCCTACCACCATCCTATTTGATCATTCAACCCGCATCCACACTAACCAAAAGTCTTTTTGCTAACTTTCGTTATTCTCCTCGTTAAGTGCCTCGTCACTGAGGGTATTATCATCATTTTACTGTTCATACTTATTAAATTGCCGCCAAACAACTTGCGACATCAAAGCGACATGATCTGAATGGCTAAATTTGCAAAGTAAACTCTCATGTTTGCACCCATAAAACCCTCATACAACCCAGCTTCTAAACCACGACTCGACAACCAAAAAAATGGTATTCCAAAATGTAATCATCACCACTACATTCACCAAACACCGCAATAATCACCACCACCATACGCACAACCATCACCAACAACAACCACCAAGACACATCAACTTTGATCACCACCACGAAGAAACAACTCCCATAACAACGTCCATGTCCACGTTGTCAATCACAAGACACAAAATTCTGTTACTACAACTAGACCACTTCACAGCCTCGTCACTTTTGCAAAAGTTGTCGTAGACACTTGACTCATGATGGCGTTCTCTGTAATATCCCTGTTGGGGGTAGTACTCGTAAAAACACTAAAAGACAAAAACTCATGAACCCCACCACCACTTCGGGTTATGCTACCACTTTTGCTCCTGTGGAGTACCAGAGCCTGGTGACGCCTCCACCTGTGGATGCTGCCGGAAATGTGATGGGTCCGTTTGAAGGAAATGGGTTTAGGTAGCTCTTGGAGGGTGCTTGGTTTGAGGATGGTGTTTGGCCTTTTTGTGGTAGTTAATCTAGTCTCTTAGCTTAACGTATGTCTTTTGATTGTAGTAGTTTATGTACCCGATCTTTTGGTGAGTGGTTAACTGTATGGTTGTAAATTTAACTAATCTTTTGGCTACTTGTTATCTTTTCGCAATAATTACCCAAAATTGCCCAAATTGACAATCATGTTTGACTTTTGCAAATGAATGTACTTGCACACAGTTACCCAAAATTTGCCCAAATTGACAATCCTGTTTGACTTTTGCACATGATTATACATGCATAAAATTACCTAGAATTGCCCAAATTGACAATTTTGTTTGACTTTTTCAAATGAATATGCATGCATACAATTACCCAAAATTGCATAATTTGTTGGCTTCCATTAGATTAGAGAAAAGGTTATACAAGCATTTACCCTAGTAAATTATTACACAACCAGTAGATAAAGTTTAAAACAACTAGATATTGTTATAATCTTCTAGTACAACACCATAGCAGAAGTATAACAGATTATTGACGTAAACATAAAAGCATAACCATTATTCAGCATCATCCTTAGTTTTCTTATCAGCTATCAGTCTTCTCCTCTTGATTGATCTTCAAACTTTTCATCTGCAAGCACTCCATCTTGCCCAACTCCATTTTTTGCAAGCACTTCATTTGGCTCATCTCCCTGTTTAGTAAACACTTTATCTGTAATCACATCTCTATCAATAGCTGAGATAAATCCCTTATGTCTAACTACTGCAGCACAAAGATCATCTGGATTCACAGCCCACAAACTAATTGTTCACCATCATCACCATCAACATCCTTTATTGCAAACATTTCTTCAGCAACGACCTCAAGTGGAACCACACTGAAACTAATTGGTTCAGCAAAAATAACATATATCTCTGTTACTTCTTCAGCTGCAACTACGTCATCAAGTTCATCCAATGCTTGATCAATGTCAGCAAACATGTCACTAATCTCTTCAGGCACTTCAGGTACATCAACTAAATGGTATGGATCGTCCGTACGTGCACTCATTTGCAAATATTTATCGAACGCATCCGGTGAGTTGCCGTATGTCAATTGTCGTATGACCATAGTGCATTTCATGATACGACTAATACTCATTTGACCCGTACAATCGGGTACTTGGCAAAAGTATGCAAAATGATCTGGAAGAGGATCGGCAGTATATGATTCAATACCGGAAACTATTTCTAGAAATAGTTTCCGGCTCATACGAAATCTTCTACGAAAGTCTCTATGAGGATACTTACAACATGGATTAAAATAGTCGGCCATCAAACGCTCCTCTGCAAGCTCACGTTCACGGGGATTAGGTTACGGGTTAACCAGAAAGATGATTGGGCTACTTCTTCTTGTATTCATTGGTACTCATAGGCAGCCATAATTGTTAAAGCATTGGTTTTATCTTCAATATCGGAAAAGGGTCATATGTGCGGCATAAGTTGGATGCGGATTCATTGCGGATAAGAGGTTTATATAAAGATGGTTTAAATTTTGTGTTTGAAAAATGGTTAGATAAGAGGGGTTTATATAGGTGGTTTTTTGAAATAATAAAAAATAAAAAATTATGTTAAATAAAACTAGCCGTTGCTAGTATCTTTATTATTTTTTTTTTTTATTTTTTAAATTTGAAATCTGTCAAATATAAACGTTGGAGGGGGAGTCTTTTGTATTTCTTTATTTAAATGATACTAGCCGTTGGAGGGCGTGCGGTGCCCCAGCAACGTAGCCATCAACGCCAGCCCAACGTGTACATGCAAGGAATGGAAATAACGCCATAACGGCGTTAAAATTTAGCCACCTAGAATGATTTCGCGTTGAAACGTTACCACTCCCTAGCCTCTAAGGTTATGTTTTACATGGAAATACAATCTAAAATGACTATCTACACTATTTGGAGTTGTGTTTCTACTGAATGCTACTACAAAACACCTATTGAGCTACTTGTGCATACAATACATCAAAAGATGTAAATTTATAAAGGGTTTTATAAATACCAAAAATAATTCGAAGCTTAAATTGATGTGATTGATACGCTTATTTTGGCAATATGAATCTTAAATCAAGTCCTCGCCGCAACACACTACTATTAATAATATGCATTGTTAAGAATGCTCGGGTGGTGGTTGCCTCCCGGCGTAACGCGAGGGGCAACCACACCTCGTATCAAATCAAAATTCAAAACACAAATTCTATTAAGAAACAGAACATTAAAAAAAAATCTAAATCAAACATAAAATTAGACAAATAATCTTGCCGCATGTATAAAATTCTTTTGCATTAAAAAAAGTTAACATTTCTCATTTCAAAAACGTTAAATTAGAAAAAATAATATGTATAAATGTTTGAATTTTGAAAGACAATCATGAAAAAATCGTTTTATGCAAATTCGACAACATTCAGTTGAAAAGGATGGCAATGGGCCAATGGCTATGGTGTCTAACTTCCTATGAATTATATATAAGGCGGAGTATATCAATAAATCACAATCAGATACTTGAGATGGAACGGCTAACATCTTAAACCTCTATTAACGAGGTCTGAGGTTCGAAATTTTTTTGGGTAAAGGGGAGTAATCCTGCACCCTGGTAAATATATTAAGACCAAAACGTTTGAGTACAAATGGAATGTGGCTGAATACCACATTAACCTCAAGCAAATACAGCTTGATAGACAACTAACCTAGAGCTTCTGACATGCCAAAAGCTCATGACAACTCTAGAAACAAAATGAACCTAGACCAAAAACAAAAACAAATCAAGCTAACCAGCAGCATCATCCGTGAAAGAAGAACTTCCACCATAAGCAACATTAGGGAATAAATTAGCTGATTCATCAAACATGTTATCAACACAATCATCTTCACCATCTTCATCAGTAGCTAGAACATCATAAGGGTTGGATGTAGACACTTCACCCCCCTTAGAGGAGAGACCTTTAGACTTCAACTTAGATGACGAAGTAGGCACACTACTAGTAGCTATCTTTTTAGGTTCACTAGTAGTCTTCTTTGGCTCATACCTGATAGTCTGTTTGACAGAAGTACCAACAATACCAGACTGGATTTTACCTTTTTTCTTCTTACGACTCACCTTTTGGAAACCATCATAAGCAGGAGGAACCACATTTGAAGTAGTAACAACAGGGGGAGTAGTCTCTTTTTTAGTACAATGCTCATAGATGTGCCGAAAAATCTTACATAAAGTGCACCTAGGAGGCCTCCATTCATATTCAACCCGGATAGATTCTTTAGTAAAATCATCCCCTGTAAGAGAAGGGACACCAATAGTGATAACTTCTACGAGCTCATCCACTGAACCCACTTCAATTAAACACCGAGCAAAACTGCTTCTACCCCAAGAATCCTTGCACATAGAACTTGTGTATGAATCCAACATAATAGGTTTGCCAATAAATGAAGCAATCAAGTTAATACCATCATCTTCAAAGACTTGGAGAGGCACATCATGCAGTTTAACCCATATCGGAATGCGAGTCAACTCTTCCTTACATAAGCTAGTACCAATAGACCATTTCTTGAGAATGATTGGAGATTTACGAATCATCCAAGGTCCATTTTCCAAAACAGATTCTAAACCAGCTTGAGTATCGAATTTAAAAAAGAAAAAACCTTTGTCATTCATCATGATCTTTTTCAAACCATACTTAGCCCAATTATTCTTAACATAGTAATCAACCACTGGAAACGCCATTCTATTACCAATAAAATAGCCATAGAGAGTGTGCTCTAGGCGTGCACTAACCTTTTCAACTATTCTTCGAGGAATAGACACATTAACACCTTCACAAACAGCCTCAGCAACCAAAGAACTAGAATTAGTTGCAATAGTTGTATTAACCTCCACGTAGTCATTAGTTGTAGTAACTTTGCCACTCACATCAGAATTTGTTGCATTAGCCGTCATGCTAGGTACATAGACCTCCATTAAACCACTCATAGCCTCATACACTTGTGAACGCGTTTCACTATCCAAGTTAGGCCATATCGGATATTTACCCGCTTCAATACCCTTAAGGAATAAGTCAAGATCAATGGCAGATTTAATCGAAACACCCAACACCTGAAGTTCGAATTTTATCTCGGAAAAAAACGGAAATAGCCATTCCAAATCGAAGTGTGCTCTTTCAAGGGGTTAAGGTGCAACTTAATTAAGAAGGTAAATAGTGGGGAAGTGGAAAACTAAAACGTTTAAATTTACCGTCAAATTTTATCACGCCGAGCATCCATTTATGCCCATCATGGCCTCATTAACATTTTTCAAAGATATTAGAGCGATTAGTGACACAAAAATAGGTTAGAAGAAATTTTTCTAAATTCCATCGAAAGGTTTTTTTTTCCTTCTTTCTAATAAATGTGTTTGTTGATACAAAAGTTGGGCGTTACTTGTTTGGATTCCTATTCCCGTATCAATTGGATCTTGATGCTGAAACCTGCGCACTAAGAGAACAAAAAACACCGTTAGGCTTACAGTGGGATTGTCTCCCACGATTATCCTCCGGTGTGAGAGTAAGTAATCGGTTGTGAGATGATACCTTAATGAGAGTCGAGATGCCCTTTATATACACACGAAATCCTTGTTGGTTTCGTGTTCCTTACCCTTCGGCGTATCCCACCTTATTCGGTCCATTGATCCTTATCCATAAATAAGAGATCCTGTATCAAGACCATAAATAATATAATCGAATTTGGGCCTTTGTAAGTCCAAATCTTTATCAAATATCACACGCGTGATGGGCTTGGGTATTAGTAACGTCCATTGGTCAGGTTCGTGACCCGAGTGCGGACTATACGTCATCATGTTCCCCCAGTCTAATATGCGCAAGGTGAAACCGCGGATGCTAGACTAACAACTGTAGCGAAAATATCCCAGGATGCGTGGCGGGGAAGCTTCAAGTGTTTCCCGCCTAAAATTATATGATGAATCTAGTCCAATTAAGTCCCAAATATCCCTCGTAAATCGTGAGAGGGTGGGTGAAAAGTATCTCACCTCTTGGTCTCCCAGCCACACGATTAGAGCAAGTGGAGTACACATGTCAATCATCCATAAATGTGTGTAACCCTATATAAAGTGTAGCCCCCATTTCACTGTGGCTAACATAGTAAAAATCATCATTGCCACCATTGTTAAACCTCCCAAACAGCAATCAAGAAATCAACGATCTCCAAGGTAATAGCGCGTGCGCGTCTGAATCTATCGAATTCTAATCATGGTTCTTAAATTATCCAACTTTACCTCCAATATAACCGAGGACGAACTTCATGAGTTCACCTCGGATTATTATGTCCCGCTCGCGTTGCATCCAGTAGTTCTGGTGGCGACTACATCCATAACGGAATTCCCTGAAGGGAAAGTAGGGGTATACACACGCTTTTTTGAATTTGCTAATCAACGTGTGCCCATTTCTTTATTCTTGTGCGATGTTCTAAACTATTATCGCCTCCATATTACCCAACTACACGACATAGGTGCAGCCAAAATAACAAACTTCGAAGTAAATTGTCGCTTGTTGGCGATTAACCCCACAATCAATCTGTTCCGTGCGTTTTATCATATGTCGTGGTCAAACGGGTGGGTGTCTTTTCCAAACGCACAGGGCGACTGCAATGCTATACGGAAAAGTTAGATGCGCTTAGGAACTGGAGGGAGAAATTCTTCTAGGTTGATGAGACATTTTTTCCATGGGATTTCGAGTTCTATACCCAAGGGTCGTTACCGAAGGATGAGCGCCCAAACCCCGGGACGTATAGAGCAGATGATGCTGAAATGATAAATGCCAATCGCATCCCAATCAACTCCTACCCAGAAGAGTTTTTGGTGCATATGGGCATTAGTCGTAATTACTTCCAAGGTCCTAATGAAGTGCTAACTTTTTTGGACGAGGATGACCGGGGTGGGTGCTTGTCCTTCCCTCTCCTTCGCTTATTAGTGTAAGCGCTCTTTCCTATCGTAGCTTATGTAACCCCCTTTGTTTTTGGTTGTTGTTTGTTGCGCAGAGATGGATTTATTCAGCATGGTGAAACTGGCGAGTCCTAAACAGGTGACTGTAGGGGTGCGCCCCTTAATAGAAGATGAGGCGCCGATATTGGAGGCTACTGCGGGGCGCACAATGGAGTTCGTACAGGAAGAGCCAGAGAATGCCCCCCAATAGTTTTAGAGGCGAACCCAGTGCGCAGTGTTCTGAATCCTAGGGTACAATCCCCAGAGCTATCACGCACAGATTCGTCAGAAAGTGTGGGGATCACTAGGGCTGAAAGTCAGCCAGAGGAAGCGAGCCAAGGGGTGAAGTGTAAGAAAGCTTCTGGTGATGATGGCACAGGTACATCCAAAAGAAGGCACCATGTTATCCTTGACGGGCGATCGTCATCAAAGGAGGATGCATCGCTCACCGTTGCTGACAAGGATACAACTGAAACTCCTCCCCCAAGTAAGTAATGAAACTTGTGTCTTTAAAAACTTCATTTCATATTCTCTGTTGATACTATAAAATAACCTTGAACCCTTGTCATTTGCGTGCAGTGTTGAAGCTGCTGGGGATGCTGCTGCGCATGCTGAGAAATCGCCACCCAAGGTGAGTCCCCTTCATATTGATGATCTTTTGCAAAAGAGCTAAGGGACTGAGCCGAAGGCATTTGAGGATGTGCCAAAGGACCATCTTATAGAGGAGCTAGGTTTGGCCGCTGTATACCAGGCCACATTAGTTGCCCAGCTAAAAGCAATGTATGATGGTGAAGGTAGCCGTAGTGTGCAGAAAGATGAGGAAATTGCGCTACTGAAGGCGCAGTTGGCTGATGCTTGGGCTGAGGTGGAGTCAAGAAATTTGTATGCCAAGAAGCTTGCTGAGGAGAAGATGTTGTTACTTGCCCAAGTGAGCCAAGAGCGTGCTGATTTGAAAGGTTACAAGGCCACTTGTCTTTGGGTCTTGAAGTACATGGAGCAAAACAAGAACGAACATTTCTCTAGGTTGGATGAGTTTCGCAAGGCTGTGGAGGATGCGTTGGAGAAGCAAGAGGTTAAGCTGCGCAAGCTCAGTATTGAGTACGATGAATAGCTATACCCACACCTCGTGTCATCAATTGCTGAGCGCATGTGGCTTATTAGCCATGGCTTTTTCCTTGCTGCTTTGAGTACTATGGAGTCTCAAGAGGTGAGAGAGTCATTCGGGGACGTTGTTCAATGTGTGTTGGCGCGTGGCAAGGCGAGGGCTATAGAGGAACTGCGTGAGAACAAGATGTTGACAGTGCCTATTGTACAAGTGCCAGGTTACAACGAGGATGCCTATGCTGAGCTTGTCGCTGCTATGGAAAAGATGAAGCTTTTAGAACTTCCTCACATTGCTCAACTGGAGCGCGACCAAGACTACCCCATAGGTGTTATCATGGAGGGGGTAACTTTGGCTAGGCACACAGCAGAGGGCGCTGAGGCACAACCTGATTATTTTCTGAAGCCAGATGTGTCGCAGCTGCAGGTACCTATCTTTGCTCTTCCGCATGATATCCTAAATCCTTTTGCCCTTGAGAAGGAGATCCCACTGAAGGAATCCTTAGAGGCACATGCCATGAGACTTGCGAAGAAGGAGGGTGTAAAGGGAAGGCCATCCTCTGTGGTTTTGGTGCAGCACATATTCCAAGATCTGATGGGGTACCTGTTAGCGTGGCGACAGTGTCACTCAAGGATAGTGATCTGTTGAAGAAGATTGAGGAAGCTGGGAGTGTTGCGTATCGGGTCGGCCGCTCAGAGCTTAAACGCTCCCATAGTATTTAGGCTGTTTGGCTTTGTGATGTTTTGTAATAGATTAACATTTTGTTGCACATGTGCATGTTGAATCTATTATTTGTATGAACTCGTAGTCCATAATAAAATTTTATTTTGAAAATGTGATTGTACGCATATTGTATGATGTTTGTACTTAGTTATTTGTCTTTGCATAAAAGACGTCTATGTTATATCTAAGAATCAAACTATTATGTAAGCGTACTTAAAAAAGATTACAGAAATCTATAATCACTTATAACATAATCGAGTATGAAGTTTATAACTTAATGTATACGCGAATATATATGAAGTTCACAAGTGTATGGGTTGACATGCAGCGTACTGCGAATACCATATCAAGGAGTCAAGAGTCTTGACTCCTAATTTGTTAAACGCGCATAGTGTGCATTGTTGCGCATCCGTCGTGGGATGCACATTAAACTTACTCCAATGTCTTGAGAGTAAGGTGTTTAACAAGGATGCGTGATCCGATGTTGATGGGTTTGCAACCCTCTTACTCAACAAGTTATTTAGTAGGTTTACTCATCCTTTACCATCGTGGGTTTTAATAAGTGCATGCACGCCATGTAGGCAAAAGGTAATATAACAACAATATTGAGACATAAATAAAACGTAAACAACAAAGTGAAGTGTGTCGCAGAGTTAGCTAGAAAACGCGACATTTAATTAATGCTTGCAAGTTTTTGGGAAAAGAAAAACATTTGCCTAGATAAAACAAAATGTAAATACACGGATATTTATTTAGCACTTACTAATGTGCGGAGGTGTCCGTGCGCGGGGGCGTAACCTTTCCTAAAGATAGCATCTCTTGAGATTGCAAATATTCCATGTGCGTTGTAGCTCACGGCCATCCATGTCACGCAGCTTGTACACGCCTTTTCCTAGTGCTTCTATGACCTCATAGGGTCCTTCCCACTTTGGTCCAAGTTTTCCTATATCTTCTGTGTGGCTTGCATCATTAGCGTGATATACAAAGTCGCCTGGTCTGAAGGTGCTTCGAACTTTAGCATCGTAGTATCCCTTCATTTTCGACTTAGCTCTTGCCTCACATATAGATGCGCGTTCGCGCCTTTCTTCTAATAGGTCTAAGTCTATACACCATTCGTCGTCATTGGTTGCGACATTAACTTCCGCCGTACGAATAGTTGGCATCCAATTTCAGCTGGTATGACAGTTTCTGTCCCATAGACAAGAGAAAAGGGAGTGTCTCCAGTGCTAACTTTGATTGTCGTGTGGTGCGCCCACAAGACGTGCGACAATTCATCCACCCATCTTCCTTTGTGTTTGTCTAGGCGCGCTTTAATTCCTTCACCCAGACTACGATTTGTGCGCACAACCAAACCATTGGTTTGTGGGTGTTTAACCGACGCGAAGTGTTGTGTAATATTTAGTTTCGCGCACCAGTCTTTGAACGGGTTATCGCAGAATTGTTTCCCGTTGTCCAAAATGATTTTCCCAGGTAATCCAAAGCGGCATACAATATTTTCCCAAACAAATCGTTTTACTTGATTACCTGTAATTGTCGCCACTGCTTTTGCCTCAATCCACTTAGTGGAGTAGTCTATAGCCACAATAAGAAATTTTAGTCCCCCTGCTGCAACAGGGAAGGGGCCCGCAATGTCGATACCCCACTTATAGAATGGCCATGGCGAAGTAATAGGCGTTAGCTCTTGTTGTGGTTGGCGCGGGATGGGTCTATGAACTTGGCAGTCGCTACATTGCTTTAACACATCACGCGCATCGCGATGCATAATGGGCCAGTAGTATCCTGACCGAAAGGCTCGTGCTACAACAGACCGTGGTCCTGAGTGCATATTGCATGAACCGGCGTGGATCTCTCGGAGTACGTAATCTGCCTGAAAAGGCCCAACGCACCAAAGCCATGGTTATAGAAATGAGTGCCGATATAGGATACCATCTCGAAGTTCGAACCTCTGCGCTGTGCGCCGTATCCGTCGAGCGTCCTTCTACTCATGGGGCAATATACCCTTGCTTATGAATTCGATGCTAGGGGTCATCCACGTAGGATCGTGCTCCTCTATCACTGTAGATATCTCCATATCCGAGATGGATTTGTTCTTTAGGATCTCCACCAATACTTGTTTTGACAGGTGCGCAAAGCTTGTAGATGCGATCTTGCTTAGTGCGTCCGCTTTTCTGTTTTCCCCTTTAGGAACTAGTTTAATGGCAAACCTGTCAAAAATCTGGATTAGTGACTTGGTTTTGTCGAGGTATTGAACCATGTTATCCTCTTTAGCCACATATTCGCCCAACACATGATTGGCTACTAATCAGGAATCAACATTTGCTTCTAGGTTGCGTACACCCATTCGAGTTGCAATGCGTAATCCAGCAATTAGGGCTTCATACTCTGCCTCATTGTTCGTGGCTGTGAATTCAAAGCACAGTGCGTAAGTGAATTCCATTCCTTCTGGACTTGTGAGGATAAGGCTTGCGCCCGACCCATCCACGCATGAAGATCTATCCGTGAATAGGACCCATGGTTCTTGTAGTTCTACCTCGCTTCGTGAAGGTGCAACATCAGTATCTGGTTTTTCGATGATGAAGTTTTCTAGTATCTGCCCCTTAACAGCAGTGCGTGGTCTATAAGAGATGTTATGCTCGCCTAGCAAGACACTCCACTTTTGTAATCGCCTCGATGCGTCGGGTTTGGAGATAACTTGCTTGATAGGTTGGTCCGTGATCATCGCTATTGGGTGTGCTTGAAAGTACTTGCGCAGTCTTTTGCCGGCGAATACTAACGCCAAGACCAACTTTTCCATTGCGCTATAGTTAATCTCTGTCTTCTTGAGTGCTTTGCTTACAAAATATACCAGTGTTTGTACGGAGTTCCTATCTGTCAGTAGCACCGCGCTGACTACTCCATGAGTCACAGACAAGTACACAATTAACTCTTCCCCTGGTCGGGGTGCGACTAGTGTGGGAAGCACTGCTATATGTTGCTTAAGCTGTGTAAAAGCTTCTTCCGCTTCCGTAGTCTAACGAAAGTCTCCCTTTTTGGTACACTTCTTGAGTGTTTTAAAGAGGGGGAGTGACTTATCTGCTGATTTGGACAGGAATCTGTTCAACCCGGCTAGTTTTCCATTCAGGGACTGGACTTCTTTCAATGTGCGTGGTGAAGGGAGTTGGATGACAGCCTTTGTTTTTTCTAGGCATGGCTTAATGCCATCAGGCTCTATCAAGTATCCAAGGAACATGCCTTCTGTAGCGCCAAAAGCGCATTTTTTAGGATTTAACTTCATGTTGATCTTTCCTAGTGTTCTAAATGTTTCTTCAATGTCTCGCACCAATTCGTCTTCTGTATGGCTTTTTATGACAATGTCGTCAACATAGACCTCTAGGTTGCTGCCCACTTGTTTTTCAAATGCATTATCTACCAATCGCTGGTAGGTGGCGCCCGTATTCTTTAAACCAAAAAGCATCTTTTTATAACAATAGACACCCTGGCTTGTGTGGAAGGCTGTTTTTTCCTCGTCTTCTTTAGCCATTTGGATTTGGTGGTACCCTTTGTATGCGTCTAAGAAACATTTAAAGGGGTATCCGCACAAAGATTCTACCTTCCAGTCTATCTCTGGTAGTGGGTAGCAGTCTTGTGGACATGCTTTGTTGAGATCAGTGAAATCCACGCACATCCGCCAACTACCATCACTCTTTTTGACCATCACTGGATTGGAGAGCCAGTCATGGTAATAGACTTCTCGCATGATACCTGCATCCACAAGCTTGTGTACTTCCTCCAGAATGGCTTTTGCGCGCTCTGGAGCCTGGCCGCGTTTTTTCTGCCGTACTGGGAGTATCCTTGTCGGATTTTTAACTTGTGTTCTGTAATCGAGCGTGGCACACCATTCATGTGCTTTGGTTCCCATGCGAAGATATCCAGATTCCTTTGCAAGAGCGCGCACACGGCCACTCTGCCTTTATCAGACAGCGATCCCCCGATCGATACTTCTTGCTCCGGGTAATCAGGATGAATTACGACCTTCAGGTTTGATACTTTAGCTGCGCGCTGATCTGGAGTGTGTGTCGTCTCACATGTAATCGTGTTACACTCTCTAGGTGTTACGATGGTATTGTAGAGGGTGACAATGCCGCCCTCTACCGGGAATTTGAGCATCCCATGTGCTGTGGACGGTACCGCGCGTATGGCTGATATTCCTGGTCTTCCAATAATGCCATTGTATGGCGAAAGAGATCTGATCACCATAAAATTCATCCAGGCCGCCGTGGAGTGTTCCTTATTACCAACAACTAGTAATCGTATTTGCCCTGTGGGCCATATCTTTTCTCCCGTAAAGCCAGTCAACGACGTCGTGGCCGGGCTTAACTGACTTCGTATCTAAGGTCGCAATCTTTTGAAACAATGTTCATACATTATGTCTGCGGATGCCCCTCCATCAATATATATGCGGTGGATATCGTGACCCCCTACATTTATCTCGATGGTGAGTGGTTCCGCCACTGCATTGTCCGCAGCCAAGGTGGGGAAAGAGATTTCGCTTCCATAAGAGAATTTTTGGCTGACCTTTTGCCTAGTCTTTCGCTGCCATGATTGTATCATGTAGATGGTGTCAGCCTTATCCTTATGATCCAATCTGTCTTCTTTTACTAGCTTATCAATTAGTTGGCGCAATTGGACACACTCATTGGTGGTGTGGCCCTTCTGTCCATGATACTCGCAGTACCCGTTCCCTACGCGCCGCTCTTCTGGGGTGCGCATTGGTGGGGGTTTCGAGAAGTTCACGCCTTCCGTCGCAAATATCTCCTTTGGAGTCTTCGTTAGTGGGGTATACTTATCATTCTCTCGTCCGCCCCCTGACTGCGGTAGCTTTTGTTACGGTTGCTACTCTGGTCATTGGATTGTCTCCTGGGCTGTTCTTGTGACCTATAGTTTGAGTAGCCTTTCTTGCTATCCGCATCGGCGGCTTCTCCTTGGATGAAGGACCTCGTGCGCTTCATAAGTTCGTCAAAGGTTTGGGGAACCCTATCGTTTAACCTTTTGATAAGTTCTGGGTTGTTGAATCCGTTCATAAACCCTGAGATCTTTAGTATTTCGGGGCATGCCTTGATGTGTATGCATTCGTCCTTATAGTACTCCACATAAGCGCTTGTGGATTCCCCTTGGCGTTGTTTTACCCTAGCAAGCTCGACAGGGTTCTTGGCGCACTTCTTCCTCTGAGTAAAGTTAAAGCGAAACGCCTTCCGCAACTCTTCAAACCCATCGATGCTTCTACGTGGCAGCTTACTGAACCAGTTTCGCGCATTCCCTACTAATGTAGAATTAAACATGTGGCACCACACGGGTTGTGGCCAATTTTCGATGGTAGCGGCTGATTCAAAAATTTTTAGGTGGTTGATGAGTGTGTAAATACTAATCATTTTTGTCTTATATAGAAAAAGTAAAGTAAAGTAACTCCCAATACCGTCTTCCACGGGTTATGGGTCCCAATACCGTCTTTCACGATGTATGGGGGAGGTTGATATGTAGACAGCCTTACCCCTACATAAGGTAGAGAGGCTGCTTCCGGTTCTACCTAAGGTAGAAAAGGACCTCCAGCCTTTTGTAGGGAGTGAGGATCGAACCATTGACCTCTTGGTTGAGAGGCAAGGGGTTTTCCAACTGATCCAACCCTACTTGTTCATTTTTGTCTTATATGAACTGCCAAAACATCCAAAAACACTAAAAAACGCATCAAAATACAGAAATTATTCCAAAAGTGTGTTTTATATGTTTTAGATGCAAAATGTTTAAAAAACAAATGAAAAACGAACAAAGTTTGCATAATTGGCAGTTTCAGTCCCTCAAATTTCAAAAATTTACAAAACTAATCCCTGAAGTTTTAAAACGAAAGAAAAGTCAACCCAAGGTTTTGAAAAGTCAAAAAAAATTATCAAAAACGATCCTTGGGTGAAAAGTTTGAGAAAATTACATGTTTGGTCCCTGAAGTTTCAAAAATGGCAAAACTGGTCCTCGGGAATTTAAAAATTGGAATTTATCAAATATTTCCCTTGTACTATTCACATGTTGCAATTTTAGTCCTTTTTGATAACTTTTGGGAATTTACAACTTTAACCCTTCAAAAATCAGAAAATTACATAAAAGGTCTTTGAAGTTTGGTGAATTTACAGAAAAGGTCCCCGAATATATAAAAAATGGAAATTATCAAAAATGACCCTTGTACTATTCATGAATGATCAATATGGCCCCTTTGATAACTATGGGAAAATCACATTTTCAGTCCCTATAATTTTCCTAAATTACAAATTTGGTCCTTGTGATTTCTAGTTACCTAAACCAAACGGATCCTAATAAACTACAAACCAAATCCATACACTACCCAAGCCCACCCTTATTTTTTTTGTCCAAGCCCAAAATGCTAAGCCCATCCCACACCCTTGCTTTGACCCCGGTCAACACAAACCAAAACCACCCCAGCTTACCTCCTTCCCTCCCAATACCACCACCACACACTGTAGCACCAATACCACCTGGTTTTCCCCCTCCACTTGCACCTCACCCACTATCCACCTTATCCCTTCCAAATTACTCACCCCAATGCACCAATCACATCCACCCCCCCTAGGGACTGTTTCAGAAGCAAATTGCAAATAATGAACCTTCCCGCCAAAATTGGAGAGAGGGCAAAAGGTAATCAAAAATGCAAGCAAGTTGTTGGGATTTGTTCAGTGGGTCCCACAGAGCTCAGAGGAGGTATAAAAGAGAAGAAAGAAGCAGAGATGGAGGTGTATTAGTTTTAGGTAGTTGTAGTTTAGTTTTTAAAAATGTCGAATTAGTGTAATTTTAGCTTTCAGTTGTAATTTCTAGTTAAAACATGTTGTAATCAACATTTTAAGTGTAATAATACTTTTGTTGAACCTTAATTTCAAGATTGCTTTGATAAACTCATAGTTAGCAGTTTTAAGTGAATTTGACAAATTCAATTAAGACTGTTAAGTGTTGTTGTTTACTGTTCCTTCAAGCTCAATTTTACTTATTTACAAGTTTTCAAAAGGTTTACAGCCTTGCAATTAAGTACAACTTAGTTTACCATAAATTCTCAAAAATATCAAAAAAATTAAAGTAAAAATAAAAATCAGCGTGTGAAGGAGATTGAAGCAAAGGAGCCCTTGGATTTTGGAATTTCATGGTATTAGTAACCTCAGGGGAGGTGTAGGAGGTGTTCTTTATTCTTGGTATCTTGGTAATGGCTCAGATTCACTTGTAAGCCCCTAATTCAGGTTCATGCTTGTTACTGTGATCATTGGATCTTAATTTTAATCAATTGTGCTTATTTGATGTTATTCTATAGGTATAGTCTTGTTTTAAACTAGTGGTTATTCATAAATCTCATTGTGCTCATTGTTAAAAATTTAACTGCTACTTTAGCTTGTTATTCATTAATGGTGTTTAGCTGTTATTGTTAGTATTTAGGTGTTCATTTCAGTTGATTGCATCATTTTACAACCTCATGAATCAATGTTATGTCCTAAATCAGTTTAACTCTTTGATAATCTCAAATCAATCTTACTAAGGGAGTGTTTGGCACAGTGGTTTTCACCACTGCTTTTAGTTGTTGTTTCATGCTCATTCATGATACTTTAGGTTTAGTCAGGTCTTAGAATGCAACAAATCCAAGCTTTATTGAACAAAAGTCAAAGTTGCACCATTTCACCCATAACAGTTGACTGTTGGGTGTTGCACCACTCAATATCATCCATTTCAATATGAAAGTTGTTGTTTTGGCTTAGTTAAGTTTTATTGTAGCTTATTACATGCATCTCAGCAAGTTAGAACCAATCAAAATTCAAATAAGTCAAAGTACCTAGTTTTTTAGGAAAAGTCAAATTGTGCTCATCAGGTTTTTACCAAAATTGAAACATTTGTTTTGATTTTTGTGTATTGAATTGGATTGTGAAATTTGTTTCTACTTGTTTTCCACCAGCTCAGTTACAAGTTCCCATGTCCCTTTTATTTTTGCAATTTTTTTCCTAGGCTCCACAGCCCCCCAAAGTTGGTTGCAGGGGAGCTGTGTGCCCTGCACCAGCAGCCACAGTTCCACCACCAGCACTTTGGTGGTGGTTTCTGATCACTCCAGTGGTCCTCAAGCCTCCCACTTGTTCCATTCAACCCTCCCCATGGTGCGCTCTTAAAGTTGACCCTTGGGTTGATTTCAAACCCTGTGGACCCCACTTAAATCAAGCACAAAATCTGTCCCAGTTTCTGAGTTGATATATGAGTAAATGTGCTTATTGTTGGCTATTTGCTTATTCTGTGGTTACATCTAGCTTTTTCCAGCTTATACATGTTCAACTAAGACATTTGGATCAGATTTGACCATAGTGGGTCCCACACCAGCTCATTTGAGCTTATTTCCTTAGATGGTCAAACAAAGTCAACTGTCTAGGTTCTTAGCTTATATACAGCTTATTATTAAGTTATAGAAATATTATTTTTACAAAAGTTAGTTAATTGTAAGTATAATATAGTTTTGTAAAAGATAAAATCAAGAAAAAAATAATATAAAAATAAGTGATAGTTTCTATTTAATTTAATTTAATTTTAATTTTCATTTTTAGATTTTTATTAAGTAAGTTGTATTTTTATATTTTTATTAATTTCCTTTTAGGTTAAAGTATTTTTAATAATTTTCTCAGATTTTTATTTTGTAATTTAGTATTTATTATAATTAATAATAGTTTTATTAGTAATTAATTAATAATTAAGTTTTAAATAGCATAATTAATTTTTATAAGGTAACACCTAGTTTTTATATTTTTTATAGCTTTTATAAGTCATAAAATAGTTTTATAAATTTTTTCATAATTTTCTAAGTTGATTTAGTATTATTAGTAATTTAAAATAGTTTAATTAGTTTAATTAATATAAATAGTTTTTAATTAATAGAAAATTCATAAAAAGACAAAAATATTTATTTTTATTTTTTATACTTTCTTCAAGTTCTAATTTAAGTTTAGAAATTATTTTTGTAAGTTTTTAGTTTAATTTGTAGTGTTTATTATTTTTAGTTTTTATTTAAGTTAGTTTTAATTAAATAGTTAAATAGTTTTTAATTAAATAATTAATAATAAATAATATAATAATCTAAAAAATAGTTTTCTTTTTAATTTAATTTTATTTTAAGTTTAAGTTTATAGGATTTTCATTTTTAAACCCCGTAGTTTATTTTTCTTAAAATCCACCTTTTTCTCAGTACGCAGTCGCGTCTGATTTTAAATTGGTGTACGTTTTAACGTTTTAGATATCTAGGTTTCACGTAATTGTTAATTTAGTTTTCCTAAGTTATTTTAAGTTATAAAACCCTAGTGTAATCACACACACACACTTTATACCCTTTCCTGTCCAAATTCACCCGATCACAAACCCGTTTTAATACCATCCACACCTCGTCGGGACATAACGACCCGGGGAAACCCTGTACTTCCACGGAGATTGATTCTAAGATGTTTGACTATTATAGTTGACCATTCACAAGTGGTTGACCAATAATCGTCTGACGGTTTAGCACCAATCAAATTTTGGCGCCGCTGCCGGGGAGGTTGTGCGCGTATTCTAAACGGTTTTGCGTATTAGTGAACCTGGATATACATCCATTGTATATTTACCATCCTTGTGTATATTTTTATAAAAAAGCTGTTCCTGAAAACTTTGTAAAATTAGTTTTCAACAAACACAAAAACACAAAAACACAAAAAGATTTTCTTTCTGATAAAATGTTTTCCAAAAACACCAAAAATGTCCATCTTTACCCTCCTACCTTTTTGATTCTTCATCCCTTTACCCTCTATCCTTTTGATTCTACCTTCTTCCACTTATCCCATAATTGATTCTAATGGCATCTCTCGATGACGATTTCTTTGAACAAAGGGCCTTTAAAAGCGAAGTTGAAAAACTTATGGCTGAGTCAAAAATGTCGAGATGTCGTGTTGATTATGATGGACCTTCGATTCCTATTCCCTCTCTGGCGAGGGAAAGAGATCATGAAACCGAGGTGACAAAGGACCCTGTACTTTCCTCTAACCATGAAAGTGCTAAATACGTCCAACCTACGGTTATCCAAAAACCTAAGCTCACAAATGCTCCTAAACCTTCAAGAATCAATCCTGATCTTTCACGATATAAGGTTATAAGGTCATCAAGCAAACGTATAGAGCTTAGGGCAGTGACTGAAAAGAATGACTTGCCCAATCTTCACGTTTATCAAGAACCAAAACCCGAGACCATAACGGAAGTGGTGGAAATTGCTAGCTCTAAGAGCACACCACTTGTCCCACCTCCGGATTTTATCCCTTGTGTTGGTTGTGGTGAGCCACTTTTTGGTTTACCATGTCGTTGGTGTACATGTGTACAATGTGGTAATGATATTCGAGACGGGAGTTGTTTGTTTTGTGGTTCGAAGAATTCATTTGCTTATGATCCTAATCAGAACTCATTCAACGACTCCCCAAATTTTTCCAATTACCCATCACATTCATACGAGCAAGAATCATATTATCCAAATCACAATGATTGTTCGTATCAAAATACACCAAACTTTTCATGTGAATATTGTGGAGGTCCTCACCAAGGTTTTGATTGTTATAATAGTCAAAATGTTGGTTACGACCAATATCCATACAACTCACCGAACCAGGCTCAACAGTTTAACTGTTGTGAGTACTGTGGTGGCCCACACTACAGTTCTGATTGTCAATCGGGCAACACGCTTGTCTATGAGCAGTTTCCTGATAACAATTATGACTCTAGCATATACGACCCACAGCCACATCAGTCTTACTGTTGTGAATATTGTGGAGGTCCTCACTTTAGCTCGGATTGTCAAACAAGGAATCTATTTCCTTGTAACGATTATGACTATTCAATTCAAGACCAACCTCCACAGTACCAAATGATCCAAACAACTCCTCCTAATACTGAGCCAGACCTTTTACTAGAGGCTCGTGAAATTTTGCAAAAACTTAAGGAGGAGTTTGCCACTACATCATTTCAAGATTCTCGTGAGAAATCAATGGCAAAATTACTTGCTGAAGAACGAGAGGCTAGAAATGAAAAGACCATGGGAGAATTACTTGCTGAGCAAAGAGCGGCTAAAATACGTGCCAATCTTCGCTATGCTGCTCTTTATGATGACGATGATGACAGTGATGATGATGAAGATAACATTGCTGTTATTCAAAAAGATTCATCAGATTCATCTGTTGTGATTCCCTCCATGGAGAATCAGGGAGAAAATAATGTGACGAAGTCACTAGCCGTTGATCAAATGGAACTTGAAAATTCCATAACCGCTAGTACTTCTAAACTCCCTCAGTCTATTGATATCACACCCGAAGTTCACACTCACTCTCCGAACATGGGGGACGAGCATCTTGACACTGTTCCTGCAAAGGAATCGGACGAATTCATAAAGTCTAGTGTTGAGAACCTTGTCCCAATCCCAGGAGAGTCACAGGGGACTTTTGATCATGTGTGTGATCTACCTTCTCACCCTGAAAATCCAAAAGATCATTTTGAGACTTTCTCCGACTTTAATGATGATTGCACATCTTATGGAGAAGTTGAGTATGAGGAGGCACCATTGCCTCATTCGGATGTTGACCCTCTTATTGAGGAGTTCATAAATGAGCTTACTCATATCAATCCACTTCCATTAGGAAGTGATGGTGGTCTCCTCGACCTTGAAGCCGATATGGGAGAAACTGAAAGTCTTTTAAACTCTAATCCCAACATCGAGCTTAGTACTTCACATGCTGATGAAAATTCTTTATCTTCTGGAGACATCAGTCATGTGGAAAGATTACCTTCTGAGCTAGTTAGCTTAGAAGAAGATAATGATAATCATTTTGTTCCCGAAGCATTCAAGACTACTCTCACCAATCCTCTATATGAATTCGAATCCGAATTCACTTTGATTTATGATAATCCATTCTTTGATATTCAGAATGAGGATTGTGATGAGTCCATAATGGAACATGAGTTCACAGATTCACATTATGTGAATGATTCTCTTCATGAGGAGTTCTCCGTTGAACTCACTCATCATATCATGACTCCTCCGGATTATGATGACCCGGGGGGAGATGCACTCAATCATGAGAATTTGCAAATTCCCACCCACCCTCCCGGGATATTTACGAGCTTAACCCTTCAAATCCAAACTCAAGCTACGGAGCCTGATCTCGAGGAAGAAGATCAAATCATGATTTTCATCATGGTTTTCTTCCTTTTCTTCACCTACAGGGTGACTTCTCCTGTTCTTCACTCCTTCGGGAATGAGGACTTTATTTTTGACCCCGGCATCACCGCTTATAGTTTATACTATCTTAAGCCTGGGTCTACTTATCTCATCGGTGTGGAACTTTCACGTGCTTCAAATGTTTATCCAAACATCTTGAATGAAAGTTCGATTGAGATTGCTTCTTCCACATCATGCTTCCCCAAGAACTAATGAATTCGGGGTCGAGTCACGCTAGCGACTCGGTAAACAAAAACAGAGCATGTTTATAGGGTTTTCACCCTAAGTGTGGGGGAGTCCCCCATGCTATGATTACAAAAGTGAAATACAAAATGGTGTTTTCCACGCTTAGATTGTAATGTTGCCCTTTTACGTTCAAAGAGTCGGCATAATAGCCGGGACTTTGAATATTGAGGACAATATTCATGCTTAGTGTGGGGGGTATTCGCTATTCTAGCGAATTTTATCACATTTTACCATAAAGTACCCCCGTTTTTTACCAAAATTTTTCAAAAATTTTTCACTAAAGCTCAAAATTTTTGTGGTAATCAGTCCGCCTTGTCTAAACGACAAAAGGGATTGGCTAGTCCAGGAGCAAACAGCTCTTGGTAAAGACATCTCAAATCCGTTTATGGCTGGCAATTTGCCCAAAATTGTATGGTTCCTCAACTCCCCAAAAACAAATGAGTTGGCTAGCCCGCAAGATTATGGCTTGTGGTAAAGGCCGTGGAAAAACCATAATTGGTAATCAGCTCACCAAGATGTTGACTATTCCATCAAGAGTTGGCTAGTCCAGAAGCAAACGGCTTTTGGTAAAGACTAATCAAATCCGTTGACAGCTGGTGGTTTGCTCAAAATCACACGGTTATCAGGTGTGCCACAGTTCTTACACTTGGCTACTCCAGAAGTGATGGCTTTTGGTAAAGAGTTTTTCAAATCCATTAAGTTTTTCTCAAAAGATTGCTAGGGACTAGCAATAGTTTAGTGTGGGGGATTGATGAGTGTGTAAATACTCATCATTTTTGTCTTATATGAACTGCCAAAACATCCAAAAACACTCAAAAACGCATCAAAATACAAAAATTATTCCAAAAGTGTGTTTTATATGTTTTAGATGCAAAATGTTTAAAAAAAATGAAAAACGAATAAAGTTTGCATAATTGGCAGTTTCAGTCCCTCAAATTTCAAAAATTTACAAAACTAGTCCCTGAAGTTTTAAAACGAAAGAAAAGTCAACCCAAGGTTTTGAAAAGTCAAAAAAAATTATCAAAAACGATCCTTGGGTGAAAAGTTTGAGAAAATTACATGTTTGGTCCCTGAAGTTTCAAAAATGGCAAAACTAGTCCTCGGGAATTTAAAAATTGGAATTTATCAAATATTTCCCTTGTACTATTCACATGTTGCAATTTTAGTCCTTTTTGATAACTTTTGGGAATTTACAACTTTAACCCTTCAAAAATAAGAAAATTACATAAAAGGTCCCTGAAGTTTGGTGAATTTACAGAAAAGGTCCCCGAATATATAAAAAATGGAAATTATCAAAAGTGACCCTTGTACTATTCATGAATGATCAATATGGCCCCTTTGATAACTATGGGAAAATCACATTTCCAATCCCTATAATTTTCCTAAATTACAAATTTGGTCCTTGTGATTTCTAGTTACCTAAACCAAACGGATCCTAATAAACTACAAACCAAATCCATACACTACCCAAGCCCACCCTTATTTTTTTTGTCCAAGCCTAAAATGCTAAGCCCATCCCACACCCTTGCTTTGACCCCAGTCAACACAAACCAAAACCACCCCAGCTTACCTCCTTCCCTCCCAATACCACCACCACACACTGTAGCACCAATACCACCTGGTTTTCCCCCTCCACTTGTGCCTCACCCACTATCCACCTTATCCCTTCCAAATTACTCACCCCAATGCACCAATCACATCCACCCCCTAGGGACTGTTTCAGAAGCAAATTGCAAATAATGAACCTTCCCGCCAAAATTGGAGAGAGGGCAAAAGGTAATCAAAAATGCAAGCAAGTTGTTGGGATTTGTTCAGTGGGTCCCACAGAGCTCAGAGGAGGTATAAAAGAGAAGAAAGAAGCAGAGATGGAGGTGTATTAGTTTTAGGTAGTTGTAGTTTAGTTTTAAAAAAATGTCGAATTAGTGTAATTTTAGCTTTCAGTTGTAATTTCTAGTTAAAACAGGTTGTAATCAACATTTTAAGTGTAATAATACTTTTGTTGAACCTTAATTTCAAGATTGCTTTGATAAACTCATAGTTAGCAGTTTTAAGTGAATTTGACAAATTCAATTAAGACTGTTAAGTGTTGTTGTTTACTGTTCCTTCAAGCTCAATTTTACTTATTTACAAGTTTTCAAAAGGTTTACAGCCTTGCAATTAAGTACAACTTAGTTTACCATAAATTCTCAAAAATATCAAAAAAATTAGAGTAAAAATAAAAATCAGTGTGTGAAGGAGATTGAAGCAAAGGAGCCCTTGGATTTTGGAATTTCATGGTATTAGTAACCTCAGGGGAGGTGTAGGAGGTGTTCTTTATTCTTGGTATCTTGGTAATGGCTCAGATTCACTTGTAAGCCCCTAATTCAGGTTCATGCTTGTTACTGTGATCATTGGATCTTAATTTTAATCAATTGTGCTTATTTGATGTTATTCTGTAGGTATAGTCTTGTTTTAAACTAGTGGTTATTCATAAATCTCATTGTGCTCATTGTTAAAAATTTAACTGCTACTTTAGCTTGTTATTCATTAATGGTGTTTAGCTGTTATTGTTAGTATTTAGGTGTTCATTTCAGTTGATTGCATCATTTTACAACCTCATGAATCAATGTTATGTCCTAAATCAGTTTAACTCTTTGATAATCTCAAATCAATCTTACTAAGGGAGTGTTTGGCACAGTGGTTTTCACCACTGTGCAGTTGCTTTTAGTTGTTGTTTCATGCTCATTCATGATACTTTAGGTTTAGTCAGGTCTTAGAATGCAACAAATCCAAGCTTTATTGAACAAAAGTCAAAGTTGCACCATTTCACCCATAACAGTTGACTGTTGGGTGTTGCACTACTCAATATCATCCATTTCAATATGAAAGTTGTTGTTTTGGCTTAGTTAAGTTTTATTGTAGCTTATTACATACATCTCAGCAAGTTAGAACCAATCAAAATTCAAATAAGTCAAAGTACCTAGTTTTTTAGGAAAAGTCAAATTGTGCTCATCAGGTTTTTACCAAAATTGAAACATTTGTTTTGATTTTTGTGTATTGAATTGGATTGTGAAATTTGTTTCTACTTGTTTTCCACCAGCTCAGTTACAAGTTCCCATGTCCCTTTTATTTTTGCAATTTTTTTCCTAGGCTCCACAGCCCCCCAAAGTTGGTTGCAGGGGAGCTGTGTGCCCTGCACCAGCAGCCACAGTTCCACCACCAGCACTTTGGTGGTGGTTTCTGATCACTCCAGTGGTCCTCAAGCCTCCCACTTGTTCCATTCAACCCTCCCCATGGTGCGCTCTTAAAGTTGACCCTTGGGTTGATTTCAAACCCTGTGGACCCCACTTAAATCAAGCACAAAATCTGTCCCAGTTTCTGAGTTGATATATGAGTAAATGTGCTTATTGTTGGCTATTTGCTTATTCTGTGGTTACATCTAGCTTTTTCCAGCTTATACATGTTCAACTAAGACATTTGGATCAGATTTGACCATAGTGGGTCCCACACCAGCTCATTTGAGCTTATTTCCTTAGATGGTCAAACAAAGTCAACTGTCTAGGTTCTTAGCTTATATACAGCTTATTATTAAGTTATAGAAATATTATTTTTACAAAAGTTAGTTAATTGTAAGTATAATATAGTTTTGTAAAAGAAAAATCAAGAAAAAAATAATATAAAAATAAGTGATAGTTTCTATTTAATTTAATTTAATTTTAATTTTCATTTTTAGATTTTTATTAAGTAAGTTGTATTTTTATATTTTTATTAATTTCCTTTTAGGTTAAAGTATTTTTAATAATTTTCTCAGATTTTTATTTTGTAATTTAGTATTTATTATAATTAATAATAGTTTTATTAGTAATTAATTAATAATTAAGTTTTAAATAGCATAATTAATTTTTATAAGGTAACACCTAGTTTTTATATTTTTTATAGCTTTTATAAGTCATAAAATAGTTTTATAAATTTTTTCATAATTTTCTAAGTTGATTTAGTATTATTAGTAATTTAAAATAGTTTAATTAGTTTAATTAATATAAATAGTTTTTAATTAATAGAAAATTCATAAAAAGACAAAAATATTTATTTTTATTTTTTATACTTTCTTCAAGTTCTAATTTAAGTTTAGAAATTATTTTTGTAAGTTTTTAGTTTAATTTGTAGTGTTTATTATTTTTAGTTTTTATTTAAGTTAGTTTTAATTAAATAGTTAAATAGTTTTTAATTAAATAATTAATAATAAATAATATAATAATCTAAAAAATAGTTTTCTTTTTAATTTAATTTTATTTTAAGTTTAAGTTTATAGGATTTTCATTTTTAAACCCCGTAGTTTATTTTTCTTAAAATCCACCTTTTTCTCAGTACGCAGTCGCGTCTGATTTTAAATTGGTGTACGTTTTAACGTTTTAGATATCTAGGTTTCACGTAATTGTTAATTTAGTTTTCCTAAGTTATTTTAAGTTATAAAACCCTAGTGTAATCACACACACACACTTTATACCCTTTCCTGTCCAAATTCACCCGATCACAAACCCGTTTTAATACCATCCACACCTCGTCGGGACATAACGACCCGGGGAAACCCTGTACTTCCACGGAGATTGATTCTAAGCTGTTTGACTATTATAGTTGACCATTCACAAGTGGTTGACCAATAATCGTCTGACGGTTTAGCACCAATCAAATTTTGGCGCCGCTGCCGGGGAGGTTGTGCGCGTATTCTAAACGGTTTTGCGTATTAGTGAACCTGGATATACATCCATTGTATATTTACCATCCTTGTGTATATTTTTATAAAAAAGCTGTTCCTGAAAACTTTGTAAAATTAGTTTTCAACAAACACAAAAACACAAAAACACAAAAAGATTTTCTTTCTGATAAAATGTTTTCCAAAAACACCAAAAATGTCCATCTTTACCCTCCTACCTTTTTGATTCTTCATCCCTTTACCCTCTATCCTTTTGATTCTACCTTCTTCCACTTATCCCATAATTGATTCTAATGGCATCTCTCGATGACGATTTCTTTGAACAAAGGGCCTTTAAAAGCGAAGTTGAAAAACTTATGGCTGAGTCAAAAATGTCGAGATGTCGTGTTGATTATGATGGACCTTCGATTCCTATTCCCTCTCCGGCGAGGGAAAGAGATCATGAAACCGAGGTGACAAAGGACCCTGTACTTTCCTCTAACCATGAAAGTGCTAAATACGTCCAACCTACGGTTATCCAAAAACCTAAGCTCACAAATGCTCCTAAACCTTCAAGAATCAATCCTGATCTTTCACGATTCCTATTATGGGATAAGTGGGCGTTCCTTGTTTGGATTCCTATTCCCGTATCAATTGGATCTTGATGCTGAAACCTGCGCACTAAGAGAACAAAAAACACCGTTAGGCTTACCGTAGGATTGTCTCCCACGATTATCCTCCGGCGTGAGAGTAAGTAATCGGTTTTAGGGTTTTAGTGAAGAGTTAGGGCTGTGAGATGATACCTTAATGAGAGCCGAGATGCCCTTTATATACACACAAAATCATTGTTGGTTTCGTGTTCCTTACCCTTCGGCATATCCCACCTTATTCGGTCCATTGATCCTTATCCATAAATAAGAGATCCTATATCAAGACCATAAATAATAGAATCGAATTTGGGCCTTTGTAAGCCCAAATCTTTATCAAATATCCCACGCGTGATGAGCTTGGGTATTAGTAACGTCCATTTGTCGGGTTCGTGACCCGAGTGCGGACTATACGTCATCAGTGTTAATGCGAAATATCAGAAGACCCTATGACACGAGCTTAATCTTGAAAGCATCACAAAGTACTGAAAATAATGTACCCATAAAGCCAGATAACACATTGTTGAATCCAAAAAGCAAATAGTTTATGAAAGATGGTTAAATCAAATAGATATTTCATGAGTATCGAGTGCCATGAAAATTTAGTATTAGCTCCTATCTCGTGTAGCATGGCATGATCTCATCCCCGTCCTCCACTTCTATGCTGTGGCAAAAAAATGACAAATTTCTCAGCATTAGCATCTCGTTAATCATACAAATATACAATAAACATGAAAATTGGGAGTTAAACATTGCAGTGTCGGGTAACATGTCAAACGGATTTAGAGAAGAATTATAAAACATCTATAATATTGGTTGTTAGTACCAAAAGTGTGAACAATTTAGAGTTGGGGTTGGTTTGAAGTGGACCTCCCCTGGATGGGTCGTCCGTTGTGTGATTTATGCACTAATCCAAGTAGAGGAATGAGTCCCTGCACAAGTAAAAGCACACCGTTAGCCTTACCGTGGGGACGGACGCCACGATTAAGCTCCGACGTGAGAATAAGTACTCATGTTGTGAGAGAAATATTCGTGTGTTGGGATGAGTGATAAAGTCATACCTCGAAAGTGTGAGTGAGGTTTCCTTTTATAGGTAACAGAAATATTAAGGTTCCCTGATATTTCGCATATTGCTATAGTGGTCGAGGTGGGACCATTGTCGGGCAAGGATTCGCAGCTTAATCGATTGTTGTGGACGTGGATGGTTTTCCAGACCGGGGGCCGATCCGCGAGCGTACTTTGGAAGTGCCGCTCGTATACATCCTTTGTTTGTCCGGATGGTTCCATGCTCGTGGCATGGGCATTAGCCATGTCTGGCTTTACTGGCTTGTTGGGCCAGAGCCCAGTTCGCTTGTTGGGCTAGAGCCCGTTTTGATTGTAGGGCCGGAGCCTAGTTTGTTTGTAGGGCCGGAGTCCAGTTCATTCGGGATAGTCCAGGCCCAGTAAGCCTACTATCCGTACTATACGTCATCAAGTCCCCCCAGTCTAGTGCGTTCATTGCCCGCGTGCTGTTGTAGCGTGCGGTGAATGTTTCTAGACTATTTCGCTGTTTGGTCTGCTCTAACTCGTAGTTTGTCCGCAGCCATGCCCTTGGTCAGCGGTTGATATCATGTGGGAACGTGGACCATTGCTAAAGCCGCTTGGGGGCGGATACTCTGCTTTGCTAGCTGTCATCCTTATCTTTTTACTAGCTGTCATCCTTATTTTTTTACCGTTGATCTTGGCCGTTTGTTTGGGCGCTTATTGACACGCGTCGCTTGAGCCATAATTAAATATTCCGTGTGTATAAATAGTGTTTTTTCACTATTCGTATATTTATTTTTATTTTACTCTGCGGCCACCATAATTTTTTCTAATTTTTTCTGCTTCTTCGTCATCATGGTTGAATTTTGGAATTGTGAATGTAATCTTTCCCAAGTGCCTTTAAAGAGGTCTTACGAGATTGCCATATTCCGCCGGAAGTGCAGCCGGTTCGGCCAGATAAGGATGCTCTTATTCGTTTTCCTCCGGAGGGGAAGATAGGCGTTTATACCCTTTTGTTTGATTATTTCCAATGTCGTCTACCGCTAACCAAGTTTTTCGTTAGCATCCTTACACATTATAGGATTAATATCTCTCAGCTTCATCCTCTTGGTGCGGCTAGGGTGTCTCATTTTGAGATTCTTTGCTGTGTTTGTAGTGTCAAACCGTCTATTGCCTTGTTCCGATATTTTTATATAAAGAACAAGAAAAACGGCTGGTTATCTTTCGGTAAGCGTTCCGACGAGGTGTGCTATACGGAAGTATCTGATTCGTTGAAGAGTTGGCAAGGCCGCTTCTTTTGGGTTGACAGTTTTGCGTGCCCTGTTGATTTTCCTTACTATTCTGCACATATTGTACCAAGGGATAGGGCGCCGGAAGTTGGTGATTAGAGTGCTAACAATGTTGCTTCTTTGGTTGCTAATAAGGCTCCGTTTGTGAAACTTTCGGAGCCGTTCCTTTGCTAGGTTGGATTGAGCCGCTACTATTCTTTCAATGAGGATTCCTACCTTGTCTATTACCGTAATAACCAAGGTAGGCATGGGATTTCTTCTTTTCCCTTTTCGTTTGTCATATGCATTGTATATCTATTCACCTCTTCTCTTGCTGCTCCTCTTTTTATTTTCAGAGGTAACCCGATGGCGTTGCTTAGGCTAAGAGAGCCTGCCTCCGAGGTTGAAGTTAATGAAAGGCCCATTCGTAGCGGAGAGCTCAAGATATTGGATTTTGCTGTTAGCAGGTTAGTTCCGCTTCATCCAATTGATCCCGCTGTCCCCAGCGACCAGATTTCTAATGATGTTGATGCAATGTTTGGCACTGATACTGAGGGTAGGACTGTACCGAATTCTCCAGTCATTGATGAAGGTGACGTGGAGCCGAGTAATGTTAACATTGACTCTGATTGCTATGTCCTTGAAGTTGTCAAACCATTGGATGGTTCCGAAGATTGCAGAGGAAAAAGGAAAATGTTTGGCCCGCCTCTGGATTTTGGTCGGTCGTCTCGCTCTTTGAAGAGGTCCAGGGGTGGTGACACTATTGCTATCGGGGCGACTGTTTTGGGTAAGTCTTTGTCCGATCTTCAAGATTTGTTGAATAGAAGTGTGTTGGTTTGTGAACATGGAGTTGACCCCCTGCCTGTTGTGCCTTTTGTTTCTTCTTCCGTGTCAGCGATACCTGAGCGTGATGCTGATGCGCAGGCGAAAGTTAGTACTGGGGTCTAGCCACCCTACGTTAGTCCAGTGGATAGGTTTGTTATTTCCTCAGATTCATCGCTTTCCTCCAGTGCTTGTGATACTGAAGTTAATTCTTTGGTTAGATCTCCGGCCCCAACATCTGCTTTGGGTACTACGGTTGTTCCGCCTGCTGATCCCACGTCTTCTTTGGAGAAGAAGAAGAAAAGTTATGTGGACCTTTTCGGGCGGATTCGTAGAGTTTCGGATATGGATCCCTCTTATTTATTGGAGATTTACGTTCTGAACTGGAATGTGATTTCCGGGTCCCTTTTAGATAATGCTTTCGAGTGTCGCGAATTGGTTGATTTTTGCACTCCTCCCGGGGCCTTTGCAGATGTCCGTAATATGCATATTGACCGGTTCTTATAAGAGTTTAATGTAAACACTGCCCGTCAGATCTCCGTTTTGTAGTGGCTTTCGGTACCGGGCTGAGCGTCTTCTTCTTGAAGAACGCAGGTTATTTGCTGCTCTAGTTCAAAAGGATGCACTGTTATGTGCAAAAGATGAGGAGATTGATAGATTAAAATAAGAGGCTTTGTTATCGAAGGATGCGGCCGCGGAAGTGGAGCGTCTTCGTTCTTTGCTGAAGTCTACCGAGGGTGCTCATGCGACTGAGTAGTCGTCTTTGAAGGAACGTTTTCCCAAATTTGAAGCGGAACTTTGTACTTCTCTGTGTGAGCGGTCCTATACTCTTGAGGAGGAGCGTGCTTCCGTAGATGCGAAGTTATCGGGACTCTAGTCTTCTCTTGTTAATAAGGACTTGGAGATTTCCGGCCTTAGTGCCTCTCTTGCTGATTTCCGGCCTTAGTACTTCCTGAAACTTAGCAGGATAACTAGCCTTTTCTACTTTCCAAAATAAGTTTTTGTATAACACACCTGTAACCAAAGTAATTAGTGAACATACATGTTATACATTACTTTGGATTTGAAGATGTATTACCCGTGAATTTCTTTCTAAAGTTAGCATATATGTGTCTAGCACATTGCCTATGCTCTGCTAAGGGCATAACTTCTTTTGCTGCTTCAATAAGTCCCTATAATAGTAATTAGAAATAATAGTGAGTATGATATTCACCATTATGTAATACGAGTCATATACAGATAAATAAAGTAGCATTGTTTTAATTTACCTTGTGTTGATATGATATAATGGTAAGTCCCTCACCAAATTGTATGCCTAAGTCATCAACCAAACACTGCATAAACCACTTCCAGTTTTCTTTGTTCTCAATATTTACCACTGCCACGCAATTGGATATACTTGATTATTGCCATCCCTCCCAACAGCCGAAAGCAACTCACCTTTACAGATAGTTTTCAAAAAGCACACATCTACACCTATAACCCTTCTACACCCTTCTAACCACCCTTGTTTTAGTCCTTTAAAACAAACATAAAAGCATTTGAAATAAGTCTTTCCATCTGGCATTGGATTAACACACATTAAACAAGTACTTCTCGGGTTTGAAGTTACGATCTCTTGTGTATAGGACCATAACTTAGCATAATGGTCTTCTAAGCATGTCTCATACTGCTCCAAAGCTTTGATCTTTCCTCTTCTAGCTTGTCCGAAAGTCACTCTACACTTGTATTTTTTTAGAATGGCATCTTGTATTTCATTAAGCTTCATGTTAGGGTTTGCCATAATCTTCTTGGCATAGTTCCTAGCAATCCAGTTACACGTGATTAGACTACCATATTCATATGTCCTAGAACATGTATGCTCATCAACTAATGTCTTAACCTGAAAAGATCTCTCTTTCTGCATCCAAGATGCCCACAGTCTATAAGGACACATTGCTTTTCCGTTGTTGCCTCTATTGCATCTCACTACTAGTCTTTTACTTTCATTTCTTTCATAGTATAGTTTCAAGCCATTAGCAAGCGCATAGAATGTCACACATCTTTTTAACTGTTCTACTCCCTCAAACCTTTCACCTAAAACAGGTCTCATAAACTTCCATTTTTATGAGTGAAAGTATATGACGACATAACAATACTAGGATTTAATCCCCAAAATTATTTAATAAATTAATTTTAATTCCAAGTAATTCATATATGCCAAGTCATGCCCTTTTCACCGGCTAGAATTGTAGTGGTGATGAAAACAAACGGTTTCCTTATTATAGTGATTGTTTTAAAAGAAAATTTATCAGAATGACTCAATTAGATATTATGTGAAAGTAGAATGACTTTTCAGTGGTAAAACCCTATGTTTAACCATTATTTTCTCTAAATTTGAAATGAATCTCTATATTTGCAGGCACATGCAAAACTTTTTACTTATTTCAGGATACCAATTTCCAAAAATATATAGTTTTCTACTTTTTGATCAAATTTTATTTTCAGAATACATCTGTAATAACTTGTTATACGTCTCATTCTAGTCCCAATTTTGTTGTGCATCTTTATTTTTTAGTATGTCACAAAATAATTGTTCACTACTAAAAAGCAGTAGTTAAAATTATTTTATTTATAATATATTAATCGGAATTGATATTGTTAATTAACTATCAAATGGTAAAACTGCTTTTTTATGCGTTTTTCTCAAACTGCGTATTTTTTATCCGTGTACAGTAATTTTCAAGCATGTACCAACTATGATTCATGCTTGCATGTAAAATCAAAATATTTCAATTATCGTCATGGCCAATGAACAACGCTTTGCTAAAATGTGTTGCTAGCATTAAAACATCAACAATTACTTATTTAGTTTTACCGTATTTACAAAAGACTAGGGTCCTCTCATGTTTTAATCAACACTAGAAGGGTACCCGTATAATGCGGCAGCGTGTATCCTGTGACTATTTTTGTGACGAACAAATATTTTTCATTTTAAATCTTCCTTATTTAGAATGTCCCAAATACTTTATAACGTAGTAGATATATGTTTTTCAAAAATAGAACGTATAAATTATTAATGATGTAAATAGTTAGCACTTTTATTTTTCAAATTTTAGCATAAAATTGGTAGTATAAGTTTAGCGAGCTTTTTTCTTATAATAAATTATATTAAAATATATTATTATTATGGGGCAATTCTATATATACCCAAAACAAATATCGTAATTTCATATTTCCCCAACACATGATTTAAAAGCATTGTACTCATGCATTGAAAACTTGTCATTTGGGTAAATATGAAATCATGAACTTTTTTTTTTGGGTATATATGAAATTATCCCTATTATTATAGGGGTTACTATCTATCTATAATACTATAAGATTAGGCCCTCTAATTTATTGTGTAGGCGTCAAGATTGCATAGAGTACAAGATAGCTAATGCTCGGAATTCAATGCAGCCTCATAATAACTATAAAATCATGAAAGGAGATGAAGTGTAAGGGTTGCCTGAATTGATCACAAGACATTTAGTGTAGAATTAAAAGTCGGATAAATGAAGTGCAAGAGTTGCGAAAGGTTGCAAGAAAAAAAATTAATGATTTAACCTAATTCTTGCCTATATAAACCGGCCAAAATCACATTTAGTATGTATATTTGAAGATGATTCACACATCTTTTAGATATTTGATTGTTGGTAGCGGTATGTAAATTCTCTTTTGCAACATTTTGGAGATGATTCACACATCTTTTAGATCTTTCTAATTAAGTTGGTATTCTTTTTTTTCTTAATTTAGTTATCATACGCAGGTACCATGAAAATCACACAAGATCATGCATGCTCAGATAAATAGAACCAAAGATTGGGATACCAACTATTTTATTTGTTTCTTACATATTTAGATGATTGTTATAGATAAGCATATATATAGATATATGTATTATGTTAATGCATTTTCGTATACAAGTAATTTATGTGCGTTTTCTATTGATGTAGCTCACATGTGCAAATTGATTCAAGAAAATGTGTACGAGCATGTATGTAAAGCAATATTTAAATGGTTAAATGATACTTTTTAGCATGATTAGTTTATGTAAGTAGTTGCTTTTGAATGCTCTTTGAGAAATATTAGAATGAATTTATCGTGTGCAATTGAATTATTATTGAAAAGAAGAAGGCCCGCGCATCGCAAAGTGTTTTCTTGTTTATGTGTTATTCGGTGGTTGTAATTGCTAGCTAGTATTCATATGACATGTCATATGATTTAGAGGTGGTTCAAGCTTGAGCTTGAGGTTAATGTGGTAGCCAACCACATTCCATTGTTCTTATTTGGTTTTTTGGGCCTTTAATATATTTTTCCGGGGTAAGTCCCCCTTACCAAAAAAAAAAAAAAAAAAAAAAAAAAAAAAAAAAAAAAAAAAAATCATTAGTGAGAAACCAATATTTACGCCCATTAAATGAGTTTGTCATAATAGCAAAATACGACATATTAAAAATATCACATTGAGTAATGAATAGAAAGGAAAAAATACATAATTTTGACTTAAAGCCGTTTGTAAATTATAATATCAAATAAAAAAATTGTGTTTTAAACATAAGTAAAAGTTCAAACTTTTATCGAAAAACAAAACCGGTATATTTAATGTGAAGTATATACAACATTGAGATGGAAGTGCAAGGCTTGCCGGAATTTATCACATGATATTTAGTAATTAGCATAGAATTAAAAGTCGGTTATGGATTGAGATGAAGTTAAAAAGGTTGCAAGAATAATTGATGATTTAACCTAATGCAATATATATAGATATATGTATTATGTTAATGCATTTTCATATACAAGTAATTTATGTGTGTTTTCTATTGATGTAGCTCATATGTGCGAATTAATTCAAGAAAATGTGCACGAGCATGTATGTAAAGTAACATTTAAATGGTTAAATGATACTTTTTAGCGTGATTATTTTATGTAAGCATGCAACTTGAATAATGAATATAAATGAAAAAGTACATAATTTTTGCTCAAACACATTTGTAAATTAAAAAAATTAAGTTTAAGACGTAATAGTGGAGTCTAAAGGTTGTATGAATTATTAATAATGCGTTAATTAATATTCATTTAGTTAGCTATTTAGAATTGAGTTTATTGATAAAATTTATTAATATTAGTTAGACTTCAATATTAATTTTCAATGAAATTAGTTGTACAATAAAATAAGATGAAACTAAAAAGGTTTGTAACGATTTTTATACAGTTTATGTGGCATTATTATATATATATTATTACACAAACTTTAACTTACATACTTAATAAAGAAAATATATAACACACATTAAACTATGACCAATTAGATATACCCCGTGTGCTTTATATTACCATGCAAACCATCTAATGGACAAGTATTGTAGGGCTAAGTAATAGACCAAAAGAAACAAAGCCATTTTTTTTATCATGCAAATGAGTAATAGGCCAAAAGAAACAAAGCCATTACAACTTAATAACCAAAAGCCCATTTATAAAATACAACATCACAAAACCAAAACAACATCAAACATTTTTAAATTTTCATACAAGAAAGTCAAAACGTTTCATATAACATACTAAACAATAATTAAGCATACACTCGCCAATACACAGAAAGAATACGCGATTAACAATTAGATTCGAAGCCTGTGCGTAGCACGGGTTCTTCATGCCTCGTATAGTTTAAATGAGACTTTATTTTTCAAATTTTACATTAATTTTCTAATTTTGCTTTTATAATAATGTTTTTTGTCTAAAGATTTTAAGACTTTCTTTTGTAGGAAGTCCCAAATTCTTTAGGTGCATTTGGTATATGGTAATCAGAATGAGTGAATACTTTCATTCTGAAATAAGATGTTTGTTTTACTACTTTGAATCAAAAATTTGCTATGATACTCAAATATAAAGCATGGATCTATATGCTCCGATTGGAACTTCCAGTTCCAAAACAGGTGGCTGGTATACGGATTTTATTGCCTTTCCTTCTTCGGGGACTTCCACTAGTTTGTCAACAGCATCCGAGGCGGAGGTGCTCCGCCTGAGTTTGACCAATTGTTTCATACTCCATACCTCACCCTAGAGGTGCACAAATCGGGTATTTTTCAAAACAGAACCGGTTTTCAAACCGGTAAAAAACCGATTTTGACTCAAACCGGACCGGGTTGAAACCGGTTTCTGCCAATGAAAACCCAAACTGGACCTGACCGGTTGGGGACTAGTTTAAACCGGTTTTTCTTTTCTTTTCTTTCTTTTTTTTTCTTTGATCTTTTTTGGGTACGCACTCATATTAAAGTTTGACGCTGAGGATGATAAAGGCGATTAGTTACAGAACCATACAAAGGAAGGTAAAATCTGAAAGAAAAGTTAATGGTGTGGTAAATGCTTTAATATTTTTTCTGGTGTTTTTGTAGAAAACGTCTTTGCATTAAGATATAATTACCGGCGTCTAAATAGTTGGTGCTTTGTTGTTGCAGAGACTATTGATAAAAGGTGAAGAAGACATAAAGCGAGGGAGAAAGTGTGTTTTCTACTAAGGCTGTGTTTGGCAAGGGGTTATAGAGAGCTTATTGGGGCTTGGGCTTTTAAAATAAGCCGACTAATAAAATAACTATCGTTTGTCATAGGACTTATTGAAGGGCTTATAAAATAAGTTGGTAAAAAACTTTAGCCTCATAAAAGTGGCTAAAAACTTTAGCCTGGGGCTTTTGAATAATAAATTACTTATTTACCCACAAAAACATCTAACATATACAAAAACTCATTTAATTATGTCATTTTTAATAATTTTGCAATAATAAACCCCAGCCCTAGCCCATTTGCCAAACAAGTTTAAAAAAATACAAATTTTAATTACGGCTTATAATATAAGTCTCAGCCACAACCCCATCCCTAGCCCCAGACCCATACCTTTTCGCCAAACATACCCCAAGTATGTGTATATTGGGACTTCGGAGTTGAGAGTAGCTAGATAAAAGAATACATATATACTTCCAATGTAAACACTGTTACTTTTGTACTTTGGTTTCTTATATATTTTTTTAATTGAATGTTTATAGACTGTTACTTTTGTAATTTGGTTTCTTATATATTTTTTTAATTGAAGCGAAAATTACTGACATACCCCTGCATGGAGGGGTATGTCACAAAATACCCCAAATCTGAGCCGTTTTCAAAAATACCCCATGATTCCCCTTAAAAGTGTACGCGACATTAGGGGAGGACAGATGTCAAGATTCTAGCTCGGGCAAAAAAAAAAATATATATATATAATGCATGTCGCGTATGGATATACGCGACACCTTTAAAACCATACGCGACATGCATTAATTTGCATGGGGAAGAAGCGTGTTTGCATAGGGAAGTAGCGTTTGCATGGGGAAGGAGAAATTAGCATGAAAAGCTACAATGGAGAAGACGGATCAAGCAATTTTTGGAGAATATATGGTGCATGTCGTGTACCAATTTTCACATAACCTAGAAATAAACTTTCTTTGTGTATGTTTGTGTATTGCAGTGTGATAGCTTTGGTGTTGTTTTGGTGGTGCAGTGGTGTTGGTGGTGTGGAGTTGTGGTGTTGGTGCAGTGGTGGTGTAACATTTGTTGCTGGTGCAGTGGTGGTGCAGTGGTGGTGTGGCGTTCTGGTGGAGTATTGTTGGTTTTGTTGAATTTTGGTGTTGTTCTGTGGTGGTGGTGTGGTTGTTGCTGGTGGTCTTGTGGTGGTGCTGTAGTTGTTGCTGGTGGAGTTGTGTCGTTGTTGTGGTGGTCTTGTGTTAGTGGCTGTTGTAGTTGAGTAATGTGTCATAATGGCGGAATATCCGGTAATACTGAAATATAATTTTTTTTGTCATTATAATTATTGTTTATTTGTTACGTATATGTTTTGTAAATATATATTTATTATGTTTTTTTGGTTATTTTAGGATTATCATGCGCAAGTTACATGTAGGAGTAGGTTGTCTTTAATTCGGGACATTAGAAAACTGATATTGAACACCCCTAAGGAAAAAATGTTTAGAGAAACATGTCTTGGTTGGATGTTAGACATTCCGAATATGCAAGAGAGCGGGGTGTTAGTACACTATTTTTTATGCCACCAAGTTGCTTGCCAAGAGGGAGACACAAACACAGTTCCATTAAGATATCATGTACGTACTCTTGATCGTTTAGGTGAGGTTGAAATTCAGTTTGGTAGGGAGGAATTTTGTCTAGTTACGGGTTTAAGGTTTGGGGTTGATTTTAGGGAGTCATATATGGAAGGCTCTAACTTATTTAGGAGACGTGTGTTCCCTTCTACTATTGATTCCAAACCTATACACGTTAGTACCTTGTTAGCAATGATAAACAAAGACGCGTTTAATAAGTTGAGCGACAAAGATGGGGTTCGACTTTGTTTGTTAGCTGTTTTGATGTTGGTGTTGGAAGGTACTGAGCATGGGAATATAGTAGACGGATTTTTGCTTAGGCTAGTTGAGGATTTAGATATGTGGAATGTCTTTCCGTGGGGGTCATATTTATGGCCAACTTTATACAATCATCTCCGGGATGCAGTATTTAAGCGTAGGGATAAGCACTTTTCCGCCGACAGGGACCCTACTAAACCTCCTAAGTACACGTTGAATGGATTTCTATGGGCTTTTAAGGTATGCATTAATCTATTTATACAGTTCATGTATACATATAATTGTGGTTATTTTAACGAATTAACTTTTTTATTTTTATTTTTTTTAATTTTTTTTTAGATTTGGATATTGGAGATGTTCCTCAGGGGTGCTAGCCCTTATTTTTTCCTTCATCATCAAGTGTTGCATCCCCGGTCCGTTGCATGGAGTTTTAATAAAGTGGTCATTAGAGAAAGTATTGACAAGTTTTTGGACGACCAATTGAGGGTGAGTTTGAGATATTCAATTTTTTTCAACTATTATGAATTTAATATTGTTTGATTTTTTTAATGTCATGTGTATTTTCTATGTTTTATTAAAGGTAAGAACACCGTTGCCTAGGCTTACACCGGATGAGTACGAGGAATTATCCGAGTGGTGGCGTGACAGTAACGCGTATTTCGAAGGGCATCCGGTCGCACCCCTAGTTATACAGCCATAAGCAAACATGGATGATGAAATACCTCCGGCTGTGGCACAAAAGTTTGATTATTATGATGAGGAGATTAAAGAATATCAGCTAAAGCTAGCCGAGATTGAAAAAATGGTAAACAGTTTCACATCAATTTCTTTTGAGTTTATGTATAAATATTATTGAAAGGTTGTTAATTGTTTCATTAACATTTTTAATGCAGCAAAACCAACTTCGCAATAAACAAGGAGTACATAGAGGATCAAGCTTTGTTGCAGATGAAAATGTTGGTTTTAGTGACTATAGTGTGTTTCAAAACACACAGGTTTTTTTTTCTTGTGTTTAGTAATTTTTAATGACGAAATGGTTATATACTAACATTACGTTATGATTTAATATATAGGGATTCCCCCAATCCCACCGTCCATTTAGTGGTCCACCAGATGAGTCTTTCTTTGATGGAATTCCTACACCGCCCGTTGTGTCTAGGTATCCATCCCCGTTTCCATCAACCGGACATGCTGCTACCCGTACACCAATGGGTTTCGCCTCGTTTGCCACTCCCATTGATCACCAGGCTGGTCCATCTTCCCGCCCTAACGATGCTGCTGACATCCAGGTAACATATTATTTTACGATTATTATTTTTAGAATTCGTCATTATTTGTAATTGATTACTGATTGTTTTTTTTTTTTTTTTTTTTTTTTTTTTTTTTTTTTTTTTTAAATTTTGTTAATCTTTTTTCAGCATCCGATCGACCGACCAAGGAGGGATTGTCGTCCAGGTAAATATCAGCAATTTTCGTATACCCAACAGGGACCCACTACAATCCTCCCTAAGAAACGTGGAGCTAAGGCTAAACTAAAAAAGAGTACGGCGACCATTCCGCGATTTAACCTAGAAGAATTACCGGTAGATGATGATGATGAGGATGTTTTGGTTGTTGGTACAGCTGCTAGCTCACCTTTGGTATTTTATAATGTTGATCCTACAAAGGTACTACTAAAAATGTTTTTTATTTATTAACATTTGCTTTATATAATTAATGAACTTGTAACCACATTGTATATAATTTATTTATTTATTTATTTATTTATTTTTTGTTTAGGTAAGGCGCACTAACTATGAAAGTTTGGAGGAATTCCTTTTGGAGCCATACGGGATATACCTTGATTGTCATCCAACAGGTTGGGTGCTGGAAAGTAAGTTCTGGCAACATCTACTTCCGGGTGTATACAAGCTGGGTACTGATCCGGGTCCAGTGCAAACACGTGGTTGGTTGTCTGACGATGTAAGTGTATTCTTTTAAATTGTTTGAAGTTTAGATTATTTAAGTTTCAAGAACATTAAATGGTTAGGTTTAAACTTTTGAATCAGCATATGAATTGTTGGATGGAGATATTAATGAGAAAATGGGACAACAACCAACTATGGACATTGGCTAGATCATGGACGGCATCTCTTTCCCCGAGCGTGAATGGTTATGTGTCCATGCTTTCGGTAAATCCGGCGCTTAGGGGAACATTGGATGGTCGCACACATCCGTACCCGTCATGGGATGTAGTACGTTATGTAAGTAAAGATCTTTCAATGTATATTTGTTTGTATAAATTACTCTTTACAAGACTTTGTAATTGTGTATGCATAAATAAACTTTATATGTAGGTGTTGATGCCGATGAACCCGACAGGGAATCACTGGGTCACAGCAATTATAGATTTGTATGATTCCAAGTTATTGGTTCTCGACTCTATGTACAGCATGGAACGTGGTGAAGTAATAAGAAAATTTGTATTGGCTTGGACCGAAGCTGTGAACACGTGTTTAGAAGAGCTGGGATATTTTAGCAGGACAGGACGTGGGCATTACAGTTTCGAGTTCCATTACAACAATGTACCATATCCTATCCCACAACAAGGAAATTCAAGCGATTGTGGGGTAATCACATGTTGGCTAATACATGAGTTTGTTACGTATAACTGGCCACCGAAGTTTGATATGACTAATGTTGTAGCCTTTTTCTCCAATGTTAGATGTAACCTTGGTAAGGTGTTTTATCTAAGTAGGTGTGAGGATACTAGTTTATGTGGATATGATTAGTTAAGATGTTGTTAGTTGTACTGTTGAACAGTTTGTAATGGCATATGTTGATGTATAAAGTTTTTTTTGTTAACTTTCATTTGATTTATTTTTTAACCATACATAAACACGATACAATAACCTTACATAGACACGAAACAACTAAACCATACAACGCTGTGTTTCATACACAGTAGATTGACAATATTAAGCATAAATAAAGGGTATGAAAATGTGCATATTCATCCACTAAAAACGGTATTCTTGTCGATAACCTCAACCAAGTTCCTTTTTGTTATGTTAAGAGCAGGCGGTGATGATTTCGAGGTAAAGACCGAAACATTACGAAGTACCAAAACAGCTCCGACTTTGAGGTATTTTTTATAATCCAGCTCTTCTGCAAGGACTTTGTGATGAATTGTACCAGCCATAGTCCCGGTTGGATCTTTTAGTGTACAGTTGAGGTCACCCAGCATGTCAGGAGTACAAGACTTGATAACAGCTACAACAAGTTCAAGTTTTCCTTTTACACAATGCTTCTTTATATCCCCAAAACAGCCAGTTACGATGACACCTTGAGAATTAAACAGCTTATCAATCTCGCTTGATGAGTGCTCAAACACTCATCATTTTTATCGTATCTGGACTGCCAAAACATCCAAAAACACCCAAAAACGCATCAAAATACACAATTTATCCCAAAAGTGTGTTTTATATGTTTTAGATGCAAAATGTTTAAAAACAAATGAAAAACGAACAAAGTTTGCATAATTGGCAGTTTCAGTCCCTCAAGTTTCAAAATTTGGCAAAACTAGTCCCTGGAAGTTTAAAATGAAAGAAAAGTCAACCCAAGGCAAAGAAAAGTCAAAAATTATCAAAATAAGTCCTTGGGTGAAAAATTTTGAGAAAATTACACTTTTACCCCTCAAAATCCAAAATTGACATAAATGGTCCCTGGAGTTTCAGATTTTGGTAGAATTGATCCCTGGTGGGATATTTTTGGATGAAAAATCATTTTTAGTCCTTGGAAATTCAAAATGCTCAATATTGGTCCTTGGATAAAAGTTTTTCACAAAATGGCAAGAATGGTCCCTTAACTTTGAAAAATGTCATTTTTAGTCCCCGGGAAATTTTGAAAATTTGAAAAATGCAAATTTGGTTCTTGGTTCATTTTGTTCTTTGCATAATTGGTCCTTGTGAGTACTTTGGGAATGTGACAACATCACCCCTCAACTTTTGGTATTCTACACAATTGGTCCTTGTTGTTTACAATCTACCAAACGGACCCTTAGTAAAACTACAAACCAAAACCAAATTAAACCCAACAACCAAATCCAATACCTGATCCAGGCCCACTCCCACATCCTCAGCCCACTACAAAAACAGCCCACCCCCTATTTTATTTACCCCGTCCATTTTATTATTTAAAACGGTCAACGCAAAATTTGACCCCCTCCTTCTCCCCCAACTTGTCTGCAACACTCACCAAACACACAACCCCCTCCTCACCCTAATTAATGCTCACCACTCCATGTCTCCCCCAACTCCACAATGAAAACAAAAAGCATTTATTGATTCCAAGTTCATCCAAGAAATCTCCAATCACCTTTGACAATTTTAGCAGCAAAAATGGTTTGAACGGCTAGGATAATTCCCACCCAATCCAATGGGTGGGATTTGATCAGGGAGATGCAAGAAGTCAGAGGAAATCAATAATTCAGAAAGAGGAGAGAGGAGAAGCAGTTAGGTCAAATTTTTAGTATATATAAGCTTTTGTAAAAAGCCAATGTGGCTATCTAGTCTAGTATGTAATTTTATTTCAATATATTTCCCTTTCATTGTACTGTTTTTATCAATTAATGAAGGTTTAAGTTTAAGATACTTCCTTTTTCTTAAGATTTCAAAATTTACCTAAGTTGTTAAATTTGTCAACTTAGGTAAATTTAAAGCTTAGGTAAATTTGTCAACTTAGGTAAATTTAACAACTTAGGTAAATTTTGAAATCTTAAGAAAAAGGAAGTATCTTAAACTTAAACCTTCATTAATTGATAAAAACAGTACAATGAAAGGGAAATATATTGAAATAAAATTACATACTAGACTAGATAGCCACATTGGCTTTTTACAAAAGCTTATATATACTAAAAATTTGACCTAACTGCTTCTCCTCTCTCCTCTTTCTGAATTATTGATTTCCTCTGACTTCTTGCATCTCCCTGATCAAATCCCACCCATTGGATTGGGTGGGAATTATCCTAGCCGTTCAAACCATTTTTGCCGCCAAAATTGTCAAAGGTGATTGGAGATTTCTTGGATGAACTTGGAATCAATAAATGCTTTTTGTTTTCATTGTGGAGTTGGGGGAGACATGGAGTGGTGAGCATTAATTAGGGTGAGGAGGGGGGTTGTGTGTTTGGTGAGTGTTGCAGACAAGTTGGGGGAGAAGGAGGGGGTCAAATTTTGCGTTGACCGTTTTAAATAATAAAACGGACGGGGTAAATAAAATAGGGGGTGGGCTGTTTTTGTAGTGGGCTGAGGATGTGGGAGTGGGCCTGGATCAGGTATTGGATTTGGTTGTTGGGTTTAATTTGGTTTTGGTTTGTAGTTTTACTAAGGGTCCATTTGGTAGATTGTAAACAACAAGGACCAATTGTGTAGAATACCAAAAGTTGAGGGGTGATGTTGTCACATTCCCAAAGTACTCACAAGGACCAATTATGCAAAGAACAAAATGAACCAAGAACCAAATTTGCATTTTTCAAATTTTCAAAATTTCCCGGGGACTAAAAATGACATTTTTCAAAGTTAAGGGACCATTCTTGACATTTTGTGAAAAACTTTTATCCAAGGACCAATATTGAGCATTTTGAATTTCCAAGGACTAAAAATGATTTTTCATCCAAAAATATCCCACCAGGGATCAATTCTGCCAAAATCTGAAACTCCAGGGACCATTTATGTCAATTTTGGATTTTGAGGGGTAAAAGTGTAATTTTCTCAAACTTTTTCACCCAAGGACTTATTTTGATAATTTTTGACTTTTCTTTGCCTTGGGTTGACTTTTCTTTCATTTTAAACTTCCAGGGACTAGTTTTGCCAAATTTTGAAACTTGAGGGACTGAAACTGCCAATTATGCAAACTTTATTCATTTTTCATTTGTTTTTAAACATTTTGCATCTAAAACATATAAAACACACTTTTGGGATAAATTGTGTATTTTGATGCGTTTTTGGGTGTTTTTGGATGTTTTGGCAGTCCAGATACGATAAAAATGATGAGTGTTTGAGCACTCATCAATCCCCACACTAAGCTATTGCTAGTCCCTAGCAATCTTTTGAGAAAAACTTGATGGATTTTAAACTCTTTACCAAAAGCCATCACTTCTGGAGTAGCCAGGTGTAAGAACTGTGGCACACCTGATAACCGTGTGATTTTGAGAAAACCACCAGCTGTCAACGGATTTGATTAGTCTTTACCAGGAGCCGTTTGCTCCTGGACTAGCCAGCATCTTGATGGACCTAGTCGACATCTTGGTGAGCTGATTACCAATTATGGTTTTTCCACGGCCTTTACCACAAGCCATAATCTTGCGGGCTAGCCAACTCATTTGTTTTTGGGGAGTTGAGGAACCGTACAATTTTGGGCAAATTGCAAGCCGTAAACGGATTTGAGTTGTCTTTACCAAGAGCCGTTTGCTCCTGGACTAGCCAATCCCTTTTGTCGCTTAGACAAGGTGGACTGATTACCACAAAAATTTTGAAATAAAGTGAAAAATTTTTGAAAAATTTGGGCCAAAATGGGGTATTTGAAAGTATTTTGCGATAAAATTCGCTATAATTTCCCCCCTGTGACAACCAGCAGTTTAGGGAGCTATTTTAAAAACCCGCATTTCAATTTAAGTTCGTTATAATTTTTATTTGAAATTTTCATTTCACAACGAACTTGTAAGACCTATTTTATGGATATTTTAATTAATGACGTTATGGAATTCGTGAATTATGTTCATAATTCATTTTTGATTAAATGATCGGTGATGTATATTTGAATTCTCACTTGGTACTACGTTGACTTTGGCACTAGGATTACCTAACGACAGTTTATGATTCGTCTTAACGAGTCCGGTTATATTTTTAATTATTTACGAGATGTTCTCGAGTGATATTGAAGTTTTAAAATGAGTTCGGGTTCGGGCCACATGTTTTTACAATTACCCGCGTTACCCGCTCCACCGTAATAATATTATTATTATTACTATTATTATTATTATTATTATTATTATTATTATTATTATTATTATTATTATTTTTTTTTATTATTATTATTATTATTATTATTATTATTATTATTATTATTAACTTTTATAAAAAAAAATAATAATAATAAAGAGATATAGGGGTGTTGGGTCCGGTTTTTACACACACACAAACACTCACTCTTTATTCATCCTCTCTCTCATCTCATCTCTTCTTCCCCACTTCAAAACCTAGCCGCCGCCGACCTTATTTCCGGCCACCACCGCCGCCTTATCGACCCCCCAACAAAACAAACACCACCATTTTATCCCTCTCTTCACCCTCTTTCTTTTGATATACGATACTCACCCTAGAACCATCATTAACACCATCAAATTTATAACAATCCATTCGAATTTTTACACCTTTTTCTAGATCCGTGCATTTGGAGGTCTAAGAAGGTGAGAAGGAACCATTTTTGGGTTTTGGGAGCCACGATTTGGCTTTTATCCGTGGCTACACGGATTGTTTTGTGGAGAATCAAACTAATCTTTAAGGGAAATGATGTTTTTGTGATTAAAAGTTGGTTTGGTATCCGGGTTTTCATGGTTTGGGTCGTGGTTGACTCGGAACCGAGAGCAAGCTCTCGGCTTATTTTTTATTCGAGCCCTTTGTGTGGCTTTGGTCCATTGGTGATGATTGTTTGGTTGTTGTCGAGGGTGTTATGTGCCTCGATCCGAACTAGCCGAGACCTTGTGGTCTCGGGGTTTCATTTGTGCTCGTATGACCATGCCGAGACCCTCATGGGAGTTCTCGATTAGTCGTGGTTCGATGCTTGAGCTCGAGGTTGTTGTGGTTCGAGCCTCGGCTCGATATGGTTGTGGTTCGACCCTTGTGGGTCGCGGCTTAGCCGCGTATTTACTTTGATGCCGATTTGACCATTGGGTCGAATGGGTTTATTTTGGTTACTTGTATGCTCTTGTGAGCTAGGTAATATTTGTATGTTGGCTCGAGTCCAAGTGACTCGCGGTTCGGAGCCGAGACTCAAGTGAGTCGAGGGCTCGGGTTGGCTTGGTAAACCGACCCACACATTAACTTGGTTGATGTTATATACTTGAAATATTGTGAACTTAATTGTTACCTTGTTGTGGTATTTCATTTATCGGCCGAACACTTTTGGTTGGGTCGAGACCATTGTGGTCTCGACATTGGATATTGTTATTGGTAATTGAGGAGTTGTTGACGAAAGTGATTGGGGACCGATTGTGAGACGGTCGTTAGATTGGCGGAGATAGGTTAGTCGGGTGCCGTAGTCGGACCCTATTGTTGTAGCCCGTGGTTTGAGATTGTGATTGGACGGAGATTGGTTATTTTATGACTTTTGCTTGTATTTGGACTTGGACAATGAGCCGAGAGTCATGACTCGGACATATGACCATTTCGTATAACTCAATAACTATTAAAACTAAAACGAAAATAATAAAACTCGTAATAATAATTATTGATAATATGAACGTTTATATGAAAATATATACGTGAATAACGTATATATGACTGTATAAGCGCGTATATTAATAATAATAATAATCACGAGTCGTATTATAAATAATACGATTAGATATATATTAGGCTACGAAAGTGGCGTAATATTATTGAACGTATTATTATTATAAAAATTGTGTTATAAAATGGGAAACTCCCGACAATTATGAAACGTTTAATAAAATGTCATTTCGGATATATAACGGTTAAACTTATTGAATTATGCGAAATTGTTGTCACTCGGGTCCAGGTAAGTCATTATTTGTGACTTTCGTGTTGTCACGGATATATGACGATTAATATAAACGTTTTATATAACTAAATAACCACTTAACCGTGAGGTTGGACCGGGTTATTTGGCTATATGAAATGAATATATTAGTGGGCATCGTATCCTACGACGCCCATAGGTTGTAGTATATGTAAAGTGTAATAGATTGCGAGTGTATATATCGGGAAATCTGGCCAATTTGACGATATATATGAGGAATTTATTAAACTATGATATATACTATATAGTAATTATGTGCTATGTGCTTTAGGTTGGGTGTAATCTTGGAACGGTATGTTACGTAAATAAATATGAGGATTATCAAATCGACGGATTTGGTAAACTTTGGCGATTTAGTTAAATGATATATTGGGCTAATATTAGATCTATAGTTTATTTATTTTTCTTTATGTGATCTTTTTGGTTTGTTTGGAGTCGACCCACCACCCGTATGGATACCAAACGCAAATACACCAAACTAATACGAAATGGATTTTCGGAAATAAAACGGATTCTCGTCCGAGTTTGGGAATATTATATAATTGAGGAAATGATTTCTGAAAGAGTTAATATTTTTAGGTCGTGCCAAGTCCGTAGTTGCTGTTTCGTGAGTTATCATACATCTTATTTCTACCTACCTCGTCTTGCTATTTTCTGGACTTGAGGTGAGTCATAGCCCCACTTTTCACTCTTGAACTATGTTTTCAATGATTGGGGTGAGAAACGTGCAAATCATTTTGCGTGGACTATTATCGCTTTTATATTCTTTCTAAACTTGCTATGCGTATGGAATAGGATATATTGTCAGCTTTAGTCACACATGTTGTGTGTACTATTCAAGGTTGGCTTATTTGGTTATTGGTGGATTGTCAGCTTTAGTCACATATAGGTTGTGTGTACTATTCAAGGTTGACTTATTTGGTTATTTGGAATTGTCAGCTTTAGTCACATATATGTTGTGTGTACTATTCAAGGTTGACTTATTTAGATACTGTAGTGTGCACCTATAGGTTATTAATATTTCGGAGGTTATCCGAGTTATTATTGGTATTGCGAGGGCTACCCGAATATCTATGTTAGTACGGAAGGGTATCCGTGTGTTTTGTTAGTACGGAAGGGTATCCGTGTGTTTTGTTGGAGCGGAGGGTATCCGCAGGCTTTTAGCGAATCCTTAGTCTAGCTAGCAAGCGTTTTGCGTATATGTCCACTATATTGTTAGTTGAATTTAAACCTTTGATCTCACCAGCGAAAGCTGACTTTTAGCACGTTTTCTCAGGTAATTAAGTGTTGAGATGCATGCTTGGAATGGAAGGCTCGGCCAAGGCATACGGTTTATGGATCTATTTTTCTAAACTCTGATAATTAAATTTGGACCTATTGTTATTTTATTTTGGGCCCTGACTCTGAATGATGTTGGGATAAATGTAAACCTTAAAACCCCGTTTTGGTTGTGTTTTTATTATGTTTACTTTATCTCGTTCTATATTGTCTTGTGTTGGATACCAATCCCCGTAGCACCCCGAAAGCTTGTTGAGTCTTCCGCTGTATCAAATTTTGGGGGTGTTACAGATTGGTATCAGAGCCAAGGTTATAGAGAACTAGGTAAATAAACGCCTAAACTATAACCGTATTTTTATAGAAAATGATCCTTGACCACCGCCCGCCAGCCCGCCAAGCCGAAGCATCTTCTATTATTTGAGGTATTACGAGATATTTGAGATGATTTGAGGTTTATGGATTTTAGTAATAAGATGGCGTTCTCGAGGATTTATATGGTCTATATGTTTTATAAACATTTTAGTAATGCGGTGTTTGAAATTCTTTTATTAAGATTATATATTGAACTATTTGATGAGTATATTGGAATGGTATTATGAGTTGTGATTTAGTTGTTTTGAAACACTTACACCTACCCTACACCGTTGTCACAGACTATGGCCTCCCATATGCCCGATGTCGTCGAGGATATTCTTACTGCACCGGTTTTACCTACACAGTTCATTATGGCATCTGATGACCCTTACCAGATGGCCATGACTTCAGCTACTGTATCACAGGCAGCTTCTACTTCAGCACTACCTGCTGCATCTACGCAGGGACCCTCATCTTCTTTAGGGCTCCCTGGTACATCGAGGCAGCTTACTCTTCATCAGGCTTTGGCTCGTGTGGCACCACGCTTTGCCCACCAAGCTACGGCACGCATGTCGGTACACCCTACTCCATCACCTTTACAGATTGATGCTCATTCTCTTCTGTCTGAGGCGCCACCCACATCACTGCGTCGTCGTCCTAGATCATCTACTACATCTCCACATGGTTCACCTAGTAGGAGACGACGAGTGATGAGGTACTCTTCCGATGAGGAGGAGGAGGAGTACGAGGGTGAGGATGAGGCTGATGACCCTCAGGAAGCTGAGCATGGTGATGATGATGACCCTAAGGAGGAGGATGACCCTCAGGAGGATGAGATGCCTGATGATGAGGATGATGTGTTAGCACCACCAGCTCAGGCTGAGGAGCCTGATTCACCTGTACACCCGATTGAGCCTGATTCACCTGATCATCCGTTCTTGTTTGAGTTGCCACCTGGTAGTCCCGTTGAGTCGGATGCATCTTCGGAGGTTTCTGCTGAGCATGCAGAGTTGGGTGAGGTTGGCAGGTTGTGGGCTCGGATTACTGAGCTTAGTGACAGAGTTGCACGTGTATTTGATCGACTTGAGAGAGTTATTGGAGAGTTCTTAGCAGATTTGAGAGTTGATTTGACTGTCATTGTGGGCAGAACTACTGAGCTGAGGAGAGTTTTGATGGATGTCCACGAGCATATCGATAGTTTGTAGCGAGGATTTGTTACTGCTCGTGAGGCCGACCGCAAGCTTTGGCAAAGGAATGCCGAGCTAGAGAAGGAGGTGGCTGACCTCAAGAGAGACCGAGACACCCATAGCGTGGAGCTAGGATCGTTATGGAGGGATCTTGATGGTTTGAGGCAGGAGTTGAGGATTCTCCGTCAGCCACGTGGCTAGTTATTTGGGTTATATTATCTTGTTGCTTTCTTAACCGAGGAGTGTTCGGTTAGAAAGGCTATTTATCATATTTTGATGTATTTTGTTCGGTATTCGTCTCTTTTGGAACGATTAGTATGTTTTGTGTTATCTATTAGTCGGAACGATGTTAGACCGCTATGGTATGGTTGATGATTATTAGTATATGGTATTATGTGATTTTGGGTGTTATGGAAATTGAGTCCTTATTCGCTTTATTGATGTTACGTGGTGTATTGTTGCTATTCTTTCCATGATTGGTTTCGTTGAAATGTTTTGTTGAGCATATCGATAAGTTCTATTGGAGACTCATGAACTTGTATGATGTTACAGATCAATGGCACCACGTCGAAACCCTGTTAGGTCTACCAGAACTGGTCCTGCTGTGACTACTCCTGGTCGCCGAGGTCGTCGACCTACTCGAAATGTTGAAACCCCGACTCCTGACAACCTGGACACCACAAACCGCAACAACAGGAATCAAAATGTTGATGTTCAGGGAGACAATGATCATGTTCCACTTAATGCACCTACTGTGGATCAAGCAATGATCAACCAACTCGTGGAGCAAAGAGTTGCTGAACTACTAGCTGAGTTAAATCATTCCAACAATTCTGCTGGAACTTTTCCACCTGTTCGTGCTAATGGATGTCAATACAAGGAGTTCAAGATTTGTGGACCCATTGAGTTTGGTGGAACTGAAGGAGTGGTTTACTTAGTCAGATGGATTGAGAAGACTGAGTCAGTGTTCAATGTCAGTGGTTGTGCGGAGAATGCGAAGGTAAAGTTTGCTTCTTTTACTTTCAAGGACGAATCTTTGACTTGGTGGAACAACTACCGAAATGCAGTTGGGAGTGATGTAGCTTATGCTATGACCTGGGAGCAATTTAAGTCCTTGCTGATTCAGACTTATTGCCCAAGGAATGAGGTCAAGAAGCTAGAGATTGAGTTTTGGAACCACAAGGTGAAAGGTACTGATATGGCGACTTACAATCATCGTTACCAGGAATTAGCCCTGTTGTGCCCAGATATGGTGAAAACCGAGACTCAAAAGATCGAGAGGTATACTGATGGGTTGCCTGTAGCTACGAGGAATGATGTGATTTCTGCTAGGCCTGCAAACATCCATGAGGCAATCACCATTGCTCAACAACTTATGGATTCATTGGAGTTAGAAGAAGCTGATAAGGAGAAGAATGGAAAGAGAAAGAGAGACCGTCACTCTAAGAGTAATGATCACCGAAGCAAGAGACAAGCTAAGGCTTATGCTATTGGGAATGGAGATAAGAAGAATCAGAACGGTGATGCACCCAAGTGTGATCGTTGCCACCAGCATCACACTGGATGGTGTAGTGTGAAATGCCAGAATTGCTCAAAGAAAGGACACACAGCTAGGGATTGTAGAGCCCGACCTCTTGCTATGGTTCAAGCTGCTCCTGAGATGAGAAATAAGGCAGATGTTACTTGTTATGGGTGTGGAAAGAAGGGATACTATAGGAATGAATGTAGAGAATCGCGGAACCGTGGAAATCAAGGCTCGGGTGGTAATGGGTACAATTATGGAAACCGTGGAGCTGGAGGAAACCGTGGACGACAAGATAATGGGGACCAACGTGTGGAAGCTGGAGCTGCCCAGGGAAGAGTGTATGCACTCGGGAACGAGAGAGGAGAAGATCCGAACGTCGTTACCGGTACGTTCCTTCTCAATAATCGTTATGCTTCCATACTATTTGATACTGGTGCCGATAGAAGTTTTGTGTCCATTACGTTTGTACCCTTACTAGAGAAACCCCCGATGACCTTAGGAATTGGATATGATATTGAGTTAGCTAATGGAAATATAGAAAGGATTAATACTATCATTCGCGGTTGTACGTTAAATTTCTTGAACCACCCTTTCAACATAGATCTTCTACCCGTCACGTTAGGAAGTTTTGACGTTATCATTGGTATGGACTGGTTGTCGAAGTATCGTGCTCACATACTTTGCGACGAGAAGATCGTGCGTGTACCATACGGAAAGGAAGTCCTAAATATATTAGGAGACCGAAAGGATTCTAGGAGCCCATCCCGATTAGCAGTGATTTCGTGCACTAAGTTACCGAAGCTAATGGAGAAGGGATGTTACCTTTTCTTAGCCCAAATTTCTGAGAAGGGAGAGACGAAGAAAAAGGAAAGGTGCATTGGAGATGTGCCTATAGTTCGTGATTTTCCTGATGTGTTTCCCGATGATTTGCCGGGAATCCCGCCGACTAGACAAGTGGAGTTTCAGATTGAGTTGATACCTGGTGCTGCACCTGTAGCACGAGCACCTTATCGTCTTGCACCTACCGAACTAGAAGAATTGTCGAAACAATTGGCGGAGTTAGCCGAAAAAGGATTCATAAGACCAAGTTCTTCACCTTGGGGAGCCCCAGTCTTATTTGTGAAGAAGAAGGATGGATCGTTTCGTATGTGTATTGATTATAGAGAGTTGAATAAGTTAACGGTGAATAATCGATACCCGTTACCTAGGATCGATGACTTGTTCGATCAACTTCAAGGATCGAGTGTGTATTCGAAGATCGATTTGAGATCGGGATATCATCAACTTCGAGTTCGCGAGGAAGATATTCCGAAAACGGCTTTCAGAACCCGTTACGGGCATTACGAGTTTCAGGTGATGCCGTTTGGGTTGACTAACGCACCAGCAATATTCATGGATCTCATGAATCGTGTGTGTAAGCCTTACTTAGACAAGTTTGTGATTGTATTCATCGATGACATTCTGATTTATTCAAAGAGTGAGAAAGAGCATGAGGAGCATCTAAGACTCATTTTGGAATTGCTCAGGAAGGAGAAACTTTATGCCAAGTTTTCGAAATGCGAATTTTGGATTCCGACAGTACAATTTTTGGGTCATGTGATTGACAGACAAGGAGTCCATGTGGATCCTGCAAAAATTGAGGCGATAAAAGATTGGGCTGCACCTACAACCCCAACCGAAGTTCGTCAATTTTTGGGTTTAGCTGGTTATTACCGAAGATTCATTGAGGGATTTTCGAAGATAGCTAAACCATTGACCAAATTGACTCAAAAGAGTGTTACGTATGAATGGGGAGATAAAGAAGAGGAAGCGTTTCAATTGCTTAAGAAAATGTTGTGTAGTGCTCCTATCTTAGCGTTACCAGAAGGTAACGAGGATTTCGTCGTCTATTGTGACGCCTCACATAAAGGTTTGGGAGCCGTGTTAATGCAACGAGAGAAGGTGATAGCTTATGCTTCCCGACAGCTCAAAAAGCATGAGAAAAACTACACTACCCATGATTTGGAGCTCGGTGCTGTGGTTTTTGCTTTAAGAATATGGAGACATTACTTGTACGGAACCAAGTGTGTTGTATTTACTGACCACAAAAGTCTACAACACATCTTGAATAAAAAAGAGCTCAACATGAGACAACGACGTTGGATTGAGCTACTAAGCGATTATGATTGTGAAATTCGCTACCACCCTGGTAAAGCAAACGTTGTTGCTGATGCTCTTAGTCGAAAGGAAAGAGTACCACCATTACGAGTTAGGTCATTGGGAATGACTATCGTATCGCCATTACCGTCTCAAATACTCGAAGCTCAAACGGAAGCGTTGAAAGCAGAAAATAGATCTGCCGAGAATATATTTGGGATGGCTGATAATGAGAAAGGATTTGTTAAGCGTTCTGATGGATTATTATGTTTTGGAGATCGGATTTGGGTGCCTTTATATGGAGAAATTCAGGAATTGATTATGCATGAGTCGCATAAGTCAAGGTACTCCATTCATCCTGGTTCCGATAAAATGTACCAGGATCTTAAGAAGTTCTATTGGTGGCCAAATATGAAGGCAGATATAGCATGGTACGTTAGTAAGTGCCTGACATGTGCTAAGGTTAAAGCTGAACACCAGAAACCGTCAGGATTACTAACGCAACCAGAACTTCCAGTCTGGAAATGGGAACGGATTACTATGGACTTCATTACCAAATTACCGAGAACAGCTAGCGGTTGTGACGCTATCTGGGTAATTGTGGATCGTCTGACAAAGTCTGCTCATTTCTTAGCTATTAGTGAAGATGATAGTGTAGATAAGCTTGCGAGGTTATATGTGAAGGAAATTATTTCGCGTCATGGAGTACCGATATCTATTATCTCAGATCGTGATAGTCGTTTTACGTCAGCTTTGTGGTGATCACTTCAAACGGCTTTGGGGACGAGGCTTGATATGAGTACTGCATATCATCCCCAAACCGATGGTCAAAGTGAGAGGACCATTCAGACGTTAGAGGATATGCTTCGTGCATGCATCATAGACTTTGGTAAAGGCTGGGAGAAGTATTTACCCCTGGCGGAATTCTCCTATAATAATAGCTACCACACAAGTCTTAAGGTTGCACCATTCGAAGCTTTATATGGCAGAAAGTGTCGTTCGCCTATTGGTTGGGCAGAAGTTGGAGATAGTCAACTTACAGGCCCTGAGCTTATTTTGGAAACTACAGAGAAAGTAACTCAGATTCGCGATTGGTTGCAAGCAGCCAGAGATAGGCAGAAGAGCTACGCCGATCAGAGACGTAAACCTTTAGAGTTCCAGGTTGGAGACAAAGTGATGCTGAAAGTCTCGCCTTGGAAAGGTGTAATACGTTTCGGGAAACGTGGTAAACTCAACCCACGCTACATTGGACCATTCTTGATCTTAGAAAGGATTGGGCCCGTGGCTTATAGGTTGGAATTACCATCCGAGCTGAGCAAAGTTCACGACGTGTTTCACGTGAGTAATTTGAAGAAATGTCTTTCTGATGAAATGCCCGTCATTCCAATGAGGGACATTTGTGTTGATGAGAAACTGAACTTCGTGGAGGAACCGATTGAGATTTTAGATCGTGAAGTTAAACGACTCAAGTGAAGTCGCATTCCGCTCGTCAAGGTTCGTTGGAATTCCCGACATGGACCAGAGTTTACGTGGGAACGTGAGGACGAATTCAGGAAGAGATATCCGAAGCTTTTCACTTCGTAGATGAATTTTTCCGAGTGAAACCCGAGACGGGTTTCCTTCTGAGACGGGGAGGATGTGACAACCGGCAGTTTATGGAGCTATTTTAAAAACCCGCATTTCAATTTAAGTTCGTTATAATTTTTATTTGAAATTTTCATTTCACAACGAACTTGTAAGACCTATTTTATGGATATTTTAATTAATGACGTTATGGAATTCGTGAATTATGTTCATAATTCATTTTTGATTAAATGATCGGTGATGTATATTTGAATTCTCACTTGGTACTACGTTGACTTTGGCACTAGGATTACCTAACGACAGTTTATGATTCGTCTTAACGAGTCCGGTTATATTTTTAATTATTTACGAGATGTTCTCGAGTGATATTGAAGTTTTAAAATGAGTTCGGGTTCGGGCCACATGTTTTTACAATTACCCGCGTTACCCGCTCCACCGTAATAATATTATTATTATTACTATTATTATTATTATTATTATTATTAACTTTTATAAAAAAAATAATAATAATAATAAAGAGATATAGGGGTGTTGGGTCCGGTTTTTACACACACACAAACACTCACTCTTTATTCATCCTCTCTCTCATCTCATCTCTTCTTCCCCACTTCAAAACCTAGCCGCCGCCGACCTTATTTCCGGCCACCACCGCCGCCTTATCGACCCCCCAACAAAACAAACACCACCATTTTATCCCTCTCTTCACCCTCTTTCTTTTGATATACGATACTCACCCTAGAACCATCATTAACACCATCAAATTTATAACAATCCATTCGAATTTTTACACCTTTTTCTAGATCCGTGCATTTGGAGGTTTAAGAAGGTGAGAAGGAACCATTTTTGGGTTTTGGGAGCCACGATTTGGCTTTTATCCGTGGCTACACGGATTGTTTTATGGAGAATCAAACTAATCTTTAAGGGAAATGATGTTTTTGTGATTAAAAGTTGGTTTGGTATCCGGGTTTTCATGGTTTGGGTCGTGGTTGACTCGGAACCGAGAGCAAGCTCTAGGCTTATTTTTGATTCGAGCCCTTTGTGTGGCTTTAGTCCATTGGTGATGATTGTTTGGTTGTTGTCGAGGGTGTTATGTACCTCGATCCGAACTAGCCGAGACCTTGTGGTCTCGGGGTTTCATTTGTGCTCGTATGACCATGCCGAGACCCTCATGGGAGTTCTCGATTAGTCGTGGTTCGATGCTTGAGCTCGAGGTTGTTGTGGTTCGAGCCTCGGCTCGATATGGTTGTGGTTCGACCCTTGTGGGTCGCGGCTTAGCCGCGTATTTACTTTGATGCCGTTTTGACCATTGGGTCGAATGGGTTTATTTTGGTTACTTGTATGCTCTTGTGAGCTAGGTAATATTTGTATGTTGGCTCGAGTCCAAGTGACTCGCGGTTCGGAGCCGAGACTCAAGTGAGTCGAGGGCTCGGGTCGGCTTGGTAAACCGACCCACACATTAACTTGGTTGATGTTATATACTTGAAATATTGTGAACTTAATTGTTACCTTGTTGTGGTATTTCATTTATCGGCCGAACACTTTTGGTTGGGTCGAGACCATTGTGGTCTCGACATTGGATATTGTTATTGGTAATTGAGGAGTTGTTGACGAAAGTGATTGGGGACCGATTGTGAGACGGTCGTTAGATTGACGGAGATAGGTTAGTCGGGTGCCGTAGTCGGACCCTATATTTGTAGCCCGTGGTTTGAGATTGTGATTGGACGGAGATTGGTTATTTTATGACTTTTGCTTGTATTTGGACTTGGACAATGAGCCGAGAGTCATGACTCGGACATATGACCATTTCGTATAACTCAATAACTATTAAAACTAAAACGAAAATAATAAAACTCGTAATAATAATTATTGATAATATGAACGTTTATATGAAAATATATACGTGAATAATGTATATATGACTGTATAAGCGCGTATATTAATAATAATAATAATCACGAGTCGTATTATAAATAATACGATTAGATATATATTAGGCTACGAAAGTGGCGTAATATTATTGAACGTATTATTATTATAAAAATTGTGTTATAAAATGGGAAACTCCCGACAATTATGAAACGTTTAATAAAATGTCATTTCGGATATATAACGGTTAAACTTATTGAATTATGCGAAATTGTTGTCACTCGGGTCCAGGTAAGTCATTATTTGTGACTTTCGTGTTGTCACGGATATATGACGATTAATATAAACGTTTTATATAACTAAATAACCACTTAACCGTGAGGTTGGACCGGGTTATTTGGCTATATGAAATGAATATATTAGTGGGCATCGTATCCTACGACGCCCATAGGTTGTAGTATATGTAAAGTGTAATAGATTGCGAGTGTATATATCGGGAAATCTGGCCAATTTGACGATATATATGAGGAATTTATTAAACTATGATATATACTATATAGTAATTATGTGCTATGTGCTTTAGGTTGGGTGTAATCTTGGAACGGTATGTTACGTAAATAAATATGAGGATTATCAAATCGACGGATTTGGTAAACTTTGGCGATTTATTTAAATGATATATTGGGCTAATATTAGATCTATAGTTTATTTATTTTTCTTTATGTGATCTTTTTGGTTTGTTTGGAGTCGACCCACCACCCGTATGGATACCAAACGCAAATACACCAAACTAATACGAAATGGATTTTCGGAAATAAAACGGATTCTCGTCCGGGTTTGGGAATATTATATAATTGAGGAAATGATTTCTGAAAGAGTTAATATTGTTAGGTCGTGCCAAGTCCGTAGTTGTTGTTTCGTGAGTTATCATACATCTTATTTCTACCTACCTCGTCTTGCTATTTTCTGGACTTGAGGTGAGTCATAGCCCCACTTTTCACTCTTGAACTATGTTTTCAATGATTGGGGTGAGAAACGTGCAAATCATTTTACGTGGACTATTATCGCTTTTATATTCTTTCTAAACTTGCTATGCGTATGGACTAGGATATATTGTCAGCTTTAGTCACACATGTCGTGTGTACTATTCAAGGTTGGCTTATTTGGTTATTGGTGGATTGTCAGCTTTAGTCACATATAGGTTGTGTGTACTATTCAAGGTTGACTTATTTGGTTATTTGGAATTGTCAGCTTTAGTCACATATATGTTATGTGTACTATTCAAGGTTGACTTATTTAGATACTGTAGTGTGCACCTATAGGTTATTAATATTTCGGAGGTTATCCGAGTTATTATTGGTATTGCGGGGGCTACCCTAATATCTATGTTAGTACGGAAGGGTATCCGTGTGTTTTGTTAGTACGGAAGGGTATCCGTGTGTTTTGTTGGAGCGGAGGGTATCCGCAGGCTTTTAGCGAATCCTTAGTCTAGCTAGCAAGCGTTTTGCGTATATGTCCACTATATTGTTAGTTGAATTTAAACCTATGATCTCACCAGCGAAAGCTGACTTTTAGCACGTTTTCTCAGGTAATTAAGTGTTGAGATGCATGCTTGGAATGGAAGGCTCGGCCAAGGCATACGGTTTATGGATCTATTTTTCTAAACTCTGATAATTAAATTTGGACCTATTGTTATTTTATTTTGGGCCTGACTCTGAATGATGTTGGGATAAATGTAAACCTTAAAACCCCGTTTTGGTTGTGTTTTTATTATGTTTACTTTATCTCGTTCTATATTGTCTTGTGTTGGATACCAATCCCCGTAGCACCCCGAAAGCTTGTTGAGTCTTCCGCTGTATCAAATTTTGGGGGTGTTACACCCCCCACACTTAGAAATGAATATTGTCCTCAATATTCACAGTCCCGGCTATTATGCCGAATCTATGAACGTAAAAAGATAATATTCGAAGCTAACTGTGGAATTTTTGTTTTGTATTTTTCACTTTATTTATCTGTACATACAATCACACAATTTTTTTTTTTTTTTTTATATACATATATATACATTTTCAAATTAGCGGGGAGTTGGCCATTCCCCCACACTAGGGTGGTAGAAAGTAGAAAGAAGTCAGAAATACGGGTGAAAACCCATATATGTTGCTAATTTTTGTTCACCGAGTCACTAGCTTGACTCGATCCCCGAATTTAATTGTCCTTGGGGAAAGTTTGGAGATCCGGGACAACCATGGATGGTATGTCCTCTCCAAAGTAGTGCTTGAGACGATGGCCATTCACTTTGAAATTAGGTCCGTCATTTTGTGATAACTCGACGGTGCCATAAGGATAAACCTTAACGATAGTGAATGGACCAGTCCATCGGGTCTTGAGCTTTCCCGAGAAGATCTTGAGTCTAGAGTTGAAAAGAAGGACTCGATCACCAACGTTGAAAACGCGGTTTTTGATCTTGGAGTCATGAATCTTCTTTGTCTTTTCTTTATAGATCAAAGAGTTCTCGTAAGCTTGATCACGAAGTTCATTTAATTCATTCAGTTGAACTTTCCGATGATCACCCGCAGTTTTGAGGTCAAAATTTGCATGCTTGAGAGCCCAATAGGCTTTATGCTCAAGCTCGATCGGAAGATGGCACGCTTTCCCGTACACAAGTTTATAAGGCGTACACCCAATGGGTGTTTTATACGCCGTACGGAAAGCCCAAAGTGCATCTTCTAATTTATCCGACCAAGATGCACGATTTTCCCCAACGGTTCTTTCCAGTATTCTCTTGATCCCTCGATTGGAAACTTCTACTTGTCCACTTGTTTGAGGGTGGTACGCAGTAGAAAGACGGTGAGTTACACCATACTTTTGCATGACTTTATCAAATTTGTCATTGCAGAAATGCGTACCACGATCACTAATTATAGCACGTGGAGTTCCAAATCGAGCAAAGAGAGCTTTCAAAAATTTCACAACTACTCGGGCATCATTTGTGGATAAAGCTTTTGCTTCGACCCATTTTGACAAATAGTCAACTGCCACGAGTATGTATTTGTTTCCATGAGATGATGGAAATGACCCCATAAAGTCAATGCCCCAAATGTCAAAGATTTCACAAACTTGAATTGTATTTTGTGGCATTTCATTCTTTTGTGAAATATTCCCGTGACGTTGACAAGCGTCACAGGATTTGACCAATTCATGGGCATCCTTGTAAATCGTGGGCCAAAAGAAACCGGAGTCAAACACCTTTTTGGCGGTGTAATTTGGATTGTGGTGGCCCCCCGTGAGACCAGCATGGCAAGCCTTTAAGATTTCAGCGGCTTCTTGACCATATACACACCGCCGGATGACTTGATCCGCACAGATTTTGAACAAGTAGGGGTCGTCCCAGAAATAATGTTTTACATCTTTAAAGAATTTATTTTTCTGTTGGTACGACATCCCTTTCACAATGAAGTTACCCGCAAGGTAATTTGCAAAATCGGCAAACCACGGGTAACAGAATCTCCACGGAAGGAAACCGCATTGAGTGTTTCGAGAGGGAATGTTTCATTAATTTCTTTTCTCTCGAAAACATCTTGATGGGGGTTTTCCAAACGGGAGAGATGATCAGCAGCTAGGTTCTCAGCTCCTTTTTTATCACGAATTATGATATCAAATTCCTGTAGGAGGAGAACCCGACGAAGAAGTCTCGGCTTTGCATCTTGTTTTGCAAAAAGGTACTTCAAAGCCGAGTGATCCGTATACAGTATGCTTTTAGTCAGTATCAAGTATGGCCGGAATTTTTCAAAAGCATACACCACAGCTAATAATTCTTTTTCGGTGGTGGTGTAATGGCTTTGAGCCTCGGTCATAGTTTTGCTGGCATAGTGTATAGGCTGAAAATGTTTTGTTTTTCGTTGCCCCAAGACTGCCCCAATAGCATAATCACTCGCATCACACATGAGCTCAAAGGGTAAGTCCCAATCGGGGGCAACAAGAATCGGTGCCTCGGTAAGCCTTTTCTTTAATGTTTCAAAGGCTTCGATGCACTCAGGGGAGAAGATAAAAGGAGCATCCTTTTTGAGGAGATGGGTCATAGGCCGGGCGATTTTAGAAAAATCTTGAATAAACCTACGATAGAAGCCGGCGTGACCCAAAAAGCTCCTAACACCTTTCACAGTTGTGGGATGAGGTAATTTTGCAATGACGTCCACTTTGGCTCTGTCAACCTCAATCCCGTTTTTTGAAATCTTATGGCCGAGGACAATGCCCTCTTTAACCATAAAGTGACTCTTCTCCCAATTTAGACACAACTTTGTGTCTTCACAACGCTTTAGCATGTCGTCTAAATGGGAGAGGCATGACTGAAATGAATCCCCAATGACCGAAAAATCGTCCATGAAGACCTCCATAGTTTTTCCGATCATGTCGGAAAAAATGGCCATCATACATCTTTGAAACGTGCCCGGAGCATTACATAAGCCAAATGGCATACGTTTATATGCGAAAGTTCCATAGGGGCACGTGAACGTGGTCTTTTCTTGATCTTGCGGATCAATGGGAATCTGAAAGTAACCCGAGAAACCATCGAGGAAGCAATAATACTCATTCCCCGCTAATCTCTCGAGCATCTGATCCATAAAGGGCAGAGGGAAATGATCCTTACGGGTGGCGTCATTTAACTTACGATAATCAATACAAACGCGCCAACCCGTAACCAAACGAGTTGGAATTAACTCATTCTCCTCATTTGTGACAACAGTAATGCCACCCTTTTTTGGAACACAATGAATTGGGCTGACCCAAGGACTGTCCGAGATAGGGTAAATCAATCCGGCATCAAGAAGTTTTAAAACCTCTTGTTTGATAACCTCGTGAATTTTTGGATTCACCCTTCTTTGTTGTTGGACTGCAGGTTTGAAGTCGTCTTCCATTAAAATTTTATGAGTACAGAATTCAGGGTCAATGCCCTTGATGTCGGAGAGACGCCAAGCAATTGCTTGTTTATGAGACTTCAAAACCTTTATAAGAGCAGCCTTTTCCTCATCACTTAAGTCTTTGGCAATTATGACGGGTAATTTATCATCACCCTCCAGAAATACATATTCAAGATGAGGAGGCAAGTCCTTAAGTTCAACCTCGGGAAAGTCATCAGTTTTCTCAACATTTTTTACTTCCTCTTTATGAAGTTGGTGTGATAGAACAGGAAGAGGAGAGGGATCTTCGTTTAACAATTTTTCAAGTATGAGAATATCCCTCTCGAGGTCGATCTCTTGGTTATCGACTCCATCGGGAATCGAATCACTTTTGAGAAACGCCTCCATTTCTTCTAAGATGAAGTCACTTCCCTCAAACGGAGTGAGGGAAGGATAAGAATTGGCAATAATGGGGTGAGAAGACTGAGTGAGATTTTCACTCGAAGAATCATCAATGAAACCTAAAATCTCTTGAGCATACTCCTCAGCAGCAACATCGATGACATCTATTTTGTTCACCGATTCACAGTCATAATTGGAGGAGTATCTCGAAGTTTGATTTAGGTTGAAGGTTATGGCTTCCGTTCCAACACGTAATGTGATCTCATGCTCAAATACATTGATAAGAGCGCGCCCAGTTCTAAGGAATCCCCGGCCAAGAATGAGAGGGACCCTTGAATCGGCATCAAAATCAACAATCACAAAATCTGCCGAAAAATGGAACTTCCCCACTTTAACAAATACGTCCTCGGCAATGCCAATGGGACGAGAAATCGAACGATCGGCAAGCTCTAAAGTCATGCACGTGGGGGTAAGTTCGGGAAGAGAGAGTTTCTTTCACACAGAATATGGCATTAGGTTAATGCTAGCACCTAGATCGGCCAAGGCGAAGCAATCAACCATACCCGGGAAAGTACAAGGAATTAGAAATTTCCCGGGATCTCCAAGCTTTTCAGGAAGCTTTTTCAAAAGAACTGCAGAGCAGTTTTCATTCAAAGGAGTTTTTGCCATCTCAAAGAGTTTCTCTTTATTACTCAACAGATTTTTGATTGTCGATGCAAACTTGGGCATCAAGAGAATAGCATCCGCGAAGCTGATATCAAAGTGCAAATCTTGGAAGAACTTATCCATTTGGTGATTAGCTTTTTCGCGGAGCTTTTGTTCACTGAGACGTGATGGATATGGAATAGAAGTTTTGGATTTAGGGTTGTCCACTGGAGTTTCTGGTGGTTCAAAGACAACTCCAGGATTACATCTGGTTTCAGGAATAACCTGAGGTTGGACGTGTGCTGTACTTCGTGAGCTAGGATTTTGCACTTTGTCCTTTGTTACCTCAGGTTCACGATTCACTACCTTTGGAGGAGAGGAAGAAGAGGTAGTAGGAATCGCGGGTTCATCATATGAAGCACCACTTCGTGTTGTGATCGCCTTAGCATCGCCCCTCGGGTTAGCGATCGTGTTGCTCGGTAAAGTAGTACCTGAGCCCGAGGGTCGATCATTTAAAGACTTCTTGATGTCAGAAATCTGGCTGACCAGCAACTTGTTCAACTCTTCTTGGGACTTCATGAATTGTTTCAACAACTCGTCAGATGAAGGCCCGGTTGGAACAATGGCTTGATTCGGATTAGGAATATTTGGAGCTCGATTGTTCGGATTGGGACCTTGATTTTGAAAATTACCCTGATTAAGGTTGTTGTTTCCATGAAAATATCCCTGATTGAAATTACCCTGACCTTGGTTCCGATTAAAGTTTCCTTGATTTTGTTGTTGGAAACCTTGATTTTGGAACCCTTGGTTTTGATTGTGAAAACCGTGACCCTGATTGAAGTTACCTTGGTTTTGATAACCTTGGTTCGCTCTATTTTGATATTGGCCACGGTTTTGGACATTTTGGTTTTGATTAAAACCTGGAGGTCCAGGATAATGATGTTGAGGACGATAGCTAGGGTCCATAGGAGGGCGATATTGATTACCTCCTTGATTTTGGGACCCGGCTACAGCATGAGCTTCGTATGGAGTACCATCAGTAGCTGTGCAATTGTAGTAGGCATGCGGCCCACCACAAGTTACACAGACTTCCACTTTTTTAACCTTAGCAGGTGGAGGAGGTTGTGGAAATGAAACTTTCTTTGTTTGGGCGAGAACCAAAGCTTGGATCACTTCAGTGAGCTTGTCAATCTTAGCATCCGTGCTAGATTGACCCACAGAAGATGAAGTGGAAGGACCCGCATTAATTTGGGAAACAATAGGTTTGCTTCGTATAGAGCGGACCTTAGACTTGTTTTCTATGATTTGCAAAGCTTCTTTTGTGGTTCTACTCAAAAAGTTACCTCCCGCGGAAGCATTGAGAGAATCCTGATCAGCTTGGCTCACGCCATTGTAAAAAGTATCGAGTTGCATCAACTCAGAGAAACCATGATGTGGACACTTGCGAAGTAATTCTTTGAAACGATCCCACGCTTCACCAAAAGATTCATCATATTTTTGAGTAAACTTGGTGATTTCCTTCTTAAGACTCGTGGTCTTGGAAGGTAGGAAGAATTCATTCACAAACTTTTTGACAAGATCTTCCCAAGTCTCAATAGATCGTGGAGGTTGTTTTTCAAGCCAAATTCGGGCTTGTCCCTCCAAGGAGAATGGGAAGAGAAGAAGTTTTATTGCTTCACACGGGACATTTTTGTACTTGATGGTCGATGTGATTTTATTGAACCATCGAATATGAGCATGAGGATCGTCCCTCTCAAAACCGTAGAATTGACTTGAGGTTACAAGATTGAGTAACCCGGTTTTGAGCTCAAAACTATCAGCCACGATGGCTGGGACAATAATGGCATCTCCGTAACCCTCGATGGGTGCTTGGAGAAGCTCACACATGGGGCGGTCTTCCGCCATGGTGACAGTGGGTGTGGCAACAGTACGGATCTCAGATCCGACTGTTGGTGCTGAACGTCTACGAGGTCTTCTAGGTTTTCGTACAAGCTCACGTAATGGGCAAGTAGACCTAGAAGAACGAGTGCGCATGCACTAAAAACAAACTCACTCAAAACAAAATCGAGGCAAAATGACAGTGAACTTAAACCAATAATCGCAAGCAAGTGGCTTCTTTAAGAAAGGTACACCACTCACGAGGATACAAAGGCAAGTTTTAAATCTTTGGTTTGGGAACTTATTATGTCCACACCCCAGTTGGTAGGTGTTCTGTCTTGGTTTGCGACGGTTGGTTTTTATGTAATTATTATTATTCACAAGAAAAGATGGATGTTTTTGTGTTTTGTGTATGGGTTTAAAAACTTTTGGAAAATATTTTTGGTATCGTCTCGTTTACCAAAATCGTTTCTCTTTAAGAATCACCTTAAAAGAAAACCGAATCAGAAAACGTTACGATCTGTTTTGTTGTTTTTAATTTTTTTGGTGTTTTAACACTTTAGGAAAAGTGTTAATGACTTTTTTGTGTTTTGATTATGAAAATATACACAAGTGGTGGTATTTGTACAGTGAATGAGGTGAGATAACACTAATCTCAAATAACGCTATAGAAACGCGCACACTTCCCCGGCAGCGGCGCCAAAAATTGATTGGTCCCAAACGGTCAACCTAAACTGACCAGGTGATGGTCAACAAGGTCAAACAGCTTAGAATCAATCTCCGCGGAAGTATAGGGTTTCCCCGGGTCGTTATGTCCCGACGAGGTGTGGATGGTATCAAAACGGGTTTGTGATCGGGTGAATTTGGACGGAAATGGGTATAAATGAGTTGTGATGATTACACTACTGGAATATAAAAGAAAACAGCTTAAATACACTATATTAACAAGACTGGAAAGTCAGAAAAACCAGAAACGTTTAAAACTTAAAATGCGTACGTTCACGTTTAAATAAAACGTAAAAGTACGAAATAAAAAGTGAAAACGGAAATCTGAAAACACCCAGGGGTGAAAATGACTTTTTTACAAACCTAAGGGTAAAAGAAAATTTTTAGAAAATTAAAATAAATTTTAACCCTAATTAATTATTTAATATTAATTAAATACTAATTATTACTAATTATTTAATATTTAAAACACTTAAATATAATTTAATACTAATTAAATACTAGAAAAATGAAAATAAAATTTCCAAAATTATAAAATAACTAAAAATAAGTTTTAAAAATAAAAATAAGTGTTTTTGTCTTTTTGTGGTTTTTTAATTAATTAATTACTAATTAAACATTAATTACCTAATTAAACTATTTTAAATTAAGAAAAATAGTAAATGAACAGTAAAAATTCTAATAAAATTTCTAAAATTATTTTATAACATATAAAAGCTATAAAAAATATAAAAACTAGGTTTTAATTAATAAAAACTAATTATGCTATTTTAAACTAATTATTAATTAATAATTAATAAAACTAAGATTAATTCTAATAAATACTAAATGATAAAATAAAAATCTAAAAAAATTACTAAAAATACTTTAATATATAAGGTAATTAATAAAAATATAAAAAAGCTAAATACTTAATAAAAATATAAAAATGAAAATTAAAATTAAATTACATTAAATAGAAACTATCACTTAACTTAAATTTGATTTTTCTTGGTTTTTCTTTTACCAATCTATTTTACAACTAAAAACAACAAACTTTTGCTAAAACAAACTTTTTAGAACTTAAAAATAAGCACTGTGGAAGCTTTTTGGCTCCACGGTTGACTTTTGTTGACCAAATGGTAAAATGATCTCAAATGGTTTAAAGTGGGACCCACAATGGTTAAATCAGATGTAAATAAGTTAGATGAACATGTTTAAGCCAGAAAACACAAGTGGGGTCCACAGATTAAGCAATAAGCTATGAATAAGCACATGGATTTTTGCTTGGAAGCTGAAAAGTGGGACAGATTTATGATGTGGTTCTAGGTGGGACCCAGGGGGTGTGAAGTCAAACCATGGGTCAAAATGTGGTGTGTGGTAGGAGGGGGGTTGTGAGGAACCAAGGTTGGGCACTGGGACCCACTGGGGTGGTCAGAAAACCACCACCAAATGGTGGTGGTGGGTGGTGGTTCTGTGCAGCAGGGGCAATACTTGCCCTGCAGGTGTCTTTGGGGCAAAGTGGGGCCCTGGTTTAAGTCTTTTTGCGTGTATAGTTTTGTTTTTCCGAAGAAATACCGGTGAAAGTATGTTCCCCGGGTCGTTCTCCCAACGAAACGTTGAATTGATCTTGTCGACACGGTTTGTGAATCTTGTGAAGTGAATGAGGATAAAAGAGATATTTTGGTTTTTGATTATACTACAAATGATTTAAAACGCAATTAAAGTAAAGAGAACAAGCAAATAATGCAAAACAAATGAACAAATAAAACAAACATTCCAAAAATTAAATAGAAATAAAAGTGTAAATAAAACTTAACACGACTAGTTTAAAAAGAAAAATAAAAGCGATACTAGTCCTACGATTGCAAATTGAGTTTTTCTAAATAATAAAAAGAAAAATAACGTAAAAGGAAAATTATATTTTTGGCTTTTTAATTGTTTTTATAAATGAAAAGGATGTAAAGACTAATTAAAACGGAAATACGTAAAAGAAATAAAAACTATTTATTATTAAACCAAAAATGTTTACTAGATAACGTGACTAAATAAAATATACTAACTTGTTATGAAATAAATCCTAACTTGATAAATTTTAGAAAAAATTCGGCAGAGTTTCGTTTAGATATTAAGATAAGAAAACCTCACTCGATAAACGATGAGGCAACGATTATCGAACTCGATAATCTTGGCTAACTCGCCAAAAGAAATGAAACTTGGTAAAAATAAAAACTCAAACTCGATAAATATTTTTCTTTAAAACCTAACTCGATAAAACATTAAAAACAACCTAACTCGATACTACTATTTGACCCCTAACTCGATAACATAAAAATCCCCTAACTCGAAAACTAAAAAAAAATCCCCTAACTCGAAAAACCTTTTATATTCTAACTCGATATACTGTTTTGCACCTAACTCGAAATACCTATTTTTAGTAAATTGCAAATTGGTCCTTTTGGGTTGAAATACTTAACTCGATATGTATTTAAAAGAAAATTAACTCGATGACTGTATCAAATATCCTAACTCGATATACAATTTAAAATGCAACTCGATATACCATTTTTTTTAAAAGCAAACTCGATAAAAATAATTCAAACTCGATAAAAACCATAACAAAACACCATTTTAATCCAAAATAAAGCCTAAAAACTAATGTTTTTCACCAAATCTTTCACTAATCAAACTAGTTTAACCATAAACTTTAAATCCCATCAATAAAAACATGAATTTAACAACTAGAAATTAAAGATTTTTAAGAAAAATAAAGCTTTTAGAGAGAGAAAGTAAAGTAAGACTTGACAAAAATTAAACCAAAATAATGCAAAGAAGTTAACATAAAACTAAAAACTTACAATAAAACTAGCCAACCTCAAAAATGAGGCATACAACTCTATTTATAGGCTAGGGGCTAGGGCTTCACTAATCTTTTACATTGTTGCATATTTAGCCCCTAGACCTTTACAAATCATGAAATACAAGCTTAAACATTATAAAATGTAACTAATACACTTAATATTAAACGTAATGACCTTGTAACTTGGAGGATTAGAGTTGACTTTTCTTCCTAAATTCTTCAAAGGATCAAAATTGACAACTTGTGAATACTTGGAGTATTTTTCATGTCAATAACTTCACGCTTCCACTAAGGGTCTCTTTTGTCATTCTTTGAATCTTTAAGAATTTGAATTGTCGTTTTGGGCTTTTCTAGGATAAATTTCTTCCTCGGCTTCGGCTTTTTACCTTTTTCCAATCTCGTGCTCGTTTTTGTCGGTTTTACTTTGTTTTTGTTCATTTTTCACATATTTGTACCTGTACATACACGAATACAAAAACATGCATTCTCTTGGCGTATTTGGTTAGTATTTGACGTATTTGGTCTGAATTAAGGTCTAAAAAGGATGTGTGAATAAGCACTCATCAAAATCCCCCAGACTAAGGTATTGTCGTGCCCTCACGCAATGTCATCACCTCACGCTTAAGAGATAAATAATTTCAAAACCTCTCTTTACTGACGTTGTAAAGTAGCAATGACTTTCAAAAGAGATAGTAAAATCATTTATTCTCAAAAACGCTCCGTTTTCCGATTTTCATAAATAACAACTACTGCTACTCTTTTTGTATTTTTCATTTATGTATGTGACGGTTTGCTTTGACTTTCATTATCAATTCTTATCTGTTGATAATTTTCAGGGTCAACGAGTAGAAACACTTCTCACAGAGAAGAGACCGTACGGATAAAAATCGTCATCCTTGATTTTTCACAAGCTCCCAAACTAAGCGCAAAATCGAAATCATTGTTTAACTAGAAGTTAGATGCTAACACTGCCCACAAAAGTTACTTGTGTATTACCTCTTGTTCCCAGGTCCTAAGTTTTGTATCTAAAGATTTTAATTTGTGAGAAATGAATTGCTTCATATTTTCTCGTTTCAATATTTGTTTAGTCCGATAGTGACACCTAAGTTAAAACGATAAGTAGTTATTCATTTTCTCTTAAGAACCACTGCAATAGAAATTCGGTCCACATCAAGGAATTTGGGGTACATACAATATCAAGAATATAAGTTGCGGAGTACGATCACGTGCACCTCATGTGACTGATTACTAATCACTTATCACATGCACCTCACGCGCCAACAACTTATTGATACATACATAGCTCTTATTCAACAATACTACAACTTTCATTTTTTTTTTCATTTCTCACTTTTTTCACTTTTCTCATATTTTTCATATTTTTTTCTTGATTTTTTTCTCAACATCAATGGAAGCTTATAGGGTAGCTCCAAAACCACATGCATAATCAACTTTTGACTTTTGATTTTTCACTTTTTGCTCTTATTTTTGATGTTCCTTGATATGTACCCAACTTCTAAAGCAAAAATTCTCTTAAGAAAACAAAGAACTAAATATTATTCAAACCGAAATACCACTAATTAACCTAGAACATCTATTATATATGGGTGACGTTTCTGATGGGAACAAGGAGGCCACAAGTACCTCTCATGGGTTTTTTTAAATCCCAGTAATGCGATCCGTGTATAGCACGAAACTTCTAAATAAACTCTATCATTCCTCGATCTCCGCAAATTTAAAATCCCAAATAATGAGATCCGCGGATGCTTAGCCATAATCTTATGATTATTTTGGTTAAGGGAGACGAGCTAGGGCTCAACACGCCCGGTCAAGTCGAAACATTTATTTCTACTCTTGCCGGTAGGAAAGTCAAAACAAGGTGTCAAAACTTATTATTCATATCATATATATTTTTTCATTCATTTTTTCATACCTTTTTTTTTTTTTTTTTTTTTTTTTTTTGATTATAAAGCGGTGACAAAAATTAAAATTTTTGGTGGAAAACGGAGTTGCGTAAGTTAAACAGCTCAGACGATGGTACAGGTCAAATCGAATCGAAGATTCACCCCCCCCCCCCCCCAGACTAAAGTGAAACATTGTCCTCAATGTTTAAAGGGTAAAGGTAATCCTACGTAAAATCTAAGGCTGTTTATTAAGTATGCCAAGAGATAAACGTTAATCGATAAGATTTTGGATATGGTGAATTTCCGAATGAGCAGCGAAGGATGAGACTCGAGTGGAGAGAACTACAAACCACGAGCACGAGAGTCCTCAAACTTCGGGGAAATTCCTGAACATTCACAAACAACCACGAAAACACGAGTTTGGAAAGGGTCGCCCCCCTCAAGTCACGTTATTAAAGAAAATAGAAAAATAAAGAAATTGAAATGGATAAGCATGGGGTGCCTCCCACGAAGCGCTTGTTTTTGGTTACCGAGTAACATGAGCTTGACTCGATCCCCGAATTAATTCGTCCTTGGGGAGAGCAAATGGAAAATAATCTTCATCGGGCTTTCATTCAAAATATTTTGAAAAACATAAGACTTAATTGAAAGTTCCATCCCAAAGAAATAACCACTAGTATTTTAATGTTGAAAACGTTTAGAAACGATACCGGGATCAAATACAACATCCTCACTCCCCACGGAGTGAAGGATAAGAGAAACCACATCAAACATTACAAAAGTCAAGAAAGTCATGATAACAATCTTGTAAAACTCATCCTCATCAAAAGAGAACTTCATAATTGTGAAATTATGACTTTTATTATTTAAGCTCATTTTAAAAACTTTCCCGGGTGGGAGGGTTGGGAAAAACTTTTCATTAAAACTTTCATTCTTAAGAACACCACCCAGATCATGATCAACTTCAAGATCAAAACTGAAACTTTCATATTCAGAAAACTTTTCAATTTCACATTCAGATTCATTAAAACGAAATGACTCAAACTTCGAAAGAGAGATAAAAGCATGAGAAGTGGTATTGCCACGACTCGTCTCTTCCGAGTGATTGAAGTGAAAAGTTTCATACGTCGTATCAGAAAAATCAGAACGATAAGTGGGATTGCCACTCATTTCCTCAGTCGTATCGAAGGAGAAACTCTCAAAGTTTGGTAAAAATTCCTCGAGCTCGGGCTCCAGAGAATCGTCAATCTTAAGCTCAATCTTCTTCTTAGCTTTATCCGGAGGGATTGATGGTTCATCGTTTAACAAATTGTTAAGAAAAATAGTATCTCCCTCCGAATCAAAGTAAAAATTGTCAATTTCAGAAAACGGAATCGTATCTATAGCAAGAAATTCATCGACCTCTTCCCAAAAAGAATCATGTTCCTTAGTCGGAGGAAATGATGGGGAAGAGTCGGAGACGAACATTTTCACAAAATCATCAAAGGAATAATCACAAACATCAATGCTGTTGACGGAATACTTCTTTGATTTTGAAGCATTGGCTTTAAAAATCATTATATCATCATCGTGTCGTAAAGTTAGAGTATCCTCAAAATGATCTACTAGGGCTTTTGCGGTTCGTAAAAACGGTCGCCCTAGTATAAGAGGAACTCTCGGATCGGGTTCAAAATTAACAACGACAAAGTCGGCCGGAAAAGTACACGAGTTCACTTGAACAAAAACATCTTCCGCAATTCCAACCGGATGAGTAATTGAACGATTAGCAAGCTCTAAAGTCATTCGGGTCGGTTTAAGTTCTCCCATTCCAAGTTGTTTATAGATTGACAAAGGCATAAGGTTAATGCTTGCACCTGAATCGGCCAGGGCTTTGCAAACCTCTTGATCTTTCAACGAACAAGGAATGAGAAACTTTCCCGAATCTCCAAGCTTCTCGGGAAGCTTCTTGAGAAGAATAGCAGAGCATTGAACATTTATCGGTGTTTTGGCTAATTCGAGCAATTTCTCTTTATTACTTATGAGATTTTTAAACGTTGAGGCAAATTTTGGCATGTAAACAAGAGCATCCATGAAACTGATATCAAAGTGCAATTTTTGAAAAATATCGAGAAACTTTTCCATTTGTTTTTTAGATTTTGCACGGAGCTCTTCATCATTAAATCTTGATGGATATGGCAATTTTGACTTGTATTTCACATTGTTCTCAGAAACGGCTTTTCCTTTATCTTTTGAAACTTGAACAACCGGAGGTTGGACGTTTTCAGCACCTCCGTTATTAGTAGGAGGTACCGGGTCCTTTGTCACCTCGGTCTCACGGTCCACTACCTTTGGTGGAAGAGAAGAAGAGGTAGTCGGAACCGTGGGTTCATATAAAGCACCACTGCGAGTCGTGATCGCCTTAATCTCGCCCTTCGGGTTTGGAATAGTATTGCTTGGAAGAGTGCCAGAAGTCGACGGTTGATTCATTTGCATAAAACTGCTCATCATTTGCTTAAGCTCATTCGTTTGTCGAGTCATGGTTGTGTCGATCTCCTTTTTAAATTCAACCTTCATGTTGTTGATTTGATTTTGCATTGCTCGAATGCTAACATCATTTGTTTTCATATAATTAGCAAGCTCAGGAGAAGGTTGTACTTGTTGTGGTGGTTGATAAACTTGTTGGGGTGGTTGATAAACTTGTTGGGGTGGAGGGACTTGATAATTTTGAGCTTGATTGAAATTGGTTCCACGGTTTTGATTGTAACCTTGGTTTTGATTACCTTGGTTATTTTGAGGATAACGGTTTTGATGATTTTGCATGGGTGGAAACCCAGGTGGACTTGTTTGGTTGGCACGAAAATCTTGGTTTTGATTGTAGTTTACGGCTGCTACGTTAGCATTATAAACTTGGCCATCGGTGGCTTGACAATCATAATACGGATGGGGTCCACCACAAATCACACATTTTTCATTAACTGCTTTAACGGGCTCGGGTTTTTGGTTCTGCGACTTAAACTCTTTTATCATACAATAGATAGCATCAGTAAGTCCGGCCAATTCCGATGATTGGACCGACGAAGAAGAAGGAGTAAAAGAAGTCACTTTCGAAACATTCGGTTTGTTACGAGAAGTTGGAACCTTTGATTTGTTCTCGATGATCGTTAAAATATCCATTGGCGTACGATTCAAGATATTGCCACCGGCGGCTGCGTTTAAAGAATCTTGATCGTTTTGAGTCAAAGCGTTATAAAACGTGTCGATTTGGTGCAATTCGGAGAAACCATGGTGAGGACATTTTCGAAGAAGATCCTTAAAACGTTCCCATGCCTCACCAAAGTTCTCATCAAAACGTTGTTGAAAATTAGTTATATCATTCTTAAGATTAGTCGTTTTGGACGGTGGAAAGAAATGATTAACAAATTTCGAGACGAGTTCTTCCCATGTGTGGATTGAACGAGGGGGTTCTTTTTCAAGCCAAATCCGGGCTGAACCCTCGAGTGAAAATGGGAACAACATCAATTTGATAGCATCGTGAGGGACTTCCTTAAATTTCATGGTCGAAGTTAACTTATTAAACCATCGGATGTGTGCGTGAGGATCGTCCCTCTCAAAACCTTGAAATTGTTTTGATGTGACAAGTTGAATTAATCCAGTTTTAAGTTCAAAATTATCGGAAAGAATAGGTGGTAAAACAATTGCATCCCCGTATCCCTCGGTGGGACACTGGAGCAATTCTTGCATAGTACGTTGGTCGGCCATCTCGGTGATGGGTGCTTCAACAAGAGTACGTAACTCGGGTACGTAAGCTTGTTTACGACGTCTACGATAGCGTTTGTTCGGTATGGTCGGAGGATTATCGATTAATCTCGACCGCGAACGTGTGATCATGCACTTAAAAGAAACAAAAGTAAAAGAAAAAGGAAAACAAATTTGAAAAGAAAATCTTTTTGGTTTTTATTTATTATTTTTTTTTTTTTTTAATTTTAATAAAAGCGATGACTTCCAAAGGAAGGTTTTTCAAAACACAAATCAAACAAACGATCAACGAAATCTTAACAACGCTTCCCCGGCAGCGGCGCCATTTGGTTTAAGTCTTTTTGCGTGTATAGTTTTGTTTTTCCGAAGAAATACCGGTGAAAGTATGTTCCCCGGGTCGTTCTCCCAACGAAACGTTGAATTGATCTTGTCGACACGGTTTGTGAATCTTGTGAAGTGAATGAGGATAAAAGAGATATTTTGGTTTTTGATTATACTACAAATGATTTAAAACGCAATTAAAGTAAAGAGAACAAGCAAATAATGCAAAACAAATGAACAAATAAAACAAACATTCTCAAAAATTAAATAGAAATAAAAGTGTAAATAAAACTTAACACGGCTAGTTTAAAAAGAAAAATAAAAGCGATACTAGTCCTACGATTGCAAATTGAGTTTTTCTAAATAATAAAAAGAAAAATAACGTAAAAGGAAAATTATATTTTTGGCTTTTTAATTGTTTTTATAAATGAAAAGGATGTAAAGACTAATTAAAACGAAAATACGTAAAAGAAATAAAAACTATTTATTATTAAACCAAAAATGTTTACTAGATAACGTGACTAAATAAAATATACTAACTTGTTATGAAATAAATCCTAACTTGATAAATTTTAGAAAAAATTCGGCAGAGTTTCGTTTAGATATTAAGATAAGAAAACCTCACTCGATAAACGATGAGGCAACGATTATCGAACTCGATAATCTTGGCTAACTCGCCAAAAGAAATGAAACTTGGTAAAAATAAAAACTCAAACTCGATAAATATTTTTCTTTAAAACCTAACTCGATAAAACATTAAAAACAACCTAACTCGATACTACTATTTGACCCCTAACTCGATAACATAAAAATCCCCTAACTCGAAAACTAAAAAAAAATCCCCTAACTCGAAAAACCTTTTATATTCTAACTCGATATACTGTTTTGCACCTAACTCGAAATACCTATTTTTAGTAAATTGCAAATTGGTCCTTTTGGGTTGAAATACTTAACTCGATATGTATTTAAAAGAAAATTAACTCGATGACTGTATCAAATATCCTAACTCGATATACAATTTAAAATGCAACTCGATATACCATTTTTTTTAAAAGCAAACTCGATAAAAATAATTCAAACTCGATAAAAACCATAACAAAACACCATTTTAATCCAAAATAAAGCCTAAAAACTAATGTTTTTCACCAAATCTTTCACTAATCAAACTAGTTTAACCATAAACTTTAAATCCCATCAATAAAAACATGAATTTAACAACTAGAAATTAAAGATTTTTAAGAAAAATAAAGCTTTTAGAGAGAGAAAGTAAAGTAAGACTTGACAAAAATTAAACCAAAATAATGCAAAGAAGTTAACATAAAACTAAAAACTTACAATAAAACTAGCCAACCTCAAAAATGAGGCATACAACTCTATTTATAGGCTAGGGGCTAGGGCTTCACTAATCTTTTACATTGTTGCATATTTAGCCCCTAGACCTTTACAAATCATGAAATACAAGCTTAAACATTATAAAATGTAACTAATACACTTAATATTAAACGTAATGACCTTGTAACTTGGAGGATTAGAGTTGACTTTTCTTCCTAAATTCTTCAAAGGATCAAAATTGACAACTTGTGAATACTTGGAGTATTTTTCATGTCAATAACTTCACGCTTCCACTAAGGGTCTCTTTTGTCATTCTTTGAATCTTTAAGAATTTGAATTGTCGTTTTGGGCTTTTCTAGGATAAATTTCTTCCTCGGCTTCGGCTTTTTATCTTTTTCTAATCTCGTGCTCGTTTTTGTCGGTTTTGCTTTGTTTTTGTTCATTTTTCACATATCCGTACCTGTACATACACAAATACAAAAACATGCATTCTCTTGGCGTATTTGGTTAGTATTTGACGTATTTGGTCTGAATTAAGGTCTAAAAAGGATGTGTGAATAAGCACTCATCAGGCCCACACAAAAATTCTAAAAAATCAAAGAACCATGGGATCTTGAAGATGGGCTGGAAGACAACAAATAGAAACAAGATTCAAGCCATGAAAGTAACCACAAAATTCTATTTAATTCCTTGAATTTTTATGAAAATCTGAAAGGTAAACTTTTGACTTTTTATAAGAAACTAGCAAATTGACTTTTATGAATTTCTACTGGATCTAATGGACTGAGATTGATGTTATATGTTAATATGAAGCTAAATGATGCAACTACAACACTTAATGAACTAGTAGGAATGATTTGGGAGAATTAAACACCAACAGTTAACAGTTGATGAACCAACAAACTAAGTTTTGACTTTTTTAGTAACAAGTGCTAGTTTTGTTGATATAAATAAATGACTAAAAACGTTATTCATATCTTTCGATATCTCTATGTTTTGATAATCACAAAACGTAAACTAATTAAATCCAAAGGTTATGACGTAAACAAGTATTTAGTAGTAAATACTCACTTTCACCATTTAATCACTTAAGGTATGAATAAACAAAGTGATTAGTGCATTATAAGATCAAAGGAAATCTTGTCTTAAGACATAACATTTTATAAAATGATTTTAACATTTTATATATATTTGTAAATCATTTTTGGAATAGCTTTATTAAACCACAAAAATATGATTTCAAATTTCCAACCAAAAAGGGCAAATTTTATCCAGAAAATCTTTTCAAACGTTCAGGAGGGCGGCCCCCTTAATTTTACTAGGCGGCCCCCTTAATCATTAAGGGGACCGGCCTACAATTAAGGGGACCGGCACGCTCCCGAACAATATTTTCTGGCCCTATAAATATTGGATCATTCCACATATTTTTCTCGCCTTTTTGCACCAGAAACTTTCAGATCTAAACATCCATTTCCTTTCTCTAATAATCCTTTGATCTTATATACTTTGATCTTTGTTTCAAAGTGATTCAAGCCTCACCATTCAAAGTGCAAAGAGAAGAATACTTCTATTAGAAGTATTACAACTTAGTATCATCTTGCTATCTAAGTTGCTTGTTTATATTTTCTTGTAAATCTTTCATTCATTGGTGAATAAGGTGTATGTATTAGTTAGCTAGATTTAGTTGAAGAATCTAGAATTGGTGTAAGTGTAAAGTGGAACTTGAAGTGGAGAAGAAGGGTTAGATAGTATTGGTGATAGGAGATTGTAGCAATAGGAACTTGTTGTGAAGATATTGAGGGTTCCAAGTGAAGAAGACTTGAAGACATTAGTAGATTGAAGTTGTGAAGACTTTAGTAGCTTGAAGGTGTGAAGACATTAGTGGCTTGAAGGTGTCAAGACATTAGTGACTTAAAGGTGTGAAGACATTAGTGACTTGAAGGTGTCAAGACATTAGTGGCTTAAAGGTGTGAAGACATTAGTGACTTGAAGGTGTCAAGACATTAGTGGCTTAAAGGTGTGAAGACATTGGTGGCTTGAAGGTGTCAATACATTAGTGCCTTGAAGGTGTGAAGATACTTGTGGTGTGAAGTAGTATTGAAGTAGTGCAAAGGTGTGAAGAAGAAGTGGTGTGATATTTGGTGTGAGATTGGTTCTAGCTACGATTAGAACTCGACATCTTGCTTTGTGTCGTTAATTGGTGTAAGCTTTTGGTGTGTACGGTTTTCTCCGCCATAAGGGAGGTTATTGACTTAGTGAAGAAAACTCTCGAGTTCGGTGCTCGGGAGTGGAGTAGGGCAAGGAAGGTATCCTTGTAGCCGAACCACTATAAATCCTTTGTCTCTCGGTTTGATCTTTCCATCTCTCACTCTTTACTTGCTTACTTACTAGCTTTTCATATATTGATAATATTGTGTGTTGTGCATATATTGATTTCACATAAAGATCAAACTAGGTTCCATTTAAAACATTAATTATACTTTGGTAAAATATAAGTATAAACAATTACTAAGACACACACACACACACACACACACACACACACACACACACACACACACACATATATATATATATATATATATATATATATATATATATATATATATATATATATATATATATATATATATATATATATATATTAGTACAAACTTGTAATTAAGTGAGATATATGAAATTATAATTTCTATTCAACACTTTAAACAAGTAGTGTATATATATATGATATATGTGAATTAGGTTTGTATCTATACTTTAGCTTCAAAGGTGTTTACAATTAATATCAATTCTTTGAAAAGCAAATTCTTATTAAACGAAAAAGACGCAAAACTATTCAACCCCTCCTTCTAGTTTTCCACAATTGGTACCAGAGCCACGTCTAGCAAGATTTTTAAAATAGACTGTATTTTAAAACTTGGAACGATCTATGGAATTTGAAAATTATTTAGAAGGGGAATTTATGCAACAACCACCATTATTTGAAAATAATCATTTTCTTGAATGGAAAAACAAATTTGAAAATTATGTGAAATCAATAGATCTTGATTTTTGGCATATCATTTCAATTGGTGATCTTAAATCAACCAAAATAGATTTTGAAAATCAAAATAATAATTTTCAAACTAAAATTGATAAAAACACTAAAGCCAAATTACTTATTTTCAAAACTCTACCAAAAGTTAAATATGAAAGATTATTTCATTGTAAAACGGCAAATGATGTTTGGAAATGTCTTTTAAAGATTCACCAAGAAGAATGTAAAACCAAAGATGATAAACTTGATATTGCACAAGAAATAGTTAATCTAGAAAATTTAGTAAATAAATATTTAGTTGAAATAAACACATGTACTACTAGTTCAAATGTGATCATTGAAGGTATCTACAACGAAGAATACATGAACCAAATCCGAAGAAAGAGCGTGAATAAATCATGGTGCAACAAGTGCAAAGAAGACGATGATAACACGGCTTATGAGAACATTCAAACAAATGAGAACACAAGTATTGATGGCAAGAACTACATGTTTCTAGATTCAAGTGAAACTACAAACAAAACATGGAGCGACATGGAAGATGGAATTGATCACCATATAGCATGTGAGGAATGTACAACTACAAAGAAGGTACAATCCAAAACTAAACATTTTTGCTATGATCAATATATATTAGAATTTTTAAAAATGGAAAATAACTTCAAACATTTTTGCAACATTGACTCAAAAATTACTTTTAAGAACGAATTTTCAACATCCGCTGAAAACAACTTTGAAAAAGAAATCATTTTAGAAGATAAAATGTCTAGACTTAAAAGTAATATCGAAATCGATCTTGAATGTAAAAAATGTCGAGACTACAAACATGAAATCAAAATTGAAAATGAAAGAGCAAAAACATTGGCAAAATTCGAAAATAGCTCTAAATCTTAAAAATATCTTCTCGACATTCAAAAGCCATTTTATGATAAAACCGGGTTAGGATTTATCATAAATGATCCTTCAACAAATGCTTTAAAACAAATAAAATTTGTTAAATCTAGTGAATAAATTTAGAACTAATACTATTAACATTCATTACTTATTATTCTAGTCAAGAAAGTCATTGTTTGTTAATTAAAACAAACTATTGATGAATTCTTGTACTTATCGACGACATCCCCATCATGTGCATTCAAATGCAATGGATGTTCTCATCTAACCATCTAGGACCCATGAGAATCTGGGTACCAAGCTGTTTATCATGTTTAGGTAACTAACGAATGAAGAGTCTATTACGTGTTGATCTTCTCATCTCGCTCTATTACATTTGACGAATATTGGCTTCTATCACGTTATTTCACATTCTGCAATTGTTTCGCCTATGACGTTCTTGCGGGAATATTCTTGTCTCGGCATTGTGCTATTCACTCTTGGAGCATTGGTATCATGGTGTATCCGCTACTTTCTCTAGTTGAAGCCTCCTACGTGCTACTTCTTTTAACCTTCACGACTTGTGATGATTGTTGTGATCGATTGAGCATCTCGGATCTAGTTCCCTTGATTTCTATTCATGAGAATACTGCTTGGCTACTTCGACATGTTTTGGACTTACTCTTAAGTTTTCTTCTATCACCGTCATGCCCATTCTCTTTGAAAAGCTGGACCTGAGATAAGTTTTCTTTTCAAAAACTTGTCAATGTTACATTATATTTTAGAATGTTTTAATTAGTGTGTCAATACGATTCAACTGATAAGTTGCCATGCTTTTAGATTATTAACACTAATATATGCATACATGATATTAGCATTATTAACCTTATTGTTGTTTAGTATATTATCATTTTTCTTAATCTTCTATGATCTATAGTAGAACTCTTCCACTTATGCTATATGATCTTACTTGTTGCATTAATAGATATATTATAATTGATATTTGATTGCAACTTGATATTATGATGTTATTTGTATACATATATACATACATTTATATATATATATATATATATATATATATATATATATATATATATATATATATATATATATATATATATATATATATATATATATATATATATATATACACATGTCTATCTTGTATTCATGAACTATTTACCTTGCTCTTTCCTGTCCCATTGCATTTAGATCATAAATATCTATCATTTCACGTTAATATCTTTAGGTATCATTAAAGATGATTATGTGTGACGATGGGCTTAATTGATTCTCCTGAGCATGATAAGTTTCCATATCAAGCCCCTCACTTGAAACTTCTTGATTATCATGATCAAAACATCATGTTCAAAACTTCTCTCTTTTAGAATGAAATATTTTCTCTAACAATTTATTTGACTAAAATTTCTTTCATAACCATTATTTTACTCAAGAACAAGATTGAAATATTTTTTATTACACGTTAAGAAACAAAATTCAATTTATGTTAGTGTAATGCATACTTGAATTCACTTCAAAAACATTGTTGAATAAAACTAAAAACGTTTTGCTTAAAACACATTCAACTCTCTCAAGTGTCATACACTTCTATTGGAAATGACATTTAACAATCTAATCAAATCATTTCATGAGAATCATGGCATGCCCATATGGATCTTGTTTGTAACAAGTCTTGAAGTCCATATAATCATATCCACCTATTTGTTACTTGTCTACAATCATCAACATGTTTTCTCTAGGCTAAATGTTATCATCTTCATATAGTTGCTCATTTAGCTTATTTGGCTTTTTTGTCTCCTTTATTGCATATCTTAATTGATGAATTAATAGATAGCATGATCATTAAATATTAATTGCCTATTTTAATTAATTCTATATCACTCTCTACATTCATGAATAGTATGCCCTATATTGCCTCAAAGAGTTGAACTTACTTGAATCCAAAAACAAAAACACAACCTTTTTGAAAATTTTCTGCCAAAAACCCATTTCTGGCATTCTGGGAATCACCAGATGGGCGGCCCCCTTAATTATATAAGGCGGCCCCCTTAATGATTAAGGGGACCGGCCATCTGATGGTCGGGGATACTATTTTCTTTATCACTTTTTGATCCACTTCAGCCTATACTTCCCAAAATTCACAAACATATTTTGTCCCATGTTATCCCTCAAAATTTACCTTCCTAAACCACATTTCTCATACACTATAAATACCCTCTTCCCATCATAAATGCCATCACACCCAAACATGTCATCTCCAAACAACCAAAAACCAAAAATTTCAAGAACCGCAAGGATCTCCGTCAAACCCGTTTGGAGGAGGAAACTTGATTCTTGTCAAAACTCAAGTGATGTTGTTCCAAGTCAACCAACTACTAAACCTCAAACCCACAACAATGATTCATCACACAACCTATCACCCACTCATTCCCTCATTCATGCTTCTTCTTATGATGAGCATGCTCAATCCCAAAACAACAATCCCAATCTCTCAATCAATACTTCACATGTTGCTCATTCAACAAAAACACCACTCACTCTTGGAGAACCTCTTCCACCCATTTCATGTTTTCATGACTACCCAAGCTCAACCATGTCTCCACCACCAAGAGTACCACCACCACATCCTACAACCTCACATGCCACTCCTATGTTGCATGTTCAAACCTTCACCCAAGACAACTACCATGTTCCACCATCATCACCTTCCTCCGAACACTTGAAGTTCGCTGAGGAGCTAAAAGAGGCTCATGAGCTTAGTGCTCTTTTAGCATTACATCTTGCGCAACGCAATTTGGATCCACCCCAATCAAGCTCACCATCATCACCACATGACATCAACCAAATTGAGAAGCATGTTAACAATTGCCCTTGTTGCATCTTCCTTCAACAACAAACCATTGCTTTGAATGAGCACTTCACTTGGATTGAGTATCTTCTTACTAGATCTCAACAAACACCATCACTTGAACAACATCAAAACCCTCAACCAACAAACCCAACTTCAAATCCACCACCTACAACCTCCACATCTCCAAACTCACCAACATCCATGCAACCAAAAGTTTATCTCCACTAAACCACTAAGCATTTTACATGCTTATGTTTCTCATTTTCAAATAAAACCTTTCAACCATTTTGGGATTCAAGAAAGTTTGGTGACACTCCTTGTTGGCACAATAGGATATTCTACTTAGTATTAGAATTCCATCATTATGGCTTTTGTAACAATGATTATGTGGTTGACATAATCATCTTGAATTAATGAATGCTTTTATATGTGTTTAAAATTCTTCTCTGCCATGCTTACTATTAGTTGTTATTATGCTATATGTATTTGCTTGTGCCTCTAATATTTTTCTTGCAAGAATTCCATATCTCGAACCCTTGGTGCCCTCAAACGAGGGGAGCATACATCAAGGGGGAGCCTTTACCTTATAGGCTTAAACCTTTTTGATTCTACAAAAAGGGGGAGAAGTGAATATAAACTCACTAAATACTTGTCTAAAAATTAATTTTTGGATTTAATGAGTTTTGGTTTTGTAATCATCAAAAAGGGGGAGATTGTTGATATAAATAAATGACTAAAAACGTTATTCATATCTTTCGATATCTCTATGTTTTGATAATCACAAAACGTAAACTAATTAAATCCAAAGGTTATGACGTAAACAAGTATTTAGTAGTAAATACTCACTTTCACCATTTAATCACTTAAGGTATGAATAAACAAAGTGATTAGTGCATTATAAGATCAAAGGAAATCTTGTCTTAAGACATAACATTTTATAAAATGATTTTAACATTTTATATATATTTGTAAATCATTTTTGGAATAGCTTTATTAAACCACAAAAATATGATTTCAAATTTCCAACCAAAAAGGGCAAATTTTATCCAGAAAATCTTTTCAAACGTTCAGGAGGGCGGCCCCCTTAATTTTACTAGGCGGCCCCCTTAATCATTAAGGGGACCGGCCTACAATTAAGGGGACCGGCACGCTCCCGAACAGTATTTTCTGGCCCTATAAATATTGGATCATTCCACATATTTTTCTCACCTTTTTGCACCAGAAACTTTCAGATCTAAACATCCATTTCCTTTCTCTAATAATCCTTTGATCTTATATACTTTGATCTTTGTTTCAAAGTGATTCAAGCCTCACCATTCAAAGTGCAAAGAGAAGAATACTTCTATTAGAAGTATTACAACTTAGTATCATCTTGCTATCTAAGTTGCTTGTTTATATTTTCTTGTAAATCTTTCATTCATTGGTGAATAAGGTGTATGTATTAGTTAGCTAGATTTAGTTGAAGAATCTAGAATTGGTGTAAGTGTAAAGTGGAACTTGAAGTGGAGAAGAAGGGTTAGATAGTATTGGTGATAGGAGATTGTAGCAATAGGAACTTGTTGTGAAGATATTGAGGGTTCCAAGTGAAGAAGACTTGAAGACATTAGTAGATTGAAGTTGTGAAGACTTTAGTAGCTTGAAGGTGTGAAGACATTAGTGGCTTGAAGGTGTCAAGACATTAGTGACTTAAAGGTGTGAAGACATTAGTGACTTGAAGGTGTCAAGACATTAGTGGCTTAAAGGTGTGAAGACATTAGTGACTTGAAGGTGTCAAGACATTAGTGGCTTAAAGGTGTGAAGACATTGGTGGCTTGAAGGTGTCAAGACATTAGTGCCTTGAAGGTGTGAAGATACTTGTGGTGTGAAGTAGTATTGAAGTAGTGCAAAGGTGTGAAGAAGAAGTGGTGTGATATTTGGTGTGAGATTGGTTCTAGCTACGATTAGAACTCGACATCTTGCTTTGTGTCGTTAATTGGTGTAAGCTTTTGGTGTGTACGGTTTTCTCCGCCATAAGGGAGGTTATTGACTTAGTGAAGAAAACTCTCGAGTTCGGTGCTCGGGGAGTGGAGTAGGGCAAGGAAGGTGTCCTTGTAGCCGAACCACTATAAATCCTTTGTCTCTCGGTTTGATCTTTCCATCTCTCACTCTTTACTTGCTTACTTACTAGCTTTTCATATATTGCTAATATTGTGTGTTGTGCATATATTGATTTCATATAAAGATCAAACTAGGTTCCATTTAAAACATTAATTATACTTTGGTAAAATATAAGTATAAACAATTACTAAGACACACACACACACATATATATATATATATATATATATATATATATATATATATATATATATATATATATATATATATATATATATATATATATATTAGTACAAACTTGTAATTAAGTGAGATATATGAAATTATAATTTCTATTCAACACTTTAAACAAGTAGTGTATATATATATATGATATATGTGAATTAGGTTTGTATCTATACTTTAGCTTCAAAGGTGTTTACAATTAATATCAATTCTTTGAAAAGCAAATTCTTATTAAACGAAAAAGACGCAAAACTATTCAACCCCCCCTTCTAGTTTTCCATAAGTTTAAATGATAAAATTAACCTCTTAGGACCTTTTTAAACATGCAACAACAAGAGACAATACATGAAACACAATTGAGACCATCCTATTCTACTGATCCAAACAGTCTCTAATCCTATGACTGTTTTCTAATTAGTAAGGGAAATGGTGAATTAAGGCACTCTACTGATTCTAACCTAAATTATAAGCTATAAGGACAAGTTAAAAGCTGTTTTAATCAGGGACTAAACACAATATCAAGCACAAACAAAAATAACTACTAAGTAACCACAGGTTTGGTTTGAGACAGAAATTAGAGATGCACACCTCAAGTCAGAGTCAACAAGCTCATGAGAGCTTATCACCAAGCTAATTAACCAGATACCACAAACAAATCACCCCTGAATCAGCAAGTGCTTATTTCTTTTTACCCTTTGACTTTTGTTGACTTTTGACTCTTTTAGCAATTTAGACTGAATTAAGCAACAATAAACTCACAACAAGCTGTCACAGACTTATGTAAGCTTATTGAACAAGAAATAAAAGCTTTTAACTTTAAGTAATAACTGAAACGAATCACTGTATTAAATTTAAACTTGAATTAAAACTGAAATGGTACAAGGCTTGTGAACTTTAAACTAGACTTGAAATAAAAGTTACAATAGCATGAAATTAAGCTAACATCTAACTGCTTATCTGAATTTGACTTGAAAATAAAATTATACTACTCCTAATTTTCTAACTAAAATCTACTACCATCTTCTGCTCTTTCTTTTTCCTTTTATATCTCACTTTTTGGGTTCCTTGGAGTCTATTGAGACTTTCCCACCAACATTTTAGCCATTGGATTGCTTCTTGTGATCTTGGCCGTTTATATTGGATTTGGCGGGAAATTATCACTTGGCAGTTGGGGGTTTGCTTGGAGTGTTTTGAGGATCATTAATTGGTGTTTGGAATTTAGTATTTGGATAGGGAACAAAATATGGGGTGAGTGAGGTGGAGGAGAGGGCATGGCAGGTTGAGGCACATCAAGTGGAGGGGGAAGTGTTTTGGTGGGAAAAGGGGGAGTCAAAGGGGGTGTTGACCGGGGTTTATTATAAAACGGGAAGGGAGTTTTGGGCCAATGGTTAGTGGGCTGGTGAGGGTGTTGTATGGATCAGGTTTGGGAATTGGGGTGTTGGCTTTGGACCAGGCCAAAAAGGGTGGTTTGGTTTGTTTGTTTTGTTTGTAAAGAAACCATAGGGACCAATTTTGTAAATGTAGAAAACTGCAAGGGCTGATCATGCAATCTTTTCAAAGTAACAATAAGGTCCATACTTGCACATTTTAAATATCCAAAATCCATTTTTGCAATTTTTGTATTTTTCAAAATTCCTGGGGATTAAAAATGATAATTTTCAACGTCCGGGGACTAAAATTGCCATTTTATGAAAACTTTTGTCCAAGGAGTAATATTGAATATTTTTAAACTTCCAAGGACTAAAAATGATTTTTCATCCAAAAATATCCCACCAAGGACCAAATCTGCCAAAGTTTGAAACTCCAGGGACCAAAAGTGTAAATTTCCAAAACTTTCCAATTTTTCACCAAAGGACGAAATATGACAACTTATGATTGTAAAAGGACCTTTGGTGATAATTTTCTATATTTTGAATATCCAGGGACTAGTTTTGTAATTTTATGAAAGTTGGGGGACTGAAACTGCCAATTTTGCAAACTTTGTGCGTTTTTTGTCTGTTTTTGCTCATTTTGTATCTAAAACATATAAAACACAATTTTGAAATATTTTCAGTATTTTGATGCATTACTGAGTGTTTTTGTATGTTTTGCAGTTCAGATTAGACCAAAAATGATGAGTGTTTGAGCACTCATCAGCGCTCAACCATGGACCACTAGTAAAATGTTCATCCTCAGTGACGTCCTCATTTACTTTCGCTATATAATCCTGTGTTGGCACAACACAATATTCGGGCCCACCCTCTCTGATGTCTGCATTTTTTCGAAGAATGGCTCGTTGAAGAATACCAGCTGGACCAAACATTATCCAATCATCCTCGCTCATAGATGTTGACGAACCCGCAACATTATGTGTTGGGGCGTATGTTGCGTAATTTTTTTGTTTTGGTGGAACGAATTGGGAATTTGTGAATCCGGTTTTCTTTTGTTGAGACATTGTGTGAATTTTATCTTTCTTTCAGTGAGTAGAATTGTGAGCAAATAAACGTGACTACACACCAGTATTTATACGAGAAATTTAATGGAGATGTCATATCATTGTCATATTTCGCGTAATAAATTACACGTACCCGTACGTGTCATGCAATTGTCAGATCAATGTCATATCATTGTCATATTTCGCGTAATAAATTACACGTACCCGTACGTGTCATGCAATTGTCAGATCAATGTCATATCATTGACATATTTCGCGTAAAAAATTACACGTACCCGTATGTGTCAGGCACTTGTCAAATCAATTGTCTAGTCCGTGTCATATTTTGTTTCAAAAAAGTAGTATTCTTGCAGCATTTTCCGTATATATTTAGTGTTTACAAACATCTTGATCCATATCAAACCAACAAAATGAGTTCAGATTTTCAAAAATTCAAATGTGTTTTACATTTTGATAATACCGAACGAGGTGTGATTATGTATATTAATATCACTTACTCGTGGTTAGATGAAACTGTACGTTCTAAGTTCTAGTTGGATCCCAGTGTTCCGCTTAATTTCAAATTCTCGCACCCCTCATTTGATGTTCGCATGGATATCACTGACGATGATGAGGTAAGTTTCTTTGCTGAATTCGCTGCCGCGAATCAAGAAATGCCGCATCTTTATGTTGCTAAAGCGAAAGCATTTGAAGAAATGGCATCTTTTATGCCAAACAAAGAAACCCCGACATTTTTTAACTTTTTTGAAACAAACACTAACCAAGAAAGCGGGTATTCTGGTTATGAAGGCAACTATTTTTTAAATGAGGGGCCATCAAAAATTTTTGAATCAAATGATAATGAGAATTTTGAATCCGGTTTTAAAGATGAGCCAAATTTCACAAAACCAAATTCATCATTTGCTTTTGGGTCAGATGATGAAGTTCATGATGATGCATATGATGAAGATGATGTTTATGTTGGGAAAAACGAGAACCAAAAACCAGTCCATAATAAATGGAAAAATATTTTTTCACTCATGCCTGACGTTCCAGAAACACCACTTTACCAGTCCAAACAAGTAATTTCAAACGATTCCCATATTGATACAAATATTTTCAAGGGAAAGTTTTTTGACACAAGAGATTTATTAGACAGAGCAATTAGGATGAAATGTTTAGAAGAAGGTTACCAGTTTTTAGTAGAAAGGGCAGAACCTATAAGATATTATGTTAAGTGCTATCATTTTAACTCATGCAAATGGAGAATTAACTCTAGACAAGTGGGAGGTACACCGGTGTTTGAAGTTACAAGTTTGAATGATAATCACACGTGTGATAAAACAATAACATATCCTAACCATCGAAATGCAAATAAAAAAGTTATTGGTCACATTTTTTGTGAAAAGTTGAAAGATGCTTGACGAGATTTAAAACCAAAAGATATGCAAAGAGATATGTTATCGCAATTTAAAGCTAGTATATCTTACCAACAAGCATGGAGAGGAAAGGATTATGGGTTACAAATGATTAGGGGTTCACCGACGGAATCATTTGAAATGTTGCCGTATTATTGTCACAACCTAGTAAAAAAAAACCCAGGCACTATCACACGTATCAAGACAAATGAAGAAGGCGTTTTTGAGATGTTATTCGTTGCCATTGGTGTTTCTGTAAGTGATATTAATTTTCATGATTGGTTTCATTCTTTTTTTGTTATTCAGATTGGTTTCATAATTTTCATGATTGGTTTCATAATGTGTATTCAATTTTGTTATTTAGATACTAACTTTCTTACATTGTCTTCGACCACTCCTTATAGTTGACGGGGCACATCTGAAGGGTGTCTACATAGGTACAAATTTATTAGCAGTAGGCATGGATGGGAACAACCAAATTGTGCCTATTGCTTACGGTATATGCAGAGGGGAAACTGGTGAATGTTGGTCATGGTGGTTTTCATGCCTTAAAGAATGCATAGCCGATAGACAGGATTTGGTTATCATATCTGATAGGCATCCTTCTATCAGATTAGCTGTACAAAATGAATACCCATTGGCGTTTCATGGTATATGCTGTCGTCATCTAATGATGAATCTTTCTTTAAAAAGGGACACAACAAAGGCGCTATTTTGGAGGATATGCAAAGCGTATACACCTGACAAATTTGATAGCAAGATGCAAATACTCCTGTCCATTCAGCCCAAGGCGTTCCACAAGCTAATAGAGGTGGGTGTTCACAGATGGTTGAGAGCATATTGCCCACTAACTCGCTACAATTACTGTACTTCTAACAGTGTCGAGTCTGTTAATGCTTGTACCGTAAAATCAAGGAAGCTGCCTATAACAATGCTGACCGAGCAATATCGAAAAATGGTGCAAGCCTGGTATTTTAAACGGCGACAAGTGGCTGGTATTTATTGTCCCGATTCGTATAATTATATTTTTAATAATTATCTTTAAAATAAAGTCAAATCTTAGAGCCTATTTGTTTATGCAGCAAATATGAAGCATGAAATAACTGATTGGGCATCCCATAAAGTCGAAAAGAGAAAAATGAAAAGCGCAACCTGGAATGTATACGGGGTTGACCAATATCGGTTCCAGGTTTTTGATGGGAGATACAATCGGGAAGTGAATTTAGCCTCTAGGACATGTGATTGCCGCAAATGGCAGCATTCTGGTATACCTTGCGGTCATGTTATTGCTGTGAGTAGGTTTTTGGGTCAAAACACTTGTGTCCAGTACGTTCAGGATTGGTTCAAAAAAGCTAAATACCAAGCCACATATGCAGAGGCGGTGAATTTTGTTGGAGAGTTTCATGAATGGGAGTATCCAACAAATATACAACCAATCAAACCTCCACGAATGGACAACCTACAACCCGGCCGGCCAAAAAATACTAACCGTATACGATCCCAGGGTGAGGAACCAAGGTTAAGACATTGTGGTAGGTGCGGTGAAGCTGGACACACACGAGGGCAATGCAAGCAACCATTCGTCCCTGAGGAAATGTTAACCAAAAGAAAACAGTATCCCAGAAAGAAAAAACCCGTTAACGATCAACAACAAACACCTCCGTTATTCGACTCACACCCAAGTCAAACAGATTATCACACCGTTCCTACTTATGATACATACCCATCTCATGTGTTTGGACATAACACATTCCCAACACAACCATATAATCAAAATTTTTACACAACAGGACAATATGACCAAGGGCAAGCAAGTCATGAACAACATGGTCATCATAATCCGGCACACGGCTATGAGCAATATAACTCCCAACCATATCCCTCTCAACCATACCCGTCACAACATTTAAATGATCATAACACTCAACAGTCTAATAATAGTTGGTTTAATTTCTTTGGTTAATAACCAGTTTGCCCTTGTTACTTATGTATTCCAATGTAATTGTAGTACTTTTGTATCGTTTGTTACGAAGCTTGTAATAAATTTCTTTTTTAATTATAGCATTTATTTCCAGAAAAGCCTAATAAAATAATAGAAATGAAAACTAAGAATAAGGATGCACCACGTGAGTTCTACTATTACTTTTTCACTATTGACATGATATGACAAACAGTGTCCTTTATGGAAGTATTGGACGACCAATCGGTTCTATATAAGCTACAATGTATGTGGTTTCAAGTTATCAAAATCAATTGTGTCTTCTTTCATTCACCAAATGTCAACGTCTAATAACCATACATTCAAATTCACTATCAACTACAACGGAAAATTTATACTTAATCCACTAACATATGAAGGTGGTTCACACATGAATATTGTTGTCCCACAGTTTGGTTTTCAAGATATGGTTACATATCTGAAGAGAAAATTACCATCCATGGTCCAAAATCTATATTACGTGTTGCCACAAAACGACACATTAAATGGTATGAAAGCAATTAAAGGCGATTATGATATTGATGTTATGTATGACTTCGCAAAAGTTGCAGGAAAGATCCAAATTTTTGTTTCCGAAAATCGCGAAGATCTAACAACAATATTGATTCCAGATGATGGTTGTTTGGAAGAATCATTTGCATGTGTAATTTCAGAAGAAACAAAATTTAAACGTGAAGAGCGTGTCCGATATCTACATGAAATGGTAGAGAAAAAAAACAAACGTGAAGAGCGTGTCCGGTTTAACATTGAACGACAGAAGAAAAAAAAACCTACGTCGCCGTATTCACAAACCATTTTCAGTTTTATTGTTCACAATAATGGTCATCTGGTTTACAATGAAGGAAATATAGAGTATGTAAATGGTTGGAAGATGAACATCAACATTCCAAGAATAAAGCTCGATGAGCTGAAACAATACTTGTCTAACATTCTCGATACGAAGATTCATGCTCTTTATTATGAAGTTCCGCACACTGGGTATTCAATCACCGTCAAGCTAAGAAACAACTATGATATGCATGTGATGTTTGACATTTCAGCATCACAAGGCGGCCAGTTGGAAGTTTACGTTGACCATTGCGGTGTCAATTTTATTATTGAAAAGTATGTATGCCCAAATGCTACTTTGGCAAAAATGTTTGCCCACTTGCATCCTATGAAAACTATCGTACATGTGGGACCCACTTTATACTCAAAGTTATACCGATTGTGATTAATAAAAGTATACCAAATGCACCCTTATAATGTAGTACAATATATATGATAGGTCATATTGTTAAAGTTTGCGAAAGGAAATACATGGCCATGTTTTTCATTAAAAATTAAATCTTTATTTATTTATTTTATTTATAGCCATTTACAAAACCATAGGAATTGCGTTTATTTCAACTCTATAAATTTATTATAATTAAATCAACTTATAATAATCCATTATTATACTAAAGAAGTTAAGCATTACAAAATAAAAGTTCAAACTCTAGTCAAGTTAAGCAAAAACTCTTGTGATTTCTGCTCATAATAAAACTTAGTAGTAGCATTAGTTGTAGCTGATGCATCAGCTGAAAATATCATAATTCCATTCACATCAAATCCCTTTTCAATCAAAACACGCAACGCATCAAAGAACGCGTCGCCTTGAATCCCTCTTCCATCGACCTCGTAGCTTGGCAACACTTTTGCTCTATCGAACTCTATAGTCCTTTGCTTGAAATCCTTGAAATAAGCTTTAGCCGACCTCACTTTATCTGTATAAAACTGATGATTCACATAATCTATAACGTCGCCATAGTTGTTAAATAGCTCTATGTAAGGTAGAGTAGTTAAATGATATGGTGCAATAGTCGCGACAGATATAACACTTTGGTTCTTTAGATATGTTATAAGTTCACCAATGCAATAGCTAAAACTTTCGTTATGTTTTGGGAAGTTTTCATAATCTATGTCGATTCCGTCTAGGTGATATATTTGAATAATTGATTTGAGTGATGTGAACGCGTTTTTAATCCATGTTTGGGAATTTTGTGGTTTGTACCAACTAAGCGTTGTTGACCCAAGGCTCCAGCCCGAGAGGCTTGCTAAGGCTTTTACGTTTGGGTGTTTTGATTTTATCGCCGATACGGAGTCTGGGGTTAAGGCATCAGACCAGTATGGTTTAAAAATGCCGTTTTGTGGGTTCCCGGATGGGCTGGCATCGATTGCGAAACTTAGTATGAAGTAGAAATCGATGTTGTCATTGATAGGAACCTCATCAAATGTTACTGGTTTTCCTGTTGCTCCAATGTATTCCATCATAACCTTTCCATCTAAAGGAAGTAAACAGAAAATGAACATTAACATCGAAAAACCATAAACCTGCGTGACAAAAATGAACAAACTTACCACAAAGTTGTAATGCGAGAACAACAGTGATAACAAACCAAAACCCGCCAGCAATTTTAGCCATTTCTACGTTTTCCTTCTTGGTCTTGGGATAATTAAGTCGCTACGAGTGATCAAGCAAGCATTAGCTCTCATTTACTTGTGCACAATATCTTTGTTTTATAGAGACAATTATGCAACTTTGTGAACATTACAAAGAACAAAATTTGTATCAATCGTGTATGTTAAAAGCCTAGTAGTGACAAAGTTAGAGAGAATTTAAACTTTGGATATATCACATTTTGGTAGCCAAAGACTGACCTTGTTGGATGAACTTCTTGGTGTTTTATTAGATGCTGCTTCACCTACCGAAAGACATAACATCAATATCAAATCTATGTTGGCCTTTATACACCTATGCAAACAGTGAGCACATATTCAAGATACGAACTTAAGATCTTTAAATTATTAGAATTGTCAAAAAAATTCAAACCACTTGACCTAAAACCATTGATAATGCTAGCAACATAACATTTTCGAAATGGAACTCCATTGGTCTTTGCATGAAATTCATGTCCCTACATTCCGCCACAAATTCTATTGATCAAACTGCAAACTTTTCCCAATTTTTGGGTGTCAATATAAGGGATATGTCTTAAGTCTCTGATTCTTTGTTTTCATCTTTTTCATCTGCAGCTATGGTCACACCAACTTCAGCTGGCCTTAGAATTCTGTCATGAAGCATGTATCCTGCCTGCAAAACCAGTGAAAAGTATCTTATAATAACAACATACTAATAAAAGATGTTTCATAACTGCAAATATTGCTCAGGATAATTAAGTAAAAGGTCAAACAGGTTCCACTGGGGCTGACCCGCAAAGACTCTTTTTGCCCATTTAAAAAAAAATTGTAACCAAGTAATGCCTCAAAACAAGTACAAAAACTACTATCAGATTAGTAATCTAAATTCTAATGAACTAGTAAGTGAAAGTATTATACATTGATGATTTGACCACAGAGTTCTCTATTAGCCAACTTTTCTATTTGACCTTTTGATCAAAAAAATGCAGCCCATACTGATTAATCTACTAGAAAAGATAAAAATAAAAATACATCGAATAATTGATGTAACAGAATCTAATAGTTACTCTAAAATGATGACTCCTTAAAAAGGCCATAATAGAAAACTATCACATTTTATCGTCATAGCGAGATCAACTTTATTAAATGACTTAACAACCAATGGTGATTAACTTACGACTTGATTGAAATTTGATTATATCTAATGGAGTATATTTGATCCCAGTTGTTATCTGATAAACCTATAACATTTACACCTTGTGGTTCCAATCTGTTTTGTGGTTTTAATAAGCACAAAAAACAGATACAAGATTGATGATTGACACATTGTACGTGGCTAACGTAAAGAAGTTGCATTATATAGTTTATAGTATACTCAAATTAGCATACCTTCAATACAACCGCAACACGATCAGCAGGCTTGGTCGAATCTGGTACTTGAAATACCGCGTTATGTCTGTTGGGATCAAATTGTTCATCTGTGGGATCATATTTTTCCACCCCAAATTTCTTAAAAACCTGATAACAAGATATTCATTAGCCCACGTGGAAAAGACATGTGTTGATGTATCATTGTTTGTAAGTACATGACTAACATTCGCCACACAAATATGTTACCTCTGCTAGTTGTTTTTCAGTCATCTCAACACCTTCCAACAGTGTTTTTAAGAGTGGTACAGCTCCTGCACTGTCTTGAGATGCATCGATCTTAACAAAACTCTCTTTTACAACAGAAGAAGCTCTACTGAGATTATCCGCAACATCAAGTAAGCTCTTTGCAAAACTCTGCAGCTTTAAATGCATTAGACAGTAATATGAGAGTATTAAACACATTCAAAATACTTCAAATAGACAAAAGTTAACCTGTACTGCAAACTTTTTCGAGTTTTCTGCTTCTCGTTTTGTCCTCTGCATTAGATTTTCCGAATCAGCAAGAGTTAGTAGAACTTTCTCTTTCATATCCTTGATTTTTTCTTCTTGTGTCTTCAGAAGTTCATCTTTTTCAGCAACAACTTTGACTAGATCTTCCACTGACAAGTCTTCCTCATCTGAACTCGACTCTAAGAACCAGACAGAATGTTATAAACCTTATTTATTAAAACTTTTTGCATAAAATAGGAATGTACTTCTTAATCTGACGTGTTTTAGTAACTGATCATTTTTGTGTGCATATGAGCCATTAGAAAATGGCTTTATGTCCCATTTGAGTTAATTTTACAACCCGTCTTTCATAAAATGATACTTATAATTTTGAAATGTCAAATGTATGTACATAAAAGTTAGATTTATGGTTTATCTACTCGTATAATGCTAAGTTTTATAAAAACAAAAGCGTTGAGAAAACGGGTTATAAAATGACCCAAATAGGACACAAGATAAGGACTCAAGTATACAAATAAAGTACAACGACTACAATGGGACATTAAGATGCATGATAATAATAATTAATGCAAAAAAACTTAAAAAATAAAAAAATAAACAAACCTTCTTCTTTGTGATCAGTGGCATCTGTTTTACCAGAATTTACAGCATCTGCACTTTCTTTTGTGCCTTTGGGAACATCAGCAGCTTCTCCCCCATTTTTGGGAGCTCCATTTTCATTAGACTCTGGAGACGCAGATGATGATATTCCCAATCTTTGAAAGGCGTGTGAATTGAAAATAGTAGTTTGTAATTCTTTTTGACCCACTAAACCCTGCGCAAACATAAAATAAGCCTCAGATGCCCCAACAACCCACCAAACAGACGATGAGTGGCTGAGCGTGAATCTTAGCAACCTTATGTCCTTATCATCATGATACGTCCATGTATGACTCACTAATTTACCAGGCGCACACAGTATAATGTAATGTTATAACAGAACGATAAGTAGATAATCCGTCTATTATCCTAACAGTAGCCATTTTATAACATAGCAATGCTAACAAGTAGGAAAAAACCATCTTCTCTTGATAAAAGGAAGTCCATAAGCATGACTTAAACTACCAAAAAAATTGTAGCGTAATTTTTTTAAATATACGGCTCTTTTTGTAATGCGCCCTCTAATGAAAGGATTTGTAGTACAGTCTTTTAGAAAGAGTGAAAATTACCAAAAATGTAGGGGCGGAGATAGGGGAGGGGCACAAGGGGCATGTGCCCCCTGCGGAAAAAATTGTAGTGTAAAATTTCGAAAATATCGGGCTTTTTTGTAATTTGCCCCCCTTAAGAACCAATTTGTAGTGTAGTTTCTAAAAATTATCAAAGTGTGCCCCCTCGAACAAAAATTTCTGGCTCCGTCCCTACAAAATGGCCGTATTTGACCATTTTCAAAAAAAAAAAAAAAAAAAAGAAAAAAGAAAAAGAAAAAAAAGTAACATTTTTAAGAAAAACAAAAAATGGTCATTTCTGTAGCACCTTGGGCGTAAGGCAGTTATCCAATAAAAACGCATCACGTGTCCATAATTTTAGTTTTTTTTAATGTTGTCGCACCTCGTCCATGCGACCCGCGTGACAGAGGTCAAATGACCATTTCCAATATTTCTCAAAAAGGTGGACTTTTTTAAAAACAAAATGGTCAAATGTGATCCTTTTGGTAATTTTCCCTTTCAAAATTATCGAAGTTTACCCCTAACAACCATAAATTATCTAGCTCCCCTCGTGGTAGTAACTAGTAAGTAAACACAAATATATTATATTACTACGTATTACTTGCTAGTACATAAACATAAGGAATAACTAACTGAAAATGTAACTAACTTGTGACTTTTTCGTGTTACGAACTTTTTGTGTTTTTGCTATTATATACCTACACTCTTGAATTTCTAACAACCGTGTGTATTTTATTCATGTACAATGACCATTTCCCCCTCAATGTTAATATGGTACAGGGTAAAACTAGAGGTGGCAATTTGAGTGAAAATGCAATTATATAACAATTACCGAACGGGTAAAAAATTTACTCATTTTTCATCTTTTTACTCGAAAAAAAAAAAAAAACCTGAAAATAACCCGACCAAAACCCATCTAGACCCGGACAAAACCCGTTTAGACCCATGGTCCAAGAAAACCCATCTATACCTGGCCCGTTTAGACCCGTCCCCGCCTAGACCTGTGACCCGACCCGACCCGACTTGTAAAATGGTAACAAAATGCACACAAAAGTCGAAATAGGATTTTAATACACAACTATATGTAATTAACAGAAAAAATGTAAAATGAAAGTCGTGAACAGTCATTTACCTTGTTTGGATAGCCATGAAGCGAGTGAAAATAGCTGCTAATGATGGGAACAAACCTCTGAGTGTCATGATGATGATGGTTACGGATAATTAACGAGGAGGAGCCTCTGCATTGAGTCATCAAGGACCTTGAAATCCGGTAAATCAAACTGCCGGTAACCATTTCTTTATTTTTTTTCAGGGTTTTGGTCGGAAATGAGTTGTTGTTTTATGGTTAGGGTTTTTGCCGACGTGGAGAGGAAGAAAAGGGCGGGGGATTATAGTAGTTTCGAGAACTCTCTGTTTTTTGGCAAAATGACGTAATTGCCCTTTATTATCATTCAAGTTTTACACTCGATTCTCCGGTCATGTTTTGAGAGTTTATGGAAAAGAAATGTAAAAGTTTTTGTTTTTTTGGTTTTTTTTTTTTTTATAAGAGTGGGAAATGGGAGGAAGTTTTGTTAAAAGAAAATTTTCCTTTCATTTTGGATGAAAGCGAAAGCATATATTGCTTAAAGACTAATATACCATTTTTAAAAATTTTGACATTAACAACTAAAGGGCATATATGTAATTTAAATAATTATATTTTTCCTCCCACTTAATAACATGGCTTATTATTATTTTCTTTTTCTTTTCCTCTATCTCAAAAATATATCAACTAACATTTCATTTAATTTCCACTCTCATATTCTTTTATATTTCTCTTAACTCAAAACTCGGGAACTGAGTGTAGGGATCAGCTATGAAGCGAGTGGAGTCGTATCCATATCTATGGACTGACCTACATGTAGTGGCGGAACTTGAGAACTTTCGTTGGGAGGGCCGAAACATAAGTTTTTATATGTATAAAGAATATCGAACTATAAAAATTGTAAAAAAAGGTAATGACTAATCACAAATCTTTTACCTAATAAAATAAAACCCTTAGTGGGGATTTTTTCATTTCAAAAAAATCAAATCATACCTTATTTAGTAATAATTTATATATTTTATTTTAATTTTTTTTAAACATGTTTAATAAAAATCTCAAATATTTCTTTATTTGGCCAAAATTTATTAAAATTCGTTTTTATATGTGTTTTTTAGAAAAATTGCGTACAAAAATATATGTGTCAAAAGTAAAATAAAAACAAACTTTAAACTAAGCGGAGTAAATTCACAAAAACCATACGGGTTAAAACGAAAACTGGAACAAACTAATGGAGCCTTTGAACAAAACTTACAAAACCCAGAAAGACATCAATTGTAACTCTAATTGCCTTGAACGACATCATTGACTAAATCGATTCGGTTTGGTTAATGGTGTCAAAAAAAAAACAAGCCATACACCTAACTTTGATTCAGTCCTTCAAGAATAAGAATAAGGTATGTAACATGGATTATCTTAAAATATAAAATAGGGTTTAGATGATATTATAAAATAGGTTTTTGATGATTTATTGATTTTATATGCTAAAAATTTATTTAGGGTTTAGTGGTTGTTATGAATTTTTAAAGCTTTGTTGATCTTTTGGTGTTTCTTATGAGTTTTAATGATTTGTTGATTTTTTTCACTTTGAGATTTGGATTACTAGAATAATATAGTTAAGAGACAGCTTAATTACGTAGTACAATTAATCTAAATTGGTGATCTTGCAGAAACCCCATTAACTAAAGCTATGTGGAACAAGTTGCTCTTCAGGTACTTCTTTATACCCTCTAAAATATGGACAGTTTGTTTCTAAGATAAAGGATTTGATCTTTTATTGTTGATGATATATAGAAGTCATAAATATGTAGTATTATAGGTTGCGATTTTTATTTTGTCTCCACATTCAGTTCAGATAAGTGAGAAGCAACTTATGCAATTGTAATCCTACAATTAAATTATATACATAAAGTGGGTTCCGTATCAAAATGGGCGGGTAGCACCGACTTGTGCTACAAATTAGGTAAACTAATATTCAATTTTGTTGCTAATTTATATTATTCTTTCGTATATTTGCAGGTATCACCCTGCTTGCCTAAATATGATTGTTGGCGAGGATTTACATGTGACCATGAGCAATGCTTATAGGGTAAGAGAGCTCACAACAAACTACTGGATAAGTCTTTGCAATGAAGAAGCTGAAGAAATCAAAGATACTTAGCCGTGGGCAGGTACAATACCCAAGTCGTATTCATGTCCAGTAGTACTCTCCATCTTTAAGCTTAATAAACATATTGAATTATTGAATGATTTGAAGTAATATGTTATTTGCGCGCTATTATTTAGATTATTGACATAGCTTACTTCGAAGCTGAAAAGGACTTGAGTCTATCCCAATAATACTATTTCCCCTTAGGAATTTTGGGTTACAATACAGTAGGACACAAGAAAGTATATGCTTTACAAATTTCAAACTCAAAGGTGCATATCATTTTCGTGGAACAAATTACACGTGTACATATCTTGACTCGTCCCAAAGAAATTTGTATAAAGCCTAACATGTCTTATTAAATCGAGGCACCTTACCTTTGCCTGTAGATCATTTGTTATAGCCTATAGATGCGACAATTCTTTGGTCGTATTGCGGTTTTTGGTAACGGGGGTTAAGTTTCTTGCTTTCTGGTTAGGTACAAACTTACCTTTATGATGGTTACTAGGAAGATATTGGTACCATTGAATCTTTTAATCATTCAAATCTAAGGATTACAAAGAAGAAAGTACCAGACTTCAGGTTAGTAGCATTTTCCTATTTGTTTTTTTTACTCCTCTTTTATTCCTAGCATAACAAACTGGAGTATATTTATTCTTATGCAGTTTCTTAGATCGGTCCACTCCAATCTACACTCAAACACGATATCTACTACCATCAAAAAATGTTGAATGCTGATGTTACAAACATTGTCACTGGTGAGGGTCGTGTGATCAGGGTACTTACAATTTTGTGCAAATGAATCTCCTATATATTTGTTATAAAGCTCTTGCAAAAATTTTAGACCCTTTAAGGTCGAGCATACAAACGTCAAGTACTGTTAGAATTTAACAGTTACAACAAATTAATACTTAGGATACAAATGTGTTGTATCCTACCAACCAAAAAATGGGTCAGCTTCAATTCTCTATTAACAACTTTTATTCTGCTTTTTTGTTAATGCTGAATTTCAAAGCTTTTTAGATTTAATCAAACGCGTATAGAACCATAATCTTGAGGAATGATTAAATAAAACCAAGTGCATTTGGAAGTATTTCAGGATGGGGTTTAAAAAGTTGTTGAAAAAGAGGCTGGCAGGACTTCAGGATTCGGTGCTTTTGGAAGTATTTCAAATATTTGGATGCAAAACCAACTATTTAAGTGGACAAGGTGATTCTTAATTTTTGTTCTTAGACTCTTACTATAATGTTGCAATAGAATGGGTAGTTCCCCGTGCTTAGAGTCAGTAGGACATGTTTTGCATATCTTCATCACAATTACTACCATACAAAGATGTTTTTTTGAGTAATAAACAACTTAAAAGTTTAATACGTAATTCCAAACACCCCTATAAGTCATGGCAACAATAAAGATTTGATTATCGTATATTATTAATTTTTATTGATACTCACTTTTGCTGTTTTGGGTGATATAAACATAGGATAAAGCACTTTATGTAGCCAAAGCTGACAAAAGAAAGAAGGAATCTGAGAAGACCATTGCAGCCTATAACAAAAAGCAGGTAATATATGTTTGCATGTGCCGATCAAGCGATTATAATTAGTCTGTTTTTAATTTATGTATCACTATGAGTTTGCTGCAATGAGAATAGGATGTGGGAAGAAAGGACGAGGAGGCGGAGGCTGGGATTCTGACAGATCTAATTTAGACGTCAATGATGAGGAACACGAGTTGGAAAGTAGGGGAGGTAAGTTGTTAAAACTTTTAAGTGCAATTCTATTTTTGTTATTTACAATCCTTTTTTATGCCTTTGCATATAATGTCCTGTCTACAATACTCCTTGACATGTATACCTTGAGGTCTCTTTCGTCAATGTGTAAAGTCACTTAGAATGGACAACCAACTGTTTTATGTCACCCATTTGGCATATTAGAGTAAAAAAAATAGCAAACTTTACATATGTAAGGGAGGTTACCACATATGTAAGCTGTAAAACAGCATACATGCATGTTAAAACCTGTGTCCAAACAAGTATTTTTTTGCTGTCCAAACAGTATATCAAACTGTAATAAAACAACATTTAAACCTGTCGAAACATCCATGTTTTGTGTTTTCCAAACAACATATAGAAAGTATAAAAAAAACAGCAGCACATCAAAATCACAACTTTTGTTTCTTATGTTATGAGCCTCATTTGTTTGGCTAAGTCGCAGGTCAGCTTTCAAGTTTCATCTTTTATTTATTTCAAACAAACATTTCAATAATTTTTATGTGATTTTATACTCAAGATACCAAAGTCTACAGATAGTCGCTATAATGAAGGCTAAAGAGCAAAAACCTGCTATCATACTTTTATTAAAGTTGCATTATGGTATTGTAATTTTTTTCTCGGCCATGATTTGTTAATGATGGGAAACTAGATATTTTAGCTTGAATATCTATGTGAGTTAGAAAATGCTACAATGCAGGTATGTTGGGGTCTTGGGTTTATGGTAGCAACCCTGTTTTTCGCAGTGGTAAAGGTATCGATAGACACCATCATACTCTCTTATTGTCAAGATTCTGAGGAGCATCGAGGAACTGCACAATAAGATACACCTCTTCTACTCCAACCCCTCGATAAGCAAATTGAGATGGACATACATGAACAATGACCAAGTAATATTTTGTTTTTAATGTCATACTCAGGTAGCATTTGAAGAAACTTGTATTATCCGGTCAAGAACACCTCTATCTATCTACGAGTATCAAGGGTGCCCCTGCTTTACTTAAAAAGGTGCATCCTAAGATAGTCTTATTTGGGCTGTGTTATATTTCAACAAAATTTATTTTATTTTTCTTAGAATAAATTAGGATGATGCCTCCAAAAAATATATGTCGTGGGGCGATTTTTAACCCGTTAAGCATATTGTTTTCTTGATACCATTTGGCGACTCCTTAGACACAATAACTTAGCTCAAATAGATCCATTCATAAGTAACTGCATCACTTTTGTCAACTGATTTCCATGGCATCATTTATGTCAAACCAGTTGTAGTATATTATCTTAGTGTTTATATGTTTTCACATGTCCTTTTTAAGATAAGGCATCAATATCTTATATTCTTACATGTCTTCATTTGAATGTTATATAGGTTATGAAAAATCATGAGCAGAGGCGAGACTCACTGAGGCAACCAGAGTGAGAGCTCGAAGCTATAGTACAGGGATGAAACGCTGCCTCAGTGTTGCAATCTCTAATTGGTTACCCAAATTTGGTCAACTTAGATGATCTGGTAAAGAAAATTAGAATTTTTAATTTATGTTAACATTTAATAAAGCTGGGACGATGTTCAGATCGGGTCAGGTTATGAGTTAAAACAGTTACTATTTTTGTATCGGTCGATTTTTATTTTCTTTGATATAAAAATACATGGTACATTAGCTGGGGTTACAACATTGTATCCATCATGGGCTGATATAGATTCCGTGAGTGTATGTCTATTGTAATTATAAAAGGGTGTTTATGTATGTCTACTGTTGTTCTTAGGTGTGTTCAAGTCTGTTGCAAAACTGCACTTATAGGGGGTATTTGGGCTGCTGCAAACTGCAGTTATTAAGAGGTGTTTGTGTATGTCTAATGCTGTTTTTAGAGTTGTTTGTGTATGTCTAATGTTGTTTTTAGTGGTGTTTGGGCGGTGCTGAAAACACTGCACTTTTAAGAGTTTTTAAGGGGTGTTTGTGTATGTCTACTGTTGTTTTTAGGGGTGTTGGGGGGTGCTGAAAAACTGAACTTTAAAGGGTGTTTGGGTTGCTGTAAAATGCACTTTTAAAGGGGATTTTGGGTATGGATTTTGCTATATTTAGGGGTGTTTGGATCTGATGCGTTACATAAACCAACTATCAAATAATCTGGATCTTTTATAATCAAATAATCTGCACTTTTAAAACGCCTCAAACTGGTCACGTGTTTGACTCACATAAACCAATTATTTGGATATAAAAGATAAAGATGATTTGATTATTGGTGATTTAAAAACAACCGACTTTTTTCTATTTACAGTGTATTAATAAAGATATTGTACACATTTACAGTAGACTAAAAACTTTGTATGATGAACCGGTTGTCTTTGATACCACAGGGAAAAAAAACCATTGTCAAACTAACGTAACCTATAAATCAAATCATGTTTTTGACATGCCATCATGTATGAATGGGTCAAAGGAGTTACAAGTACATCAAAACATCTATTTGTTAACAATTACAGCCTCCCTGGTCATTTTATTTGAAAGTTTTAAACTTGGAAACAATAATGCCAAACATACCCACATTATGTATGATAATAACAATTATTTAGTGTTAACTATAATCACTTATTCACTTTAGTAATTTCAGTTCATTGCTCAAAATTAGAATGCCAAACGACCCGTCATTAAGTTTGGCTAAAAATTGCAATGCAAAATGACTTATAAAAGTACGTTAAAGCCTGAAGTTGCTACGGCAATTGTGTTACTTTAACCACAATATCTTTTTGCTAATTTGTTTCGTTTGAGAAAATAACAAATGCATAATTCACACAACTATTAAACAAAGAACTTGAAGACACAAACAAACCTCCTTTGTATCTTTCAAAAAGGCTAAAGTAGAACAACTAAGGACAAAAAGAAGTCATTGTACGACTTCTCTTATAATGTATTTATCAATGTCTTTAGATTTTCTTTCTGTTTTACTGAAAGTGTATTGGTGTGCGTGTATGTGGTTGACTATCACGGTTCATAAAGTGGGCCTATACTGACCTTTACATAAGAGCAACGACGAGGGAGCATCTTTTCCATTGGGCTTTATAGCAATGGCTGAGACATACGATTCGCCATAAATTTACCAGTGTCTCCTGATTTCCTTGCATGGTATTTAACGTATAGCGGTTTAGGCATGCTATTCAATAGAAAATTAGCCAGTTTACTTTCATATAGCCATTAAGAACACGGGTTGAGACAAGTAAATATAAATGTATGTTTCTACTTTATACTACCATACTCTAGAAATAGACAATCTTACATTAATCTGTGTTTTTTAATATTCAAATATTTTTTTTTTTTATCTATTGGTAGTAGGGAGTTTGGGCCAAATTTTGACAACTTCAATATTTTTAGGCCATGGACTTCTTAAAAAAAATATGCATAAGAAATAATTATAAATAATTATCAAGTACAAACATAAATATATTAAAGTCTAAGTTAAATAAAAATACATTACTCAAGAATTTTAATAAAAACACGTGCGTGAACGCGCATTATAACAATACATATGTATAGTCGAGCTCTATTCATCATAAAAAAGACTAAAAACCATAATTAAGAAAAAAAAAATCTTTCTTTTTTAATAAATAAAAATACGTGATTTATAAAATTAGAAAAAACCCCGTGCGTGCACGGGTATTATAACTAGTAACTAGAAAACACAATCGATCATTTAGTTTCCAAGTTTTTTGTGAGATGATAATTGATATTTAATAAATTATCCTTGAACTTTTACTGGTTTTACATTAGTAACCCTGAAATTTGGGAGGGCCGGGACCCTCCCTTGCCTCCATTAAGGTTCGCCATTGCCTACATGGATGTTGGTGTGGCATCGGATACACCTGATTTTAGATCACAAAGTGTAAAAAAAAATTTCAAAACTGTCGTTTTTTTTATGTGCAACACTTAATATATTTTTTTCTACTTTCGTTTTTTACGCTGTAACTTTAGTAAGCACAACAATTCTTTTGTACAAAATTCTATTGAAAATCCTTGGTTCATCCCTGTTCATATCTATATTCATATAATTTTACATCATTCATATACATACATATGTCTATTTGACTTTGATTCATTCATTCATATCAATATTCAATGGAGGAAACGAGTAAATGAATACCATTGGATATCGAAACAAAAACTCGCTTAGCTAAAAAATCTAGATTTTAATCGAAAACATATATTGTCATGTAAGCAAATAGAACGCGGCACTAACCATATTGAATGACATTTCATTCACATGGTTTCATGTTTACTTTTACATCAAAAAAATTATTTATAACTTTGAATTACTTAAATAAAGCCTATATACGATAGTTTTGTAATGCAAACTAAGTTTTTTTAAGAAAAAACTAAACTAACAACTATAATGGCCTTAAATATCGTGAAAATAATTTAACGAGTTAATCACATCATCTAAGGAGTGATATATTTTCAAAAAAAATCTAAGGAGTGATATGAAATATATTGTATTTCGAGTGGTAAACAGGTGACCAATAGATGACAAAATGTCATTCAAATCAATATCCATATCCATTAATTACTCATTTGGTTCCATTGATCGGATCAAGTGGATATTATATATATACTAAACTCCAAGAGGTTACTGTAGCAAGCACTGTGCTTGCTACAGTACTTTTTTTTTTTTTTTTTTTTTTTTTTTAAACGGTCGTTAGTTATTTAACGGCTGTTAACTAACGACTGTTATCTTTAACATTTTTTCAAAAAATGCTTTTAACGCAATTACCATAACCCAAAGCCGTTAAATATTTGCAACCACAAACAAAACTTAACCGACACCCAATAACTACTTAAAAAAATATATAAACTATTTCTCTCTTTTTTTACAACCAACGCATAACACCAAACTACTATTTAAAAAACCCGCCGCAACGCGCGGGTTACTAAACTCGTATATACTAAATGATAAGAGGTTACTGTAGCAACCACTGTAGTTGCTACAGTGGACGCTACAGTACTTTTTTTTCCCTTCAGTATTTTGTTTATGGTGGAGCTACAGTAACTGTTATCCATCCCCTGTGGCCATACTTTTTGATAATACCAAGCTTAGCACCAGAAACTTATCTTCTTATCACTGCTATCTTGAATCTGGTCTTAAACTCAAAAAATAAGTAAATAAAAAAATAAAATAATAATAATAATAAAAATAAAAATAAAAAAAAATAATCAGCAGACAGTAATATATTCTCCATTTGCAGGTATAAGGATCTTTGCATCTTTGTTTTTGCATTTTTTTTTAAATAACGAAAGACTATTTGAAGACAAACTTCTCTTTAAAAAATAGAGAGAAAAAAAAAAAAAAAAAAAAAAAGATGTGTTTCATCCTTTTTTTTTTCTTTCGATTCAAACAAGAAAAACATAACGAAAAAAAGATAATACCGAAACGGATCTCAGATTTGATCAAACCAAACGCAGATTTACGGATCTATAAATATCTTATGTGTTTGACCACAACTCTTCATCGACCTCTTTGAGCAAAAAATATTTTTTAACTATCTGAAAGATTAAAAAAAGAAGGAGAACAAGATTGTGATAATTCCCTCTTTCATTTGCTGAAAAAAAAAACGAATCAAACCAAACCTACTTTCAAAATAGAGCGATTTGGGGAACGGTTTGGGAGAAGAAGATCTGACAAAGACAGGAGATGGGAGGCGATTGTTTTATGTGCGTGTATTAGGGATTCTACTTGAGTATAAATTAGGGTAAGTTTGTCCCATATGAAAATTGGAAATCGTCCCTTATTGTTTCTGTTATCCATCCGTTCCACAAAACAAGCCTAAGAAGCCAAGTTGTCCAATTCATTAACTAAGATAATGGGCTATAACCCCAAGTCTTTTAAATCAATCCACGAATTCAGTTTTCCATCACTACAATAATAACAAAAATAATTTTTGGACAATCGTTCGTTTCGAGTTTAGATTAAACACAATATTCCCGCAGCAACGCGCGGGTAACCCACTCGTTGTATCAATTATCCATTGAAATCCCTGGTCTAGTAACTTTTAAAAAGAGTAAATTGCAAAAAATCGTCCATGTGGGGAACTTTGAGTTGCAATTTTTGTCTTTGGGTTTTGCTGTTTCTGACAACGGCATTTTAGTCATTTTATATTGGACAAAGATAAAAATTACAACCCAAAGTTCTCCATAAGGTTGTGTCTGCATTTTCGAAAAGTTAGGAACGAAATATGCAATTTGGTCAAACCAAAGGCCAATTTTACAAGATACTCATAAAAAACTTGGGTTTAAACTTTAAAAGCATTTATAGAGGGAGAAAAAAAAATTATAAAAAAAAAAAGTCCAAAATATCAAAAAGTGTTGTAAAAGTAATAAACAAGAGTAAAGAGAAGAGAGGAATTATTATTAAATCATTCATATTGGAGTATACAAATGGATGTATTTATAAGGGTAATACTCTAAACCCTAACTTGTTCCTAAAGAATAAGATGAATAGACATAACCAATAAGCCCATACATAATTTTATAATACTCCTCCTTGGATATTCATCGTTCATTAAACGCCATAAACTGCCTCATTAAAAACCTTATCAAGAAAAACCCAATGGGATAAAAACTTGATGAAGGAAAAGAGTGCAGTACGCATAATGCTCCTCCTCAAATTAATGCATATCTTTTAAGCGTCGAAGGCCGATCTTCTGAACCAGTAGCTCAAAAACTCTTGTTGGCAAAGACTTTGTGAATAAATCTGCCAAATTGTCACTTGATCGAACTTGACGAACATCAATAACTCCATCCTTTTGTAGATCATATGTAAAGAAAAGTTTCGGAGAAATGTGTTTTGTTTTGTCTCCTTTGATATACCCTTCCTTGATTTGAGCTATACATGCCGCGTTGTCTTCACATAACATGGTTGGATTTCCTTTAATAGACTCGAGCCCACATTCTTCTTGGATGTTTTGAATCATCGATCTTAACCAAACGCACTCTCGACCAGCTTCATAAAGTGCAATAAGTTCAGCATGATTTGATGATGTTGCCATTAAAGATTGCTTTGTCGACCTCCAAGAAATTGCAGTGTCTCCATATGTGAAAACATACCCTGTTTGGGATCGTGCCTTATGTGGATCTGACAAGTAACCAGCATCAGCATATCCAACCAACTTTGATTTTGAATTCTTTTGGTAAAATTATCCCATATCACGGGTACCACAAAGATAACGGAATATATGTTTGATTCCATTCCAATGTTGGAGTGTTGGTTCGGAACTATATCTTGCTAGTAAGTTTACTGAGAATGCAATATCTGGACGTGTATTACTAGCAAGGTACATCAAAGCCCCTATCGCACTTAGATGTGGTATTTCAGGACCAAGAATGTCCTCATCATGTTCTTTTGGGCGGAACGGATCAAGTTCCCGGTCAAGTGAACGACCGACCATTGGTGAGCTTAGTGGATGAGCTTTATCCATATTGAATCTTTTCAATATCTTTTCCATATAGTTTAATTGATGGACAAATATTCCACTTGACAAATGCTCAATTTGCAAGCCCAGGCAAAACTTGGTTATACCAAGATCTTTCATTTCAAATTCATTCTTTAACAAATTTGCAGTATGTTCAATTTCATCAATATTTCCGATGATATTTAAATCATCAACATACACTGCAATGATTGTGAAACCCCCCCTTTGATCTTTTGATAAAAACACACGGACTTATTTGATTACTTTTGTATCCTTCTTTTGAAAGATATTCACTCAGGCGATTATACCACATTCGTCCTGATTGTTTTAGACCACATAAAGATCTTTTCAATTTAATTGAAAACATTTCACGGGGCTTAGATTTACAAGCTTCCGGCATTTTCAATCCTTCGGGGATTTTCATATAAATGTCGCTATCAAGTGAGCTGTGACAACATCCATAAGGCGCATTTGAATCCTTTCAACATTTGCAAGACTAATTAAAAATCTGAGAGTCGTTGCATCCACAACAGGTGAATATGTTTCTTCATAATCCACCCCGGGTATTTGTGAGAAACCTTGTGCTACAAGTCGTGCTTTGTATCTCACAATTTCATTTTTCTCGTTTTTTTTATAGCAAATACCCATTTATAGCCTACCGGCTTCACATTATTTGGGGTTAATGTCACAGGGCCAAATACTTGGCGCTTTTCAAGTGAATCTAGTTCAGCTTGTATGGCATCTTGCCATTTTTGCCAATCTTTTCTTTGTCGACATTCTCTAATAGATTTTGGCACAGAAATTTCATCATTTATAATTTCACTTGCTATAGCATATGCAAAGATTTCATCAACACATGTTTCATTTCGATTCGATGTTGTACCATTTTGTACAAAGTTTATTGAGATCTCATATTCATTAGGTATATGGCCATTCTCAAGAGATTTTTCCACATTTTCTGTGTTATTATTAATCTCTTCTGGGATTTTATTGATAACAACTTCTTGGACTTTGCCAGTTGTATTATGCTCTTTCCTTTTTCGTGGATTTGTATCCTTAGACCCCATTGGTCTTCCACGCTTCCTGCGTACATTTGACTCATTCAGAGTTTCAGGAATATCAATTCAAGAAGGTGCATTTAAAGCTGGAACATATGATTTTGTAACTCTTTTTGTATATGTAAATGCATTAGGCAATTCATTTGCTATTCTTTGCAAGTGAATGAGCTTTTGAACCACTAATTCACATTGACCACTCCGAGGGTCAAGAAAATTTATTTGTGATGCATTCCAAGTTACATCTTGTTTGTCCAACTTTTTATTTTTTCCTCCTAAGATTGGGAACATTGTTTCATCAAACTGGCAATCAGCAAAACGTGCTGTAAAAACATCTCCAGTTAATGGTTCCAAGTATTTTATGATTGATGGAGAATTAAAACCAACATAAATTCCCAATTTTCTTTGAGGTCCCATCTTTGTTCGTTGTGGTGGTGCTATTGGGACATAGACACCACAACCAAATACTTTTAGATGAGACAAACTTGGTTCTCTTCCAGAAACCAATTGGAGTGGAGAATACTTATGAGATGCGCTTGGTCTTAATCTAATAAGAGCAGCAGCATGTAAGATAGCATGTCCCCATGCAGAGGATGGCAATTTTGATTTCATAAGTAGTGGTCTAGCAATAAGTTGTAATCTTTTTATTAAAGATTTAGCTAGACCATTTTGTGTATGCACATGTGCTACAGGATGCTCAACCATAATCCCAATTGACATACAAAAATCATTAAATGATTAAGATGTAAATTCTCCTGCATTATCAAGTCTGATCTTTTTGATTTGATAATCTGGGAAATGTGCTCTTAATTGAATTATTTGGGCTAATAGCCTCGCAAAAGCAACATTTCTTGATGCTAACAGACAGACATGGGACCATCGGAATGATGCATCAATTAATACCATAAAGTATCGAAATGGTCCACACGGAGGAGTAATTGGCCCACAAATGTCTCCTTGAATTCTTTCTAGAAACAAAGGAGATTCTTTTTCAAGTTTATTGATTGAGGGCCTAGTTATCATTTTTCCAAGAGAGCATGCTCCACATGATAATTCTTTTGATAATAGGATCTTGAGATCCTTTAGTGGATGCCCATTTGAGCTCTCAATTATTCTCATCATCATAATATCACCCGGATGACCCAATCGATCATGCCAAAGGGTAAATATTTTGGGATCTATACCCTTTCGGGTAGAAACCATATTTATTTCTGTCTGATTGATGTATGTAAAATACAATCCAGAAGATAGACCTTTCATTCTTTCCATTATGGTCTTTTTTCCATTTTCAATGGATGTAATTTGGAGATACTCAACATTATTTTCATTCATGGTTTCAAGATGATAACCATTGCGTCTTGTATCCTTATAACTTAGTAGATTTCTCCTGGATCTACTAGAATATAACGCATCATTTATTATTAGCTGTGTACCTTTAGGTAACACAATGCAGGCTTTGCCAGAGCCTTCAATCAAGTTGCTAGTACCACAAATTGTGTTGACATTTGCATTTGCTATATGAAACTCATAAAAGTATTTTCTGTTTTGCAAAATGGTATTTGTTGTTCCACTATCTACTAGACACTCGTCATCACCGTTTTCCAAAATGCTTTTCATATCCTTTTTTTTTAGAGCAAAGATCGTGCTGATAACGTGTTGTAAAAGTAATAAACAAGAGTAAAGAGAAGAGAGGAATTATTATTAAATCATTCATATTGGAGGATACAAATGGATGTATTTATAAGGATAATAGTCTAAACCCTAACTTGTTCCTAAAGAATAAGATGAATAGAAATAACCAATGAGCCCATACATAATTTTATAATAAAAAGAGTTTTATAAAGGAATAGTGGGTAAAACAAGATTATCATAATACTAATCAAAGCATAATGAAGCCAGTGAAAAGGGAAGACAATAAACCTTTTGGTAATCAAAGTGTTCACATTATATTATATCTATATACTAAGCATAGGGCTAACCCCCTCAACTGCTACAAGAACACACCATGAACAGTGTAAAGTACTCACAACAAATAGTGTTAGGAATAGTAACTAACGGTGGTTAGCTATTTAACGGTCGTTTATCATTTTCATTAAAAAAGTTCGTACGCACTTGGTCCTTCATCTCAGAGGTTCATTGCAAATTTAGTCCTTAGATAATTTACGTAATTGATCCTTCATGTTATACATCGATTACAAAGTAAGTCCTTAAGTACTAACGGTCATTAATTACTTAATGGTCGTTAACTAACGACCGTTATCTCTTTCAAAAAAAAAAAAAAAAAAAAAAAAGACGCACTTGGTCCTTCATTAGAGGTTCGTTGCAATTTTAGTCATCACATAATTTACGTAGTTGGTCCTTCATGTTATACATCCGTTGCAAAGTCAATCATTTGTCACTAACGTGCTTCCAAATCATTTGTGGATTTTTTTCGCTAACTCACGTATACAAAAAAATAAACATGCTTATATAGGTGAACCACTTAACTAAAAACAATGATACTAACCAAACTAAAACAATCTTTGATTTCGTTACTACAATGATTTTTTTGGCTGAACTCATACAATCTTATAAACATGTTTCACACGAGCCTTTACAATCAGATGATATTATGCATATCTCACAACCAAGAAATAAATGATATCGTCATATTCTCTTAAAGCAAACATTCCTTAAAAAAAAAAAAAAAAAAAAAAAAAAAAAAAAAAAAAAAAAAAAAAAAAAATCCACTTTTTTCTCACAACAACCCGCGGCAACGCGCGGGCTCACGACCTCGTCAATCTCAAAGTTAAAAGCCAGGTTAGTGTTTAATATGGAATTGTGCTACGAAAGCGATATAAAGAGATCTCTAATCTTAAAGCAGTTATGTTTTATATGTTGCACTTTTTGAAAAAACTCATTTGCCAAGTAGCATAATGTTTGTTACTCATTGGATTATTCTGAACTATGTGACTAACTGCTATTTGTTCTTGTGTAGGATGGCATGGAAGTATCTTTTAGGATCAAACGTAACAAAAAGTTGCAAACGCTAGACAAACAATCGAAAGAAACCACGCGTAGTGTATTCTTGTTTAATGGGTCAAACGTTCTCAAAATCAGCGTAACATTCTAACCATGTAAACATTTTATGTTTTTGGGAGAAAAATTTCATATATATCCCTCTTTTGCATTAAAATTACATATATATCCAACTTAACATAAAAATTACATGAACATACATTCTAAGACTTAAAATTACATATATATCAAACCTAACTTAAAATTTTTATATATATCAAATCTAAAACTTAAAATTATCACATATGTTCAAATACCTAATTTATATATAATTAAAACCATAAAATACATATTAAATATCATTTGATTTCAAAATGACCATTATACCTTTGTTTCTCTTTTCATTATAATCACACATAGAGGTGTTAGTGGGGTTAGGTTGGTTGGGTTTGGGTCAATTAAGGTCGAGGCTAAAAAAAATACCCGGTTAGAAACTCACCCGAATAGACCCAAACCTGACTAACCAAGGTTCTAAATAGAGTCGGGTTCGGGTATGCCTTTTTAGCCTTGACCCGATTTGATCCGAACCCGACCCGACTAACACCCCTATCTAATATGTATGTTAAGGTTTTAATTATTGGACTTATATGATAATTTTAAGTTTTAGATTTGATATATATGAAAATTTAAAGTTAGGTTGGATATCTATCTATGTATTCTAATAAAATGGAGTTTTGTACTACCTCCTAAAGCAACCCCTGCAATCAATTATCTGACGTGTCTTGATGGAGAGGAGGTAGATATTTTAGTCAAGTACAATCACACTAAAGCCTGAGATAAAACTTCTTCAAGACTCTTCCTTTACATTGATTTCGATTTAAATGCATCGGTTACAATCAATCTTCTTCAATACGCTCCCTATCTTAAAATTCAAAACCATTCTACAAATTCAGTCATTCCATATATTCCTTCTCAAATTCATTCCATTCCATATTCCATATCACTAATTAAAAAAAAAAAAAAAAAAAATCGATCTATGTTTTTGGTTATACATCGCTGCATATTCCTTCTCAAAAACATATTCCCTCTCAAATTAGTTATATGTAGCTGCATAATTTGTAACTTATTTGGTTACTTTTATTTAGGGTTTCGATTAAGTAGTTACATATTTAGTTAATTGTGTTTCATGTCAATTTTAATTATAAATTTTAGGGATTTATTGATAATAGTACATGTTTAATTTTATGGTGTTTTTCTATACACCATTAGGTACTGATTTAGAATGATTAAAGGTTTCGTTTTTGAATTGTGATTATACGTTTTTTTTATAGATATGAAGATTCTATGCATACACATTTCTTATTCCATCACCCTCAATTCAAAAAGGTAAGTGGTCTTATTTGGCTTCAATAAAAATGTGTTCTTATATTAAGTTATTTGGATTGTTTTTCATTGTTTTTACTATTTTTAGTTGTTAATGGTAGATGTGGGTGAAGAATTGGCCAACACATGGTGTGCTGAGAGCATAAAAATTGATGGCTCAATCTATTTTTAGATCAAAAGGTAAACAATTGTTGTTTGTGTTTAAGTGTTTCTTCTTTTCATACTATTTTTACCAGGCTTTCTCAACAGGTTTATGGCGGGCCTAAATATATGCATATTATATGTTTGACAAAATTTCTAAATAAAATTGTTTCATACTTTTTTTGATAATCTATGAAAGACAAATCAAGGTTGTTTATCACTAATTTATGTTGGCCAATTTTATCAAAATTTTGTTCTTAAGCATTTTCCACCTTCAGGGAAGGTAAATTTAACTCATCCATTCTATTTATGATTTCATACGGCCAGATGAAGAGAAAAAGAAGGACACAATCAGGTTATTTTATGTGTAGATTTTTATTTATTTATTATTTTTTTAAAAAATTAAGTTCCACTGGACCCAAATATGATGTCCTGGACAATGCAAAAGCCATACAAGAAAGTGTATTTGGTAAACTGTGGATTGCCTGTGATGGTTAGGTAAGAATAGTCTTCTCATCAATATGTTATATAATTTTAGCTAAATCAATGTTTTTTTTAATGGAGGCATCAAAATTAACCTTACATTTTACAGATTCATTTTGTTAAAAGACGATATTGTATTTCGAAATTTCTTTTTCCATTATCACAAGTGCATAATATTTTTCTGTCTGTAACCTTTTGATGACAACATATTTATGATTTCAATGATCTGAATAGCAAGCATAGGATATTCCTACTCAGCACAATGGGCTGGTGGACTGGAATGAATATGGTAGTATTTCAAAAGTTAGTTTGTATCTCCCACGTACTATTTTCACACATTAATTGTGAAAATTTTGAAAATTTTGTATATTTCTTTGACTACTCATTAATTGTGAAAATTTTGGAGATCTACACTGATAATCTTCTTGGTGAGTAGGAATTACAACGTCTTTGTCACCGGTACTAATGATGGTTATGTCACCCTACGGAATGCTCCAAGCAAAAAGAGAGTATGTGAGGTATTGATGTAGCTCTTAATATGGAAATTTGGAATGATGTTTTTCTTGAATGTGTTGAATAATTTCTATGCGATAGTGGAGTTGTTTCATTGTTTAGATGTAGTTAACACAAATTTGCTCTAATAATCCTTACAAATGCCGAAGCTGAAAACATTATTACCTCATGAGATTAAGCGATTTTAGTAAGTGTGGAACATGTGAATAAGGTTATTTTAACTATTAGCTTCAGTTCCTTAAGTTAGGGGCTGTCCAGGATAATGATACTGATTATGTTTTTGTTGAATATAAAAATTGAGGTATTTTGTATTAGCATGACTTGCTGCAATTCAAGATGTTTAGGATTGTGTTTGGAAATCTAATCATGTGTTTGGAAGACGTTGTATAGCAAAGGTTTCATTTTATTGTCTCTCGAAAAACGTACATAATGAATATTTACTATCGATTTGCCAAATGTTGTTTTCTGATGATTCACTCAGAATGTAATTTAAATACCCCTCTAAATGTATGAAAGGGTCCATAGCCGATTTTTGTATGTGTGTAAAATGTAAACGTGACTTAGTAATTTTGTAGCCGGAATTAAACTGAATGGGAGTGGATCCATGTTGTATTTCACAGCTTTTGTTTGAGATGAATTATGCTTATGTGTTTATTGTTGGAGGCAAGTTATATTATTATCATGTCAGGTTATTGTGAATGTGTTCAAAGCTTTGATTACAGTTTTTAATTAGGTTTTAAAGGTCATTTTTATGGTATACCAGTGAATGTACATTTGAGCTCCTTCAAAGGGTCAACAATTTAATATAAGGGTGGTTAGGGCTTCTAATATTTGACAGCACGTTAAGATATCTGGTACTGTGACTCGATGTTCGGATGTAAAACCATTGATGAAGGTTGTTATTTACACATCAGGTATGCAAGCATGTTAAATTTGCACTCATTTACCTATTTTCATGTACCATTAACTTTTGTTAAACATAGTTGGGATGCAAATATATGTGGCTATGAAAACTACATTTCACATTTAGCCATTTATTTCTATGAAGTTGGCTATATTGAATTTAGAGAAATGAGAGCAGGCTTAATGGCAAATACACGGGGATTTTTAAAGAAATTATGTATTAAGAAACAATCGGAGGAGTAAGCAACTTCCAGATCTCTATGGTCATAGTTATCTTTAAGGAAGTAGTCAATTTTTGATTGCACCCATGTATCTTAGCTTTTGTTTCATCAAACACGTTTTTAGTCGTTATATCTTAGCTTTTTTATGACTAACTAATCTGTTAATTATATTTATAAATATAGCGTATATAGATAATATCCTAAATCTATCAGTTTAAGCTTTAAAAAGTATGTATGCTCTAACAAATAGACTTTGGACAACACGCAACCTGTTCTCATTCTGTTACAGCTTTTGATTTGACCCGTGTGATACAAAACACAACTGAAATCTACCTATTTATAAGATTAAGTCTAAATTGTCACCCACATCGTTTATTATAAACCTAACACATGATTCTGGTATACCAAACATGACATCTAACCATAAGGAGTGATGATGGTGGCGGGTGTGGGGTCTGAAACTGGAATCACTTTCTTGGAACTGTTGCAGCGTATTAAGTTAGACGTTTCAATGGTTACTCAAAATAAATCATGACGGTGGTGGGTGTGGGTCCTGAAACTATAATTGCGTTCGTGTTACTACTGCAAGGTGTTGATTTATATTCAGGAATATCAAATACAATATTTGGTTTTGTTGTTCACTTTACATGCTATAGTTGATGTTTATAAATAATTTCATAATTGTTGTGTAGGGTTCTGATGTTATAACCTGTACTTTTGTGAAAATTGTAATACAGGTTGCTCTGTAGCCACCTTTATCTGGAACGCATTTATGTTTGGGGCCGTTGAACTGCATAGAAACATTGCAGAGGACCTTTACAGGCAATGAATGACAAAGTCCATACCTATGTAGACTTTTGACACATTTAACCGATTAGGGATTAAAAAAAGAAAAGAAAAGAATGAATGGGTCAAAGCTGCCACCTCTTACTCCATGTTTTAAGTATGTTTTCTTCTATCTATTCACTTTTGTTAACTATAATTTCATATCAGTATTTCCCATATTTTGTTAACTAAAATGTCATCTGAGCATAAGTATTTACTAAGTCAGTTACTACAGGTAATTACTCCTGAAAGGGAGTTTAATCATATTATTGTATTTAAGAGAAACATGGTTGGTATCATGGACATGATGAAGGTTGTGAAGGGGATGCTTGGTGTACATAATGATTATGGAGGGTCAAGCCCTCAACTGGTAAGTTCTATGCAAATACTTGAATTATTGATATTAGTGGAGTTGGTAAAATGGAAGGGAAGGGAAACTGAAATAAAATGGCTTTTATTCAACTAAAATAAAATGGCTTTTTAAATGTATACGCAGTACTATATAGGGGTTGTTTGAATTGCCTTATTGAAACCGCTCATAATATTTATATATATTGAAACGTTTGCTATTTATAATTAAATTTTTCAGATTATAGTATAATGAGGCTGTTCAAGATTGCTTATTGAGTGTTAAATGTGGTGTTTAGGTTGTCTCTCAAGATCTGTTGGTCTTTGTAACCTCAAATATGTTCAAGCATGTGTTTATACATGATAGTAAATGTTATCTTTAACATTAACTTTTGTTTTGTATGTGGATGTGTATATAGGTCTAAGAAGCAACATTAACCTTTTGAATATTGGAGGAACTGAATGTCTGCTCCAAGTCCTTTCTTCTATATTTGATTGGTCTCTAAGAACGAAGACTCAAGAACAACATGACTTAAATGCTACTTTGTTTGTAAAGTTAATAATTATAATAATTTTTTGAATGTTTTTTTAATATGATTTTTGCTTCACTTCCATAGCTTGGATACTTCAAGAGGCTACATGAATTAACAAGTATGCATTTTATTATATAGAATGTCAGTAATGGTGACTTGACATAGTAAGCTTTATGGTAAATCATCTCACCACAGAATCCACCAACACTTGAAATAGGTTTCTAATATCTAACGTAATTAAGACCATTGAAATGTTATTTATGTTGATTTTTTCACGCGTCAAAGGCAAAAAATGATTGAAAGTTGTTATTTCGGATGCGGATGGTCATCTATAAAAAACACTACTACAAACGTATAAAAAAATCGTATAAAAGTATATACTAATACACATATGATATGTTTTATACGATTTTTTTATACGTATTATAAGTCAAAAATATCTTTTACTTGCATTTTTTTTTCTAACTTATTAGGTGCTCACAATATGTTGATTGGGTTATCACTCAATTATCGCTGACTACATACTTTTGCTTTTCAAGACATCAAGATTCGAAACCGCATGCATGGACGTTTGTTAGATCATCAAAATCATATGCCATAATTCGTGACGTTTATTACATTATTAGTTACAAACATTATACTCTATACTATCATTGACTTATTACTTACTATTTATTTTAAATACATGATTCAAGCTATTTGCTTTCGGTTTCTTTTTCTAATTTTGTTTACACGTTAATTTTTTTTTTTTTGCCTAATCTCTGCTACGCCCGGTTTTTGCAAATGGACAACCATACATTGCCGTTTCAAGATTCAAAAGCAAAAAAGGTTTGAAGGTTATCATTTGTGATGCATATGGTAGTATCTCAAAAAATACTATAATTGTTGTCTACAAAGAAGTACTTCAAGGTCTTTGATCAATGTTAAACATGTACTCTTATTAACAACTTCTAACTTTACAAACCGTATTTTGAGCAAAAGTATGATCAATATAAAAATGACATGTTTTTATACCATTTTTAAACTTTACATATAATCTTATCAACAACTTCCTTTTAGTTGCACTTTTGTTTTTTTTTTTCTTAATTATTAGATCATCAAAATCATATACCACAATGCATGACATTTACTATTACATTATTAGTTACAAGCATTGTACTCTATACTATCATTGACTTATTACTTACTATTTCTTCCAAATACATTATTTAAGTTGTTTGCTTTCGGTTTTTTTCTTATTTTGTTTACATGCTTAAATTTTTTTTGCATAATCTCTTCTAAAACCCCGTCAATTTGACGGGTCTATAAGCTAGTACATTATATATAACAGGAGGCGTTACACGCGTATTGCCACCTCATATAAGCTAGTACATTATATATAACAGGAGGCGTTACACGCGTATTGCCACCTCATTGTCCAGTCATTGCCATGTAATTCATTTTCTGCCATGTCATCACATTCTATCCATGTAAGCAATATTTATATATATTTTTTTTAAATTCGAAATTTTTAAATATATTAAACATGGAATTAAAAAATGTACTTATGAAGATTCGAACATACGTTGATCTACATACATTAACCAACATCTCTACCATTGGAGCAAACCAATTTTTGTTATATATTTTGCTAGACAAACTTGATAAAGAAACATCTAGATCATATAGGTTTCGAAAAATAGAATATGTATATTTATCCAGAAGTTGTGTATGTATTTATTTTCCTAAAAAAAAACATCTATATCATATAGGTGAAAAAAAAAACGTGTTCCTATATAACATTGTTATTTTTCCTAATAAAAATATATGATAAGTTTGGTATATTTTAATTGTTATCTTAAAGATTTTCTTAATAAACCGATGCATAAAGAAAAAAACCCATATTATACAAACCCTAATTGAATAATTGTAATATCTTTGCCGCATATCAGGAGAGAAAAGATCATAGTTTTTATTTTTCACTACGATATTTGAACGCATGTTATGAGTTTTTGATGCAGGATGTTAGTTATTACTGTAGTTGTTTAGAGCCACAACATTGAAGAAAGAAAGAATACCCTAGCCACCATACCAGGTAGATAGACTAGAAGCTACCAGCCAAGTTTAAGGTTTCAAGGTGATACATGGAGACACTAAAGAGCATGCAGTTCAACAATGCAACAACTCACATAAGGTCTTTTGTTATTAATCTCAGACTCTTTCATTCTGTCTCTTTTGCTATTAATCTCAAACGTTTACAATATTTTGGTGTCTTTGTTTGAGTTCTGCCATCACTATTCAAGGAATTCTTTAATTCAGATATTAAGGTTTACAAGTAAATGGTTTAACCTAATTTTATCTATATATGAATTATCTACTAATTGTCATTAACTATAAATTGTAAGCATAAAAGTGCCTCTAGCCAGCACAGTAGATGGACATGATAGGATCGGGTCAAGTATGCGGAGATCGCGAGCGGGTAGTCCTGTGGCCTTTTTCCGTAGACCAGGCCCTCCAATGTTCAACTGTGGTGCAGTACGGACAATGTCAAACATGTCGCCTTCCAGTGTGGCGGTGTACGCGACGGCTATAGGAGGATGAGTGACCTTCATAGGGTTACAATCTTGATCAAGCAGCAGTGTCGATGGGTAGTCGCGCTTTGCCTATTAATAACAGAATGACAACCTATTGGATTGATATTTGACTTCAAATTAAAAAAAATTATTTCAAAATCTTTATTCCCTTTTTATATAAGTTATGATGACTATTGTTTTTAGGGTTGTTAATCCATATTTTCAGGAAATTGAACAAGAGTCATTAGAAATAATTCTTTTGAAGCTTAAGGTATGTACCTGTTGAGACTTGAGAGTTTAGCATAATTTTCCATCTCAAGGTACTTTTTTTATTATAAATACTAATATAATTAACATTTAAAATTGTTCTGCAAACATGGTAATTGTAGATTCTTATTGACTCCTAGAATTTTGTTCTATGAAACCAGTGTTGATGCGTGCTTCTTCAATCATGGTATAAAGATACATTTTTGATAAATGTTTACCTGAAAGTTTCTTTTGTTAGTTATATACTGTATACAATAACTTCTGAGGACATTTATGCAGCACGATTCTTCAAGTTCTGAGTTCTACTTATTGTTGTTTCATCGTTGTATGTTTCTTGATGGAGCCTTGCTTGATTGGTTTGCAGGATGACAAAGACGGCCCAAGGTTAGCAGATGATGGATGATAACTTCATAGATGATACTGGTGTCGCTCTAGCTGATCGTTATGGAAGTGACCAAGGTGGTTATTCTCCCAGTTGTGCTCCTCAAGTATGAAGAAACTCTTTCATGTACTCACAAATCATGACACATTTTTTTTCAGCTACTGGATGAAAAAAATATAGTTTTATTCCAATCTTACTATTATGTTAGCTTAATATTCTATTAATGTAGGCTGAGGAGGGAGAAGAAGATGATGAAATCAGAGACATGTTTAAGGTGGGTAAGAAGAAGAAGAAGACTGAAAAAAGTGCTGCAGAGATTAATACATGAAACAACTACAAATGTTGTTTTTGGATCAAAGTAAGTACAATATCTGTATAAACCACACATGGGAGTCATAGTACATTATTTCATTTACATTACCAATTTATGATACAGGAAACAACTACAAATTTTTTAGTCTCTATTCCTCATGGAACTATCGATCCAATTAAGTAACTTTAATGACAATTTGATTACTTCTTTTAAGGCACAAACGACTCATCTCTGTCACTTTCAGTTGTAGTTAACGTTGGCTTAGCAGTGACATATGGTCTATATTTGAACAAATTACAAGGTTGGGTTATACAAAAACTTTGCAACGTGGAAATAAGATTTATATCTGTTGAAAGAATATTTCAATATTGTTTTATATCCAGTGAAACTCCTCTTGCTGTTATAGACTCAAATAGACCTGATCACCTCTGGCCATCAGATGAAAAATTTGATATCCTCCAACTACAGGTAGTTATTATTTTTTATGTTTCTTGCAAGTGAAATCAAACACGATAAAATTTTGAAATGTGTGAGTAGGTTAGATACGCCCAACACATGCCACTTGTGTTAAGAGGTCTTACATGCACATTTCATGGAGGTACAAAGACTTGAATAGTAGGGAGAACCAGAAGTGGTAAATCTACTCTTATACAAACACTCTTCCGTATAGTAGAACCTGCTGGTGGTAAAATTCTGGTAGATGGAATCAACAATTAAGCATAATACATCAGGATCCAACCATGTTCAATGGGACTGTTCGTAGCAACATGGACGCACTTGAAGAATACACAGATAATCAGATTTGAGAGGTGCATTCAATAATTTTAAAAAGGGCATACACTATTCAGTATGATCTTATTATATATTTATATATTTTATTATTTAGGCCCTTGGTAAATGCCATATCAGAGATTATGTTAGAAAGAAGGAAGGCCAGCTTAATTTTTAAAAGGTTCTGGATCCTCTACCACATAAGTTGCATTTTCAATTTTGATTGAACATACAACCTTTTTCATAACACATGTTTGTAAAAAGCATGAAGTCACTGAAAACGAAGGGAGTTGGAGCATAGGACAGCTAGCGCCAACTGGTTTGTATTGGTCGTGTACTGCTTTAAAAAAAAGCAAGATATTATGAACTATTAAGCATAAAAGATATAAACTTCCTAAAACTTTCAACACGTTTGTCATATTAGATATAAAATGTAACATGAATTGAACCATTCATAGCTGAATGGGTCAAAATTGCAACCTCTAATAATACATATCTGTAATAGAGTTAGTCCACTTTGCATTTTGGTACACCAAAGCCAGCATGTTATGCATTTTTAGACTTTTCCCTTTTTTTATTCCCTTTTTTATATTGACATCAAATTCACATGGTTGAAACAGATATGAGGGTTTGATCCATGTAGCGAACAATATACCCGAGGTTACTTGAACACTCCTGCTGTGCAGCAGTCACTTCTAGCAAAATCAGTTAATAGGGAAAGTTGCAAGTAACACTAACCCTTCATAGTTTTGAAACATTTAACATGTGCATCATCTTGCTTTGTATTCTACCTTTGTTCTATTAAAGGAAAAGCCATTTACCATCTTACTTGTGATTAAGGATTTAATGGCAGTGGAGATACAGATGCGAAATGTCCGGTCACATCAACAAAGCTTTCAATAAACAAACTTAAAACATCATTAAAGACACCATGGTATCCATTGAAGTACGAGGCGAGGTACATATAAATTCTTTTCTTTAATCTTATTGCTAAAAAATTGTAATAATACACAACTAAATAATTCATGGAAATCCATTTGTGACTATTAGAGGAGCAGGACACACCGTCCCAAGTTACCAACCAGGTTGTGCACTTGAAGTTTACGCTTCGTTCTTGGAGGTAAACGCTACCATGAAAAATTCCAATATAGGCGTTCCTATACCAGTGGTTAACTAAACCTTAACAATAGCAAATTAAGATTCATCTTCAGTTAATAGGTTTAAGTTATAAATATTATGACGAGTCTTTGGGACAACATCATTTGAATGTTGAATACTTATAGTCGCAATTAGTTTTGTGTATAATCTGAGAATGGTAACTTACAACAACATATTACTCTTATAATATTCATTAAAATTATTTCGAGAAGCAGGCACCAGGCGTGGGTGAAGGCCAACCAAGAATGGATGATGATGAAGTTCCTAAGCTTGTGGTTGGTGAAACTTTTGATGCTAAATCCAAATATCGAATCTCACTTTGATCAACTCGCCTTCATGGTTTGTCCATCCAGTTTATAGGAGGTTGGTCTATCAACCAAGTAGCACTGCATATAGTCATACTATATATTGTTTAAGATCGTTTAACTTAATATCTAATGAGACTTTGTATGTCTTTGTAGTGATATGATAATGCAATATCTAACCATCACCGCACCGTTGGTTCTGCTAATACAGATGGAATCGATCAGGTTTACATTTCTATAAACTAATCTCATATGCTTTTTTTTTGTTTTCTAATTACTAAAAGTATCATTTTGGTCATTCTATAAAAGTTCAGTTTTCAACAATCCATTATATAATATAACGAAATGTGAAAATTGTATCCCAAGTTAATGTGATAAACATATATGGTTATGAATTTATGATCTCAAGTTATAAGCTTACCAAAGTGAATTGTCAAACATGATGCTGAGAAATAATAACACTTTGTTTTGATTTGTAGTGGCAGGGATATATCACAAGTTAATTGAGACTTTGCCATGGACCAATGAAGGATTTGCTTTCATTTAAAATTTGATAAGTTATGTAAGTTTGTGAGTAAAGTTTATGATAGTTGTATTCCTTATTTTAGCTTCTCATATATGAAGGATGCTTTAAATTGTAATTTTGTACCACTTAAATGCGGTATACTATAAATTTTAGAGCATATATGTCGTACATTTTTCTACCCATTATTTGATAATTTACCACCATTATTTTCTGATCATGTGAGCTGTTATAAGTTCATATTGGCTGCAAATGGATCCAATAAACATCAGACTAAAAACTAACTTGATAACACCCCGAAATCGCATCAAAAGGGTAGTAGCTTTTTCTTTTCTACCTATACATATAAAAATAATAAGGAAACCTTTAGTTTTATACAAGATTTTAACTATAAGTAGACATGATGTTAATATGAAAGAAACCCCAATTACAACTTTTTAGTTAAGCATGACTACAATATGCAATCAAGGTTTTAAATGCAAGTTATCTGCTTAAGGCTGTGTTTTGTTCAGTTTTAACAAGTGTTGAAGTCATGTTTTTTTAGGCTCCAATGGAGATCCCTAATCATGGTGCATAAAATTTATAACTTTACATAAATAAAAAAATATGCTAAGCAGACTAATGATTCAATTCAAAGTCCACTCAAGAAGAAGCAATATGTAAATGTTTTTTCAAGTTGCAGACTATTTGGTTTTGATTATAGAAACATATCTTTACTTCAAGAGACTAGACAGGACGGGTGAAGAGTTTTAAGGCAATGTTCTTCGCTACTTACAAGTCAGCACTAATGGTGGCATTGTTCTTTGCTCGAGGCCCGTATTTAAAATATGAAACAAAAACCCATTAGAATGAAACAAATTTGATTGGTATGTTTATATCTTAATTTTCGTTTACTTATATTTTTTAACGATATCCAAGAACAAAGTTGCATACAAAACGCTAAAACTATACTTATATTATGGGCCAGAGGGACAATAATATCTTAAGAAGTATATAAATAGACCACTTATTTTAAACTAGAAAGTAAAAAACATAAACAAATTGCAATTGTAAATTGTTTTTTGTCAAGTTGTTTAATAATTAATAACGGTCAACTAATTTTCCTATTTAACGCATTAACAAACAAGTCCTACTTAACTAATTCCTTACAAGAAATTTTATAAGTCATGCCCGCCCATCGGGCGGGCTTCTAAAGCTACTATATATATATATATATATATATATATATATATATATATATATATATATATATATATATATATATATATATATATATATATATATAATTTTAAGTTTTAGATTGATATATATGTAATTTTTAAGTTAGGTTGGATATATATGTAATTTTGATGCAAAAGAGGGATATAAATAAAGTTCCCCAGTTTTTAGATAAAATTTTTAAAGCATAATTAAATCATTATTAATCTCAGAGCGACTACCCTTTTTGATAGCTCAGAGTCGGCGCAGGTGAACCTCCGTGGCTACAAGGGGATTAATTTTCTCCACGTTGGATTTGACCCATGCACTTTACCTACATAAGAAAAACAAATTTGTGCATCCACATGTTTCTAGGTATTTAACTCCATTTTTTCTTGATGTTTACTACTTGAGATGCTAATACGGAATAAACGTCCTTTGGTTTCCACAGCTAGAAATGGAGGATGGGGATGAGATTGAGTTCATGCTACACTTTTATGGAGGTGGTGGAAGATCTTCATGGATATAGGACACTCGATGCTCCCGAAATCATATCCCTGTTGCGTTTAACTGTTATATTTACCTTATATGCTTAGTTGAAGTATGGTATGTTGCTTTATTTTCATTTCTTATGGTTGTAACAAGATATGCAATGAATCTGATCTTTAACTGGGAATGATCTATTGTTCTCGGGTCTTTTGGTCATTAATTAGAACCTGTTTTATTTATAAAGAAGTGTTTTAGTAGGTCAAATATTGTTTGAAATTAAAAGCATTTAAAATGAATCATATGCAGGTCACTAAACCCATATCAGCATAGCGTGAAATTATCCATTGTGATTCATCTTATATGTCACTAGCACGTGTTTTCTTAGGTATCGATCAACATATCACACACTAGATCCAGAATCCATCAAAATAGCTTAGCATGTATTCTACCGGGTACAATTAGTATAGCATTTAAAGGTGACAAACTCGCTTCGTTAACTTAAAATGGACCAATAATGTCATATCTCTAATGTTTTTTCTATATAAGAACAAATGGGTAAGAACAAGCGAAAACCAAAAGAGTTGAAACGTGTCCCAAACGCCTGGGTCAAAAACCCGACATACACTTGTGAAGAGTATCAAAAATCATAGTTATGCTGGTCCCAATTGGAGGGAGTGAGCAAATGGCAAGGGCCATTCACGCGGCAAGCATGGTTGGGAGGTGGGAGTGAGACGTTGGCAAGCATCGGATTTGAGCAACGAAAGGTGAATTCTTCACTTTTTGGGAAACGTGAAATGTGGTCCCTCATGTGTTTATATTATTTATTAGAGTAAACTGCAAATTATGTCCCTAATGTTTGTTATTTTTGCGAGAAATGTCTTTTTTTTTTTAATTTTTTTTTTAAATTATGCTAGCTGTGTACCTAACGTTTAGACTTTTTGCGAAGAATGCCTCTGAAGGTGCATTGTTCATGCAAATTCGCGTTTTTGGCTAACGATCGTTTCAAAATCCCGTTCAGTCAAAGGCCACGTGAAACTACTAATTTACCCTCGTCTTCTTCCCCACTCAAGAACATCAAGCACAAAACCAGATTTTGACTGAATTTTTACAAAGAATATATGGAGTCTCTGATAATTTTCAGTTAATAACATAGTAATACCGCCAAAATTTTTTGTTACAACTGGATTGGCAATAGCTTTTATGCAAATAATAATATAATATTGTCCACCTACCATTTATCGATCTCATCATCAAATAAAATTAAACCCACAACTTTTTTTTTTTTTTTTTTTTTTTTTTTTTTTTTTTTTTTTTTTTTACTGGATTGACTTTTTATATTACTAAAGACAATTTAACGGATTACATAGCATGAAAGCTTTTGCGTTTATAAGGCGTGACATAAGGCAACACAAAATATGAAAATATTTATATATTTATATCATAAATTATATATATCAAGTTCATAAAAAGACGTAATATAACCCGTGACGTGCCGGCATAGCCAAGCCTCACGTATTTATGAGACCTTTGTGAGGTTTTTGTGCGCATTTTAAAACCTTACCGACAGCCACCGGCCCACCCCGCAACAAATGTACAATATAGCCCACCTACCATTTACCGTATTTCATTCACGCAAACCCATCAAATTCATCGTGGGTTCATTTAAGATCTGTTTTATTGATAGTAACTTCTTCATCTTTAAAATTAAATCAGTCATGTTTTTAGATTTGTTAATATCGATCCACCTTTTTTTTTTTTTTTTTTTTTTTTTTTTAATGATTGAATATGTGTTGATTAATTGTAAATATACAATTATGATCCTTGTTTTGCTGTTTCTGGTTAACACGGGATATATTTGTCGTTTACGAATGATTTTGTTTGTAGCTGATTGTATTAGAGCATTAGGTACGCTCGTGCCGTCGGGCTTGTGCAATGGGGAAAAAGTGCTGCCACATTCTGGCTGTAACTCTTGACACCAGAAAATGTGGTGCCGTCGTTCTTTTTTTTTTTTAACATAAAATAAAACATACACAATATTAACTAAAATAAACTTCATTAAAAAAAAAACGCATTACATTAATAAAAAAAATTACATAAAAATAGAAAACTTTATTCGTAAACAAGAAACAAAAATTACAAACTAATCATTAAAATTCAATAAATGCTCCACAAGGTTGTTTGAAATTGCTTATTTAGAATGCATTACTCTCTCCGTTTCAAAATTATTGTCATGAGTAAGAAAGCATTAAGTTTAATAAAAATGAGACCCTTATAAATCTCAACCACTAAAAGAGAATATTCTCCTAATATATTCTCTAGTTTTTACTAAAAATGGAAAGTGGACAATATTTTTTAGACATCCAAAAATAGAAATATGGACAATTATATTGAGACAGAGGGAGTATAATTTTTTATTGATTCTGCATATATAGGGGATCTTTGGGATTTTTTAAATTTAACTGCTTACAACTTTATAATATGTTCATTGGATTGCAGGAACTCCTGAATTCATGGCCCCATAGCTGTATAATGAAGAATATAATGAACTTGCCAACATATATTCATTCTGAATAGGCATACTATAATTGATTATGTGTGAATATCCGTACAGAGAACTTGCCAACATATATAATGAACATGAGCCTGTTAACCTTGATTGGTAAACCTATCAGTTTACAACTCATATCCCATGGATGTAGATCATAATGAGAAGATGTTGATTGGTAGATCATGTGTGAAGAACAACACTAGCAGCCCCCATTATCCGTTAGCTAAGGTTCAGACTATACGGTAGAAAGGTGAGATTGCTAAGAGGACTACTTTCATAAATTGTAAGTCGTCTTTTTTTTTCTTTTTCTTTTACGATAATCTAGAAAATTTTTTGGATTGCATTTGTGTAACAATTTGTGGCTGCATTGTAAGTTTTTACTTTTTTAACTTTACATGTTATGTCTAAACACAATAAGCCCATAGTTAATCATTCTTAAAGGGTATTTGGGTTTGCTTATCTAAGTGTGTTTCTGCTTATTCTACAAGTTGATAAACCGCGAACTGTAGTAAGTTCTAGAGAAAACTATATATCTAATTACTTTAGATTAAATTAGGTTGACTAAAATATTCTGTGCAAAGAATTTAATAGTTTTGTGACCAATTAGCGGGTAAAATATGATTAAAAAGTTATAATAGCTTATGCTAAATGATTTATAATGTATTGTACATAGAAAATATACCTTCTGCAATTGTTAATGTTTCCTTAAGTTAAACTCAGTGATATTAGTATGCATGTTTGACCCGCTAAAGAATAGATCACCTGAATCAACCCATGTTGTCATGGTTATTGAACTGGTACTTCTAAACAAGAAAGCTAAGCAAACACTTAAAAGATGTGCACAAATCCATAAAACTATGTGAATACAATTTAGTAATTCAGTTTGAAACTATTAAAGGTTTCGTTTGTATGATCACTCTTATTCGTCTTCTAAGTGGGTACCACTGCATACCTTGACTATTATTGCATATGATTTGAACTAAGTGATGAAGCGAAAAATGATCCGTTTTTAGGGAGTCATTTAAGTCGGAATTCGAATTTATTTGATCAAATAATGCCTAAATCGCTTCTTTTGTGATTTTAGGTACTTTTGGAGTGAATTCTGAAAAAGGAAGCATTTTGGACGTTTTTTGAGCATATAAGTGAAGAAAACGGCAAAGTCTTAATTTTCCTTGCTGGGAACAGTACCTGACGGCGTCAAAAGCAATTTGATGACGGTTTCAAGAGCAAAAATGGTGACGGTCCAGTGGAAATGTGACGGCGTCAAAGCATGGCCGTCAAGAGTAAAAGTGGTGACGGCCCAGAACAACATTACACATGACGGCGTCAGATCTGGATCTAGGCAATCCAATTTTATTATGGGCGGCGGGTTAACGGCGTCAGAAGTTTCTTCTTGACGCCGTCACCTTAGAAAATCTATATATAGTTTTGTAATTTTCATTCATTAAGGAAAGAACAATTTTAGGGACGACTTGAATAAACCCTAGCTCGACTTTTATAGTATTTTCAAAGGTTTTCACCCCTTGAAACCCTTCATGTTCAATTAAGATAAGTATTCTTTCAATTCATTCAATATGTCTATGTGTTGTTTGAATATATCTTACGCTTGTCTTGATTTTAACATGCTAGGCTAGATCTCTTGTGTGTTTGCTTGGATGTAATGAAACCTAGATGTTGATTATAGGTTAATTGCTTGTTTATAGTTGTAATGGATGAATGATTTCGATGTTAGGCTTAAGAAAACTGGCAGACTTCCATAGAGTAACTTGCTTGAACGTCTTAAGAAACATGAACCAATGCGTACTAAGGTTTTTATGGTTGTATTTAATGCATGAGCGAATTCTAGTGATCCCATGTTAGGAGCTTCTTGCAGGCTCGACATAGGAGTGAAGTAGGAGCTTATAGAGTTGGGGAAGTACTTACGCCACCCCATGACTGGTATTAAGGAATATAACCCATCATCCACGCAACTGTAACAAACTATCAACCTGTAAAAGATATCTAGGGAGTAATGAAATCTAAGTAAACACATTTTTCTCATTTATTGTTCACACCACTAGTTTAATTAGTTTTATTTTCATTTTTGTTATTTTATTTTGATTGCATCTTTAGTTATTGGGTTAGTTGACTAGCAACTAATTCCGCCCACTCATCTAAAACCCGAGATTTTTACTTGCTTTAATAAAATATAAAAATACAAAAAGAATCATCCCTCACCTCTAGACCTAGTTCTAGGGCTGAGCAAACGGACCGGATGGACCGGACCGACCGACAAAACCGACCGGACCGGACCGGTGCAATTCCCACGCATCAAGTTTTTGGCGCCGCAGCCAGGGGAATAGTTATTGCTTAGGTTGGAATTTATTTTATTAGACCTACTCATTAGATTCCTATCTAGTGAGATTTTATTTTTTCTTTTTATTAGCTTTCTCGTAGTCTATCTTTTCTAAGTGTTTGAGTTTTTGTACGATTAAGCATGGTTACAAAATAAGTTCGTATGATGCATGTGAAGTGAAACTAACATGAAATATGTGTGTGTCGTGACTCCTAGGCCTTCCAAGATAGAGGCTAGTCTCTTGTCGTGTACTATATATGAATATTTACGTAAGAATAATATATGAAGCTTATATACGCTCGACATAACATAAACATTATGCATGAAACATATTAGACGTGTAACTTGAATTCACAAGGGATCAAAATAACTTACTACACCTCTAGGGTGGTAGAGAATTGAGAGTGAAAGAAGGAAACACGAGAACTAGGCACGTACGAATTTTACCCAATTAATAAACATATATATTAAACCCGATTCTACTTTCTTGCTTCCAAACTTGCGTATGATTATTTCTGAACTTTCAGAGATGATTTTTAGGTACAATAGAGAGTTATTATGATGATGTTATGTAAAGAAAGAAGGTAGTGATAGTAGTATAGATATAGAAGGATTTTTAGGACACGTACTAGTTCAATATTTCAAGAAAACTATAGAACTATTCAATGTCGGTAAATATAGAGTTCTAGGTTGGATTTCTTACACTTTATGACCTTAAGGAGGTGTTGTGAGAGCTAGATTTAAGGTGCATGTCTTTGGATTTCATTTAGATGTCGACCACCATATATATTTGTACACGATTTGAGAAATCGTGTATCACTTGGTTATAGCTGATCATACTTGACATTTAAACATAAAATCATGCTAGAAATGTTATTAGGAACTCTTAGAAACAAACGGGAAACAAAATGGTTACGTATTGAATTATTTAGGTGTCGATTTAGGTTGATTTTGGTCAAACACTTTGCCCTCTAAAAATGTATCAAAAGTCGACATATGAACTTGAGATTCGACACACTAATAGTTGGCTAGGTGATAAACGAGATGGTGTAAAAATACATAGGTGTCGTGTGTAAAAATCGCGAATACAAGAGGCGTTTGGTAGCATGTTACTAGTCGATATACATGAAATATATAAATCAAAATTGGGCTTGAATCTTGGGCTGATGAATAGTACCACATGGATTTGGGTTTAAATGATTAAGGGTCCGTTTGGTATTAATTTAGATTTAGGAAATTTAATTTAGGATTAGTGAAATATTTGTGTATCGTTAAACGTGTCGAGAACTGGTTCCGTCATTTCATGAATTACATTATATCATGATAACGACTAATTAATATAATAAGAAAAGTTTCAAATTTTTTCTGAAATAATGGGAATCAGTAACGGTAATAAATGATTATTATTTATTAACGATATAATTACAAGGAATTTTTACAAGGTTCTACAACCAATTTGCAAGTACTTATCAAATGCATCAGGAGCAGTGTCGTACGCCAATTGGCAGATAGCGGATGTGCACTTCAAAACAGTACCAATGCTTACGCGATCGACAACATCGTAACTTGGTCTAATAAAATTAAAGTACTCGGGAGAAGGATGAACATCATAACTTAAAATATCGTTGAGAATTTTATTAAAAAGTCTATAAGTCATACGATACCTTCGCCTAAATTTTTCTTCAGGATATTTCGCCAAAATAGTCGTCGATTAAACGTTGTTCCGCCTCTTCTCGTTCACGTGGTATGTATTTCCTCGTTCTCTTTTCACCCGATCCCGATCCCCTGGCTTCTTGATCACACAAAGCTATAAATTCTTCATACGCCGACCCCGAAGATATCGCTCCCGATCGTCTTTAAAATAAACATCATAATGGTCATACATTGGGTCATTGCGATTGTTTGGATCCATAATAGAAAGAAAGTTGAAAATTAGAAGAGTGTGTGAAAAATGAAAGATTAAAGAGGTTTTTATAGGTTTTAAAGGTGTAAAAATTTTAAAAAAATAATTTTTTTTTGCCTATATAGCCATTACCCAGCGTCCTAAATTAAAAAAGAAAAAAAAAAAAAAAAAAAAAAACAAAAACAAAAAATGCCATCACGTGGGCAGGCCACCACGGCGCGAGCGGCCATGGCGCCACCCACGGTACGGTGCGCCGTCATCGTTTTTGGACTGGTGGCCATGGCTCCACCCTATGGCACAGCGTACCTCCCGCTCTTAATGTGGTCTAAAATGTGAGTTGTTAATCTTTCTTAATATGGTCTAAAATGTGAGCTGTTAATCGTAACTATACGTCACAAAGTTTCTATAATATTGTGTCTTATACATCACTGGTTATGACTGTGTTATTGACTAAAAATTATCAAAGACTCCATATATTCTTTAAAAACTCCGGGCAAAATCTGGGTAGTGTTCTTGATGTTCTTGAGTGCAGAAGAAGATGGGTAAATTAGTAATTTCACATGGACTTTGACTTTGACTAACGGGATTTTTATATGATCGTTAGTCAAAAACGTGAATTTGCATGAATAGTGCACCTTTAGGGGCATTCTTAGCAAAAAGTCCAAACGTTAGGTACAGATCTAGCATATATATATATATATATATATATATATATATATATATATATATATATATAAGGGACATTTCTTGCAAAAATGTTAAATGTTAGGGACATAATATGCAAATTACTCTATTTATTATTTGATTTGTGAGTTGTGAATGTGTGCGAGTTATTTAGTGGGGTACATTTTTTCTAAAAGTGTGTATTTTAATAAATAAAAAATGTGTTAAAAAGTGATGTGGTGTGAGATGGGTGAGAGTGAAAATAAGATGGCGGTGAAAGAGAGAGAAAACTGATGTAACAATAGAGTGAAAGGTAAAGTGGTGTGAAGGTTGAGACTGGTTTTGGAGAAAAGAAATGTCATACCGGATTTAAGTCGAACTAGTAGCTAGTTCACAATGACAAGACCTGTTTGATAAATGACACATTAAGATTAGATGTAGGGATGGCAAAAGCCCCCAAAACTAACAAGAGAAACCGAAACCTAAAACAGTTGAGTCAGGTTCAGGGGTGGGTTGGCAGGTTTGGATGCGGTTTTGGGTATTGATATTTTTTTTTTTTGCCTGGAACGGGTTCGGTGACGGGTTCTGGTAATACCCGCCTGATTACCCGTACCCGTACCCATATCCGTTTACCCGAATCTATATCCGCTTTATTCATATTATAATTAACTAGAGTATATATACATTATATATAATTTATTCCATTATATTTTTTATGGATTTTTCTAACTTATGCCCTAGGGGCACAAGTTAAGCGCACTAAAAGACACCGGGACCTCACAAAAAAAGATACTGGGATCCACAGAAAAGTACAATTTATGTGGATCCTTATGTCCTTTTTTGTGAGGTCCCGGTGTCTTTTTGTGTGATTAACTTATGCCCCTGAGGCACAAGTTAGACAAAGCCACTTTTTATATAAGTATCTATATTACATAATACATTTTATTTTATACATGAATTATTCAAAAGCGTTAAATCGTTTGATATGATATTTATTTTCTCTAACTTTTAAAATTTTGAATATATTAGGGTGTTTCCTTTGTTTTGTTGTTGATTTTAGTGTGACTTAATCTTAATACCGCCATTTGTCCATATAATATTCAATTGGGGATAACTGATACCCGCGGGGAAACCCGAAAAACCGTTGAATAATGTTAACCGATTATTCGGCGGGTAATGAGGCGGATATGAGTTTGGATATTATAAACGGGTGCGGGTACGTGTACACTAAAACCCGCCCAAACCCGACCCTTTGTCATCCCTAATGAGTAGGGTACACTCATATCAGTCACACATCTCAAATGAGTAAGGAAAAATTCATATGAAATACATCTTTTTCTCTAGATGCATCTCAAATATGCGATTGTGATTACTTCTTATTATTCTCATACTTATTTTATTTATCATTTGATCCTAACTATTTGTATATACTAAAAATACAATGGCATGATAAATAAATAAAAGTGGCTTTTAAGTAAAATTTCTTATTTTTCTAGATAAATATAGGTGTGTTGGACCACGTTAATTTAATTTTGAACTTTTATTTGTAAATGGGAGGGCTTAATTTTGTCACGTGTTAAAATGGGACATGATTCAATTTTAATTGCTCAACGTACGTTTTCAGTTTTTGAAAATCTCTTAGAGCACCTGGTGTTGATGGCTGCTAAGCCTCTTGCCATCCAACAACAACAACCTATGGCGCGAGCAAGACATCAGAGCTGGCGCCATATGCTCTTGCCCCGTGATGACCATCCCACGTCGTAGGTTTTTATTTTATTTATTTTATTTTTTTCTCTATTCGAAGTTTTGATAACGGGGAATAAATGAGCGTTATGTGCAAGAATATAGCTTTATTCTTTTTTCTTAATTAATACCCACCTTTTTCCAATTTTTTACCCTTTAAAAATTCTATAAATACTCATTAATCTTTAAATATTTACATACACTTTCATCTTCAATTATATCTCTAAACAAACAAAAATGAATTACAATCAACAATGAATCAACTCCATGCTCGCCGACCCACCTAACCAAATTCCTCATCTTTTTGTAATCCAAACACACCAACATCCGCAAATTCCATCATCTCAAACACCAAACAACTTCCATCATTTTCGGCTCGATATACCAAATTCCAAACCTATTACTCGACTTTAACGTATTTGCCAATCAATTTACACACGATCAACTTCAACTATGACAACATGTTGACGAGAAAATGGACCTTGATGAACCGAGAAGTCGAGAAGTTTAACTCGCTAGTCGAACAAACCGCGGAACAAACCGCGAGGCTTAGTAGTGAAAATGATGAGAATGTGATGACACTGGTTGAAATATTGTATAAAGACATTGAGGGGAAATTTTGCTCACAAAAAAGCTTGGTCTTTGTTGAAAGACAAACACATATGAAAAAATCCTTATTCGACACAAACAAAAAGAAATCAAGGCCAACCAACCGAAGAACCGAGCTTTTTGGAAATGCTGCTTTGCCGCGTCCACCTGACAAAGAATGAAAGTTTAAAAGTTAATAAAAAGAGATTAACAACAAGACAAAAATAACCTCGTGTGCATAGCACATGGGGTGTTTAGCAAGGTTTTATTTTAAGGATCAATCATAAAAAAAAAAAATAAATAAATAAATAATAAATAAAAAAGGACGAAGGAGAATTTGGCCTAAACGAGAAAGACGAACGGTGTAATTTACTCTAATATTTATAACAAGTTAAATTTTTTTAAATAGGAAACTACATGTCGTGAAAAGATTTATACAAATATATGCTAAATTATTTGTTTAAAACAATTGTGTGGTATCAAAAGTAACACACTTTTTAAAAATTTAGTGACCAGTAATGTTCATCACTTTTTTATACCCAAAAATATGATATATGTATAGTGACGAAATTAGTAACCACTTTTGAGCTTGACCACTAATTGTTTACGGATGACGAAATATTAGTGTCCATGTACTATATGGTCACTATTTTGGCTAAATAGTAAATACTGACAAAAAAAAGTTGGTATTCAAACCAGTTTCGGTTTCAGTCAAACTGGTCAAAAACCGGTTCACTCAAACCGGACCTGGTTGAAACCGGTTTCTGCCAATGAAAACCCAAACCGGACCTAACCGGTTGGGAACCGGTTTAAACCGGTTCAAAAAACCATTTATCATTATTATTATTATTATTATTATTATTATTATTATTATTATTATTATTATTATTATTATTATTATTATTATTATGATCTTTTTTGGGTATGCACTCATATTAAAGTTTGACGCCGAGGATGATAAAGGCGACTGGTTACAGAACCATACAAAGGAAGGTGAAATCTGAAAGAAAAGTTAATGGTGTGGTAAGTGCTTTAATATTTTTTTCCATGTTTTTATAGAAAATGTCTTTGCATTAAGATATAATTTCCGGCGTCTAAATAGTTGGTGCTTTGGTGTTGCAGAGACTATTGATAAAAGGTCAGGAACAAGACATAAAGGGAGAGAGAAAGTGTGTTTTTATTAAGGATGTGTTTGGCAAGGGGTTATAGAGAGCTTATAGGAGCTTGGGCTTTTAAAATAAGCCGACTAATAAAATAACTCTAGTTTGTCATAAGGCTTATGGAAAGGCTTATAAAATAAGTTGACTAAAAATTTTAGCCCCATAAAAGTGGCTAAAAACTTTAGCCCGGGGCTTTTGAATAATAGATTACGGGTATGTTTGGCGAAATGGGCTGGGGCTGGGGCTGTGGCTGTGGCTTATATTATAAGCCGAAATTAAAATGATTAAAAAGGACATATTTAAATGAGTTTTTGTATATGTTAGATATTTTTGTAGGTAAATAAGTAATTTACTCTTCAAAAGCCCGGACTAAAGTTTTTAGCCCTTTTTATGGGGCTAAAGTTTTTAGCCGACTTATTTTATAAGCCCTTCCATAAGCCACATGACAAACGAGGCTTATTTTTTTAGCCGACTTATTTTAAAAGCCCAAGCCCCTATAAGCCCTCACCAAACACGTTCGATGATGATGAGGTGGGTGAGGTTATGGTTTCTGATAGTGATGATGATGAGGTTCTTAACACGTTCGACGAATCAGCAAATCTGTTTGGTGGTGGTCAAGAGCGTGAAGATGAGTTTGATGACTATGATGATTATTCGAAGCAAATTTATGATCTTCTAGGGAATTTGGATGCTCTTAATGCCATATATGGCTTTAATCTCCAAGGTCGTAAGAAATAGTTTACATTTTTGTCAGAGTCTTTTGTTACCATGTGGTTAGTGGTTTGTTTTCTTGTTTAGAAAATATGAAGTATCTTGTTATGTAAGCTTTTCGCCTATATAACGGGCTAAGATGGGATTCACCCATATCCGTTGTACCTAAATGCTTTTTGGAGTAATATATTTACCAGGTCGTTGACCTTTTACCCAAAAAAAAAAAGCCCTCGCCAAACACAGCCTACTTATTTACTCACAAAAATATCTAACATATATACAAAAACTCATTTAATTATGTCATTTTTTAAAATTTTGCAATAATAAGCCACAGCCCTAGCCCATTTGCCAAACAAATTTATAAAAATACAAATTTTAATTTCGGCTTATAATATAAGTCTCAGCCTCAACCCTAGCTCAAGCCCCAGACTATTTCGCCAAACATACCCTAGGTAGGTGTATATTGGAACTTGGAGTTGAAAGTAGCTAGATAAAAGAATACATATATACTTCCAATGTAAACACTGTTACTTTTGTACTTGGGATTCTTATATATTTTTTTCATTGAATGTTTATATGTCTATATTGTATGGGCAAGGGAAAAAGTTAATTTCAAAATAACTGTATCTTTTTGAAATTAGAACAGTAGGCTAGTAGTTTTTCAATACAGTTTCCAACACACTGAGACGAGATATTACATGTCATGCAGTTTAAAAGCAAGTAAGCTAGTACTAGGGGCTGCAAAAGTTGTCATAATGGGGCAAAATACTACTCGTAGTAAAAGAAGTTGTCCAAAACCAGTTTAAAATCGGTTCACGTGTCCGGTTCGGTTATAACCAGTTTTCAAACCGGTCGGCCATAAAAAAACAAAACCGGTTACAAACTGCCAGTTCGGTTCTTGCATAACCGGTTACACAATAACCGGTTTTTTTGGGAAAACCAGGTTCGGGTTTTTCTCCATTTCGGTTCATTAACCGGTTTTTTTTGCACCTCTACCATCATCTATTATTGTTTTCACGTTTAATATATCTTTATGCAATTTTAAGCATTGTTGAAGTTTCGTTCCATCACAGCATCACTGTTTGTGTGCTATTTATTTAGCATTTCATAATTTCATTATCTATTCCTTTTTTAAATATATAATAACTTCGGAAATTGTTCGTTTCTTGAAACTATGGAAATTGATTCCAAATAAGAAGTAGCATTTGTTAGTTCAAAATTACATAAAAGGTGAAAAGGTCATTTACTGTAATGAAGATATATGGTTGATTCAGGATGATAAAGAAACAACATTTTACTCATATGTACCTTATTCTAAACATCTCACATGTATACAAACAGACACCAATTACAAAGAGGAAAAAAAAGTTTGGTACTGTATAATAAACTTTGGTATGTAAATTATCTTAATAAAGTTTGGTATATTAATAAATTATCTTAAATCTTGTATTTATGACATTGTGAAATGTGAATCCATGGTACTGCCATGCCAGTACAGTTATTTAGCTGGGAGTAAATGACCCAATACTTGATGGTTATTCATAAATGGTTTGAAATAGCACCAAATGGTGTATATAAATGCTTTCCAAAGGGACTCTAGATTACACTGATCAACGTTTTCAAGCTTATAAAAAATAAGAAACTGCAGCCGTTTTAAAAGGAAAGAAAAAAATGGAAACTATTGATGAACTCCACACATTCATCAGAGTATTGTTTTTCGCTATTTTCTCCATCTCTTATTGTTACTTGATTCCAGTACGGATATCCAATGACATCCCGAGGTTACTTTCAATTCTTCCCATCATCGCAACCTTTTTCATCCTTCCGCTTCAACTCTCCACTGTCCATTTTACCTTTGCCACCTTCTTCTGCCTTGCATGGCTCGCTAATTTTAAACTCCTGCTCTTGGCCTTTAACCGTGGCCCTTTAGCTTCTAAACCCCGTTTACCATTCCTCGTTTTCGTATCCACTGCTCTCTTTCCAATAAATCCTAAAAAATCCGTTAAAAAAATGTCGCCATCACATAAACCAATTGTGTTAGCTTTTAAGGCAGTGATTCTTGCTATAACTATTTATTCGTATCAATATAAAGATTATTTACACCACAATGTGTTTAATGTTCTTTACTTTTTATATTTTCACCTTGGTATTGAGTTAGGTTTCGCTATGGCAGCTTTATTTGTTAAGTTTTATCTCGGATTCGACTTTGAGATCGAACCACAATTCAATGAACCTTACCTAGCTACATCACTTCAAGATTATTGGGGACGTCGATGGAATCTCATGTCTTCAAGCATCCTTCGACATGCAGTTTACAATCCGATTCGCAAGAAGTGGGACCCGATTCTCGGTCAGCTGAAGGGCCAGATGTTTGGTATTTTCGTTACATTTTTTGTATCAGGTATAATGCATGAGTTGATGTTCTTATATATGACACGTGTTCAGCCTACATGGGAGGTGACGTGTCTCTTTGTACTATATGGAGTGTGTACTGCAACCGAGGTGGCAGTTAAGAAGGCGGCTAAAGGTAGGTTCCAGTTGCACTGGGGGGTGACATGGCCAATTACGATAGCGTTTGTGGTTGTTACCTTTGGTTGGTTGCTCTGTCCGCAACTTATAAGGAATGGCGTGGATGTCAAGGCTATACAAGAGATTTCGCTTTTAGTAAATTTTGCGAGGTCTAAATGGGAAAGAAATGAGACAAATTTGTAATGCAAGAGATTTCATTTTCATTGTGTTTGGTATGTCTACTGTTTTTTTGTAACGATGCAATTTAATAAAAACTTTAGCAAGAAGCTAGAGATGAAAATTGCATAAGCAGGTACCTTTACTGCTTTACTTTAACTTTTAGAATTGTACCCAAGATCATACTACAAGAAATGGGTCCTTATAGGACGCCTCTTAGGGGTGTCAAACTTGTCACACCTTACCTCAACATTAACTAAAATCAACAAATAATAAGGTCACAACAAATTTTATGTCTAACCATGACTAACATGGATTTTAAGTGGCAATCTTGGTCCTCTCAAGCATTAAATTTTATTTAATTATATAATTTAATAAAGCCCAACGTCTCCCTTTTAAATTCAATGCCAACATCTCTTTTTGTCTTGGAAAAGATCACACTGAATCGGTGATACATACCGATTGTGGCACCGATTTGGACTTGCGAAAAGGGTGGCAGCCCGTCTTGTCGATCGGCAAGCTTTGCCGAGGTCCATTTGCCGAAAGGTTGCCAGTCCCCTTAGTGTCTTATAAAAATAGTTTATAGGACCTTTAACCTAATAGGATCAAAATAAAAGTGTCACATAGGAAGGGGTTATAATAGATATTTAGGGCACTTATTGGCGTCTTTATAAACTCGAACATTTTAAAACTAATTATTTGGTCCGATAAAAATGGTTATGCGACCAAATGGCGTCCTAATAGACCACATTATAGGATGCTATTGGGTGTTAATATATGCTTACCTATTTTTTTGTTTTGGGACACTTTTATTGGGTCTTAACACACATTTTCATAGGACAAAAACATAATGGATAAAGTCTTATTTTAGTACCAAGAAAAGGGTCCTAACACATAAGTGCTTTGTTAGAACCAAATTTGATGTTATAAAAGATATTTTCCCGTGTTTAGTTAAATCATGTACCAAATATAATATTGATCAATGTCATTTTGCCCACAAATATGAAGCAATAATTACTACAAATAAATCAAGAAATCATTACAATTCAAATTAATCACTTACTATACAAAAGTTGCAACATCTAACTATCTTATAATGCATAAAGGACTACTATAATTAGAATAATTAAAATTAATCCTTACAAGTTTAGAAGCTTAAAGTACACACCACTTTATTTTTGCCATTAAAGTTTAAAATTAATGACTTAAAATTGAAAATTATGTATATTAAATACAATTAATTAAATAGTCAATAAATACAATTAATACACTTATTAAAACACCAATTACATAAGAAATACAAATTATCAAGCATATTGTACAACCAACTTAAACACAATTCCTGCATTAAATGTCACTAATACAAATAATAAAACATATTATATAAATTTTTAAGCCCGAACGGGCAATGGGCCAAATGGGCTCGAGCCCGAAGGGGCACGGGTCAAATGGGCTCGAGCCCGAACGGACACGAGCTAAACGAAATTTTTGATATCCGTAAATTTATTGTCAAAAAGGACATAATAAACTAAAATATGTTCACATATTGTACAAACCAAGCAAACTACTAAACAAAAACATAAAATAAATAATAAATAAAATTATACAAACAAAGCAAAATTTCATCAAACTTTTGCCATAAAAAAGTAATCAGTAAAGCTATTGCTAAAAAACGTACAAATAAAATAAATTATTAGTCGAAAAAATTAAATTACAGGGTGCCCGCAGCTGAATCGCACGGGGACCCTGCTAGTATCTATACAACATATATTGTCATTCAGAAGAAATAATCTAACAATCATACATAAATCAAGGAAGAATAATAAGCTAAGTCATTGTACAAAAATTCCTATAAGAAAAATATCATTGTTGCCAAGTGAACGTCTTTGAAGACATCCTTGCCTTATGATCCGAATCCACCTATTGTCAAAAATACATATACTAGTATAAGTAAAGAGTGTTGGTAAAATCATTGTTTCATAGGCAATATCACGTTTACCAAAATATTTACATTACCAAAATGGTAGGACATTACCATGGATTACTCCTCGCCAATATTATTGGCCAAATCGGATAATCTTACATCTAGACCATGAATCGACCCACTCATAAGTAATGGTTTATAATTGCCATTCTAGTGACAATTAGTCAAAAATATTGACCTTGATCCCATCCCCCACATACGCATACTCACATATCTCTAAAAAATAAATACCTATATAAGAGCTTGATACATTCAATTGAATCTTTATGTGAAGTTAGAGAGATGACAACCTGTGACAAAATTAAAATGTGAAAAGACCGACTGCGAGAAGCCACATTATCATCTAGGCAGAACTGAAGAAATGTGAAACTTCAGTAAAGAAATTAACATTTGCTAGAAAAAAATGAAAGTAAATAGGTCAACTAAGCTTCAATCTACCTCAACGAGTGCGGTCAGTCCAATCATTTTGCACAATGAAAAAACAACAAAGTGGTGTAAAATATATCCATGTCTTCACACATAAATTAATGATAAAATGTACTAGATCTTCCATTAAACTTGAAGATACGAGTAAAACCCACTCACCAATTCATATAAGAATGAGTCCATTCAAACATGAAAAAGAAGCGAAATGTCATTGCAAAAGCTAATGTAACCTGGCCAATTCTCATAACTCGCTGTAGCCTAGATGTTCTGCTGTAAAGGATAAAGCCAAACAACATGAATTATTTTCTCATATAAATAAGATATGCCATAAACAAAACACAAATTTGTTCTTGTGAAACATGCCTCACCATAGTGGATCCCAACACCAAAGATGAACAAGCTGTAGCAGAGATATGTCAACAATATATATACGATGTGAATTTCCGATGGTAATAATACAAGCAAAAGTGATCGTGAACAAACAACAACTGAAAAACCCAAATCAAAACACCAACTATCGTAAAATCAAAACCGCAATAGCCACTGTATATGCATATCTATAGTCACCAGAAAAAATTAAAATTTTATATAATCTCAATTGCTATTCACTAGGGCTTTTTTTTTTTTTTTTTTTTTTTTTTTTAACCACCCACATAATCGCACTTCATGTGTAATTAGACGAAGATTCAATACTTTTTTTTATGTAGGTTAATACATAAAATTTACCCCTTTCATATGATCTGGGCTACAAAACACGAAATACAATTATTTGTCAATTAAGTGTAGCTGATGAGGCGAAAAGTGAACCACTTTTAAGGGGTCATTTAAACCCGAATTCAAGATTATTTGATCAAATATTGCCCTAAATCGTTCCTTTTGTCATTTTAGGTACTTTTGGTGAGAAATCTAGAAAAGGAAGCATTTTGGACGTTTTTGGAACATAAAAGTGAAGAAAACGGTAAAGTCTTAATTTTTCTTGCTAGGAACAGTACCTGACGGCGTCACAACTCTCTACATGACGGCGTCAAGAGTTACAAAAGAGGTGGAAGTGGAAAATACACGTGACGGTCCATAGTGTTTTCAAGCATAGGACCTGACGGCGTCACCAAGGCCGTTAGGGTCCATTTGTACATGACGGCCTAAAAGATTTTTATACATGACGGCGTCAAAATCAGATCTAGGCAATACGATTTCTATTAAGGCGGCGAGTTGACGGCGTCACAATCCAATACATGACGCCGTCACCCTGTAAAATCTATATATAGCTTTCTAAATTTCATTAATTAGTGTGCAACTTTGAGGGAAAAACCCTAGTCCAAATTTTCCAGCTTTTTCATGGGTTTCAACCCTTTGAATCTTTCATGTTCAATTGGAGATAAGTACTCTTTCAAATCAATCAATATGTCTATGTGTTGTTTGATTATATCTTACGCTTGTCTTCTATTTAACATGCTAGGCTAGATTTCTTTTGTGTTTGCTTAGATGTAGTGAAACCTAGATGTTAATTATGGGTTGATTGTTTGTTTATAATTGTTACGGATGATTGTATTCGATGTTAGGCTTAAGAAAACTGGCAGACTTCCATTGGTAACTTGCTTGAACGTCTTAAGAAACATGATCGAAGGTGTACTACGATTTTTGGTTGTATTTAATGCGTAGGAGAATTCTAATGATCCCATGTTAGGAGCTTCTAACGGCTCGACTTAGGAGTGAAGTAGGATCCTATAGAGTTAGGGAATATTGTACACGGCCCTACGACTAGTATTAAGGAATATGACCCGTCATCCATACAATTGTAACAAGCTATCAACCTGTAAAAGATATCTATGGAGTAATGAAACCTAAGTAAACACAACTTTCCTCATTATTGTTACACCACATTAGTATAATTAGTTTATTTTCATTTTTGTTATTTTATTTTGATTGCATTTGTAGTTATTTGGGTTAGTTGCCTAGCAACTAATTACGCCCACTCCTTCAAAACACGAGATTTTTACTTGCTTTCCATACAAATATAAAAATACAAAAAGAATCATCCCTCACCTCTAGACCTAGTTTAGTAGACTTTCTAATCCTAGCGACACTATTCCTGAGTTGAACGATCAATCCCCCGGTACTTGTCACTATACTATACTACAACGATCAGGTACACTGCTTGGTGGGGGTTGTAAGCTTCTCAATATCCCTTGAGAGGTAAAACCTTTTATGAGGGTGCAATCCCACGCATCAAGTTTTTGGCGCCGCAGCCCGGGGAATAGTTATTGTCTAGGTTAGGATTTTTTTTATTAGGTGATACGTGGGAATCGCACCAGGCTTTACCTCTCAAGGGATCTTGAGAAGCTTACAACCCCCACCAGGCAGTGTACCTGATCGTTGTAGTATAGTATAGTGACAAGTACCGGGGGATTGATCGTTCAGCTAGGAATAGTGTTGCTAGGATTAGAAAACCTAAATACTAGTTCTAAAGGTGAGAGATGATTCTTTTTGTATTTTTATATTTTTTAGAAAGCAAGTAAAAATCTCGGGTTTGAAGGATTTGGGCGGAATTAGTTGCTAGTCAACTAACCCAATACTAAAGATGCAATCAAAATAAAATACTAGAAATGAAAATAAACTAAATTATACTAAGGTTGTGAGCAATAAGTGGAGAAAATGTGTTTACTTAGATTTCACTACTCCCTAGACATCTTTTACATGTTAATTACTTGTTATAGTTGCATGGATGACGGATTGTATTCCTTAATACCATTCATGGGGTAGCGCACTTAACTCCCCAATTCTATGAGCTCTTATCTCCTCCTATGCCATGCCCAGCACAACCATAGGGATTATAAACAGTTGCTCATGCATTAAATACAACCAATAAAGACATAGTGCCATCGGTTCATGTTTCCTAAGACGTTCAAGCATGTTACCGTTTGGAGATCTGCCAGTTTTCTTAAGCCTAACATATATAAATCATTCATCCAAGCCAATTATAAACAAGTAATCAACACATAATTAACATCTAGGTTTCATTAGATCCAAGCAAACACAAGATAGATCTAGCCTAGCATGATGGAATTAAGACAAGAACAAGATATAGACAACCAACACATAGACATATTGATTGAATTAAAAGAATACTTATCTCAATTACACATGAAAGGTATCAAGGGCTTAGAACCCTTGAAAAACCTGTAAAATTCGCACCAAGTTCGTACTTAGGGTTTCTCCAAAACTTCTCTCCTTTTTTAATGTAAAAATTAGAAAACAATATATAGGAAATAGGGTCTGACGGCGTCAAGACAAAGCTTGTGACGCCGTCACCTCGCCGCCAAAACTCTTCATGGACTGCCTTGATCTACTTCTGACGCCGTCATGTGTTATGCATTTCCAGGCCGTCATGCATTTTACTCTTGACGCCCTTTTTTGTGACGCCGTCAAATCTGTACTGGGTCGTCATGGAATTTACTCTTGACGCCGTCAGGTTGTTGCTCTTGACGCCGTCACCTACTGTTCCCAGCAAGGAAAATTAAGACTTTGGCGTTTTCTTCACTTTTATCCTTAAAAAACGTCCGAATTGCTTCCTTTTCCAGATTTCACTCCCAAAGTACCTAAAATCACAAAAGGAACGATTTAGGGCAATATTTGATCAAATAAATTCAATTCCGGGCTTAAATGACCCCCTAAAAGTGGTTCATTTTTCGCCTCATCATATACCCTTACACCTGAGATTTGCTTGTCCTCAAGCAAATGCGCTTTTATTCTACTCAAAAGACAAGTTAGAGGTCATTTAACACTAATATAAAAGTAATTACAACAAATAATCGTTCCACTAAAGACCAATAGACAAGCACGGAGGTCATACACTAGCACCTCACAAATAGTGTTTAGATACTCACATCTCTTGGGTGTAATAAAGTATAAATTACAATATGGAAACGGAAGATATCTCTCACTACCTGTCATAGCAAAATAGATTACCATAGGCTTGGGAAAGGATCAAACCTCCACCACATGGCGTAAGCACCTAGGATAAACTATCAAAGAGGTCTTTTAAAGGGTTGTAACGTTAGGTGTAGGGATATGAAACACACGGTTTTGTTGGATAAAGGAAGTTTTACTGGTGGCGAGTTAACAATCTTGGTTAATTACATGTACAATATGGCGTTGCTAAGCCAAGACTAGACTCGACTTAAGCTAATAAATGAAAAATAACAAAAACATAAAATGAACATAGAATAAAAAGGGATGGTAGTCCGTATGTTTTTTCTCTTTTTCCTTTTTCTATTTTTTTTCTTTTTCTTTGATTTTTTCGATTTTTTTATTTATTTATTTATTTTTTTTTTGAATACACTTTTACCCTACCATCCAAAATAATACATCATAGGGGATGAACATTCCCCTTACACTTGAATCTTTACATACTTTACATTAAACTAATCTAATGACTCGAATTAAGAAAATCAAAACACTTGGAGCACTTTTAAGATTAACGTACATATGGGGGTAATAAATGATGTTCTTCCCCATTACTCCATAAAATAAGTACTTACCCATGAGTCCCAATCGTCCCAAAACAATATGTACAAGGATATGACTCGACTTAGCAACCATGTAATCAATTAGATAGTTAACTTAGGGTTTAACAAATAACAATAATGCACTAAAAATGAGCGCATACACGGAAGGCTAAGGCGATTTGGTTGTACATTTAAGTGGGGTGTAAAAAATTCTTCCTTTAAGTAAAATGCTTAAAGTTAGAAACGAAAAGATAGGCTCGGAGGGGTGTACTAGGGGTTTCGTGTACTAAAAATGAGTACAACGCTAAGGTGTGGGAAAAATTAGTTGACTTAACTAGCCAAGTAATATGACTTAAATGGTCAAGTAATTATAATACGGGTTTAACACAAGGGTGATCCTAATGCCTCTTATCATGTAGTAAATCCTACTACACGAATGTAGTCTCACTAGCGGTCTCGGAATGCATCACTAACGCAAGTTCTAGAATCTAAATGCTACTGGTACACTCATAAGCACTAATAGTAAATGCTTTTCCTATCAAATCTAAAGGCGAACCTCACATATTTGGGTGGAAAATTTTTCTGAAAGTACGGTTATGTGCTAGTCATACAATCTCCTATCCATGAGACGTTTGCTATGGCTAAAGTTTCACTCCTAAATGTTGTAAAAAATTTTAAATTTGGCGTTAAAATTACACTAACAAGTATTTCTCATAGTTTTATTACACACCTACCATTAAACAAAACAAACTCAAGCGAAAGTGCATATGTAAGGTATCATCTTTTTACCCTCCCCTTACACTTAGGATGAACATTGTCCCCAATGTTCAAGTAAAGAATGTAAAAGTGAAAAATTAAAAAGAATGAAATCAAATACTCCCCTGATTCGCTCGGTATGGATAATAAGGTGGTAAGGTTAAATCTTCCTCCAAGAAACTGAACAATCAAAGCCTCCCTTCCAGAATGTAAATCATCTTCTTGTCATACATAACCTGTAAATCCTGAGAAAATAGACAAAACAACCTCGCGTAAAATCGGCGGCATCCTATATAATTTACTAAATCCTAGAAAACAAGATAAGATATAATGCTTGTGGAATGAAGTTTGCAGATTTCCTGGAGATTATAAAACTTAATAATTCACAAAAACCATAAGACTCCGTTAGAAAAACAAAACCGGTAAAATATCCAGATTTTTACACGTGACGCCGTCAAGAGTTAACTCTTGACGCCGTCAGAAGTGACCTGCAGAAATTCTTATGTTAAGTTTTCAGAAAATTTCTGGAAAAAACTTGGTCCTACTTCCTGGAAAATCCTGCAAAACTTCATTATGACTCAATACAAGCATTTGACTCTAACAAATATGAATACACATGTTCATTTAATATTGCGGAGAATCATGATCGGTGTGTTTCTTAAAAACATATTTGGGGTTTCCCCTTACACTTATCTTTTGCAAAAATACTTTTAGGTGGAGTTAAGACTAGGCCAAAACAACAAAGTAAAGTATTTCCACTATTTAGTTTAGAAACATGATCAACCAACAATAAAAATAAAGCATGCATACGGAAGCAAATAACAAACAAACAAAAATAAAATCACACAAAACATGGGTTGCCTCCCACGAAGCGCTTTTCTTTATTTACGAGTCTTGTTGCTAGACTCAAGGTCGTGGGTTAACGTGTGTCACTTATGCTCACATAACCAAGTGTGAGCCATCTAATAGTCGCCTCATCTTTCTTATAATCATCTCCTAATTATAAGCATCCGCACTAGTATCTTTTATTCTTTTCATGAGTATACTTAAGTCCTTTTCTCTTATCATTCTCACTTAGCATCTCTATGGGCGGATACCTACTACACTTTTCCATGGGAAAATCCTTGAACCTAGGGTGTGTGCGGGGCATTTGATAGACAAAATCTTCTTCCCCATCCGAGAATGTAATTAACCCTTCTATGAGTTTTTCATCAAGGTTGGTCAACTGTTTGAAAGGTTTTCCAAACACAACTTGGGTCAACTTATCATCAATAAATTCTCCTAGATTCTCCATAACCATGAAATCAACAAGGTAGACCAAGCTTCCTACAAACACATGCAATGGTATTGCCCTAGCAATAATGTTTTCTCCTTTGTATTCTAACTCATCTACCATGATTTTATTGTATTCATTACGCGAGATTACGTTCATTGGAAGAGATGAGTTAAGATAGGTGTTAAAGCTCTTGAATCCGATCTTACAAGGAAATTGCATGTTAAATGAACTATCACACTTAATCCTAGTTCTAGGGTCGACATACCTAAGAGGGTTTATTTCCTCTTCCATTCTATCCTCATTAATCACATTACCATCATCAAGATCCTCATCGGAGTCTGAATAGTAAAAAGGACTAGCTCTACGGTCATCATCATGATCAGACTCTTCTAGCTCAGAATTATTGTCAAAGTGGTGGTTGGGTGAGAGGTTAGGTGGGTTCTCATTCTCCACTAGAGGGAGTGGGGCTGGCATTTGGAAAATCCTACGACGAAAAACACGAATAACAGGAATCAAACGATCAATGTTATTGTTATCCATCGAAATAGTTTACGAACAAAGGACACAAAGAAATAAGATAGACTAAAGAAAACCTAAAAATAAAAATAAAATCTTACTAGAAAGGAATCTAGCAAGTAGACCTAATAAAAAGAGATTCTAACCAAGACAATAACTATTCCCCAGGCTGCGGCGCCAAAAACTTGATACGTGGGAATCGCACCAGGCTTTACCTCTCAAGGGATCTTGAGAAGCTTACAACCCCCACCAGGCAGTGTACCTGATCGTTGTAGTATAGTATAGTGACAAGTACCGGGGGATTGATCGTTCAGCTAGGAATAGTGTCGTTAGGATTAGAAAACCTAAATACTAGTTCTAAAGGTGAGACATGATTCTTTTTGTATTTTTATATTTTTTAGAAAGCAAGTAAAAATCTCGGGTTTGAAGGATTTGGGCGGAATTAGTTGCTAGTCAACTAACCCAATACTAAAGATGCAATCAAAATAAAATACTAGAAATGAAAATAAACTAAATTATACTAAGATTGTGAGCAATAAGTGGAGAAAATGTGTTTACTTAGATTTCACTACTCCCTAGACATCTTTTACATGTTAATTACTTGTTATAGTTGCATGGATGATGGATTGTATTCCTTAATACCATTCATGGGGTAGCGCACTTAACTCCCCAATTCTATGAGCTCTTATCTCCTCCTATGCCATGCCCAGCACAACCATAGGGATTATAAACAGTGGCTCATGCATTAAATACAACCAATAAAGACCTAGTGCCATCGGTTCATGTTTCCTAAGACGTTCAAGCATGTTACCATTTGGAGATCTGCTAGTTTTCTTAAGCCTAACATATATAAATCATTCATCCAAGACAATTATAAACAAGTAATCAACACATAATTAACATCTAGGTTTCATTAGATCCAAGCAAACACAAGATAGATCTAGCCTAGCATGATGGAATTAAGACAAGAACAAGATATAGACAACCAACACATAGACATATTGATTGAATTAAAAGAATACTTATCTCAATTACACATGAAAGGTATCAAGGGCTTAGAACCCTTGAAAAACCTGTAAAATTCGCAGCAAGTTCGTACTTAGGGTTTCTCCAAAACTTCTCTCCTTTTTTAATGTAAAAATTAGAAAACCATATATAGGAAATAGGGTCTGACGGAGTCAAGACAAAGCTTGTGACGCCGTCACCTCGCCGCCAAAACTCTTCTCGGACTGCCTTGATCTACTTCTGACGCCGTCATGTGTTATGCATTTCCAGGCCGTCATGCATTTTACTCTTGACGCCCTTTCTTGTGATGCCGTCAAATCTGTACTGGGTCGTCATGGAATTTACTCTTGACGCCGTCAGGATGTTGCTCTTGACGCCGTCACCTACTGTTCCCAGCAAGGAAAATTAAGACTTTGGCGTTTTCTTCACTTTTATGCTCCAAAAACGTCCGAATTGCTTTCTTTTCCAGATTTCACTCCCAAAGTACCTAAAATTACAAAATGAACGATTTAGGGCAATATTTGATCAAATAAATTCAATTCCGGGCTTAAATGACCCCCTAAAATTGGTTCATTTTTCGCCTCATCATTAGGTCTACTTGCTAGATTCCTTTCTAGTAAGATTTTATTTTTATTTGTAGGCTTTCTTTTCTTCGTGTCTTTGTTAGTAACCTTTACCATCTGACATCATGGAAGGTGGTAATATCTTTGAACCCATCAACCCACCACAACAAAACCACCCACAAAACCCACCACTAGCAAACCAACCTCCTAGGCCCCGAACTTTAGGAGAGTACTCCCGACCTAGCCACCAAGGCTATCGAAACACTATTGAGCTCACTAAAGGAGCTAACGTGTCCCCTTGCGATCCGACACCATCCGATTGGTGCAAAGCGGATGTGCATTCCATGGACTTCGCTCCGAAGATCCTAATCAACATCTCAAGGATTTCCTTAAAATCGTATATTCCATAGACCTTGATGTTGTAACTAGAGAGTCGACCCGATTACGCCTATTCGAATTCTCTCTACGTGATCAAGCTAGTCAATGGCTTGAACGTTTACCCGCGGGATCCATCACCTCATGGGATGATCTCACCACTCGTTTCCTTGCTCAATTTTTCCCACCGGGGAGAACTACCAAACTTAGAAATCATATCTTGATGTTCCAACAATGTCAAGGTGAAACTCTATATGAAGCATGGACTCGTTTCTAGGACTTACTCCAAAAAGTCCCTCATCATGGCATAGATCTTTGGCTCCAAGTCCAAATCTTCTATGACCATATCGATCTCTCCACAAAGCGAACCATTGACCAATCGGCCGGTGGCAAGCTACGTGATCTAAGTGCGGAAGAATCATGGGAACTCATAGAAGATCTTGCTCTCTATGACAACAAAAGTTGGAATGATCCCCGTGATTTGAACAAAACGGTCAAGGCAATATCTTTGCCTTCGAACAACTCTAGCACTCCCGACCGTAGGATCATGGAACTTGAGGACCAAGTCAAGTTTCTCATGAAATCTTACGAAGCTCCTAAGCCTTCAAGCCAAGTGAATAAAATCACTTCTTCATGCGAATTATGTAGTGGTCCCCATGACACTTGTGATTGCGTGGAACTCCCCGGACAAGCTTTTGCGGATTACGCATCCTCGCGTACCGACGAAGCGGGAGATAAGTGGTAAACTTTTAAACCCGAGCCAAACCCTTACGATGATTTCTACAACCCTTTTTGAAAAAATCACCGGAACCTTAGGTGGAAACAAAACCAAAATATGCCCCAAAACAATTCTTCCAATCCACCTAATCGTTACCAACTAAACGGTCCACCCTCTAACTGTATTTTCAACAACAATCCTTCCAATAACTATGGTATTGATGCGTGGGAATTGCACCAGGCTTTACCTCTCGAGGGATCTCGAGAAGCTTACAACCCCCACCAGGCAGTGTACCTGATCGTTATAGTATAGTATAGTGGCAAGTACTGGGGGATTGATCGTTTAACTCAGGAATAGTGTCACTAGGATTAGAAAACCTAAGAACTAGGTCTAGAGGTGAGGGATGATTCTTTTTGTATTTTTTATATTTTATAAAAGCAATTAAAAATCTCGGGTATTGGAAGGAAGGGCGGAATTAGTTGCTAGTCAACTAACCCAATAACTAAGATGCAATCAAAATAAAATAACAAAAATGAAAATAAAACTAATTAAACTAGTGGTGTGAACAATATACTGGAGAATTATGTTTACTTAGATTTCACTACTCCCTAGATATCTTTTACAGGTTAATTACTTGTTACAGTTGCGTGGATGACGGGTTATATTCCTTAATACCAATCATGGGGTGGCGTACTTACTTCCCCAATTCTATAAGCTCCTACTTCACTCCTATGTCGAGCCTGCAAGAAGCTCATAACATGGGATCACTAGAATTCGCTCATGCATTAAATATAACCATAAAAACCTAGTACACAGCGGTTCATGTTTCTTAAGACGTTCAAGCAAGTTACACAATGGAGATCTGCCAGTTTTCTTAAGCCTAACATTGAAATCATTCATCCATTACAACTATAAACAAGCAATCAATCTATAATCAACATCTAGGTTTCATTACATCTAAGCAAATACACAAAAGATCTAGCCTAACATGTTAAAATTAAGACAAGCGTAAGATATATTCAAACAACACATAGACATATTGAATGAATTGAAAGAAAACTTATCTCAATTGAACATGAAGGGTTTCAAGGGGTGAAAACCCTTGAAAATACTGTTACAAACGAGCTAGGGTTTATAAAGTTCGGCCCTAAAATTCTCCACACAAGTTCCTCTCCTAATGAATGAAAATTAGAAAAGTATTTATAGATTTCATGAGGTGACGGCGTCAAGAGTAAAATTCTGACGTCGTCATCTCGCCGCCAATAATCTTCACGGATTGCCTAGATCTAGATCTGACGCCGTCATGTGTAATCTTGTTCCAGGCCGTCACCAAATTTACTCTTGACGCCCTTAATCTGAAGCCGTCACGTTTTCTCTGGGCCGTCATCCATTTTGCTCCTGACGCCGTCATCTTTTCCTACTTGACGCCGTCAGGCACTGTTCCCAGCAAGGAAAATCAAGACTTTGCCGTTTTTTCACTTTTATGCTCAAAAAACGTCCAAAATGCTTCCTTTTCCAGAATTCACTCCCCAAGTACCTAAAATCACAAAAGGAACGATATAGAGCAATATTTGATCAATTAAATTCCAATTCCGGCATAAATGACCCCCTAAAAACGGATCATTTTTCACCTCATCATATACCCTTACACTTGAGATTTGCTTGTCCTCAAGCAAATGCGCTTTTATTCTAGTCAAAATACAAGTTAGGGGTCATTTAACACTAATATAAAAGTAATTACAACAAATAATCGTTCCGCTAAAGACCAAAGATAAGCACAGACGTCATATACTAGCACCTCACAAATAGTGTTTAAATACTCACATCTCTCGGGTGTAATAAAGTATATATCACAATATGGAAATGGAAAACATCTCTCACTACCTGTCATTGCAAAATAGATTACGATAGGCTTGGGAAAGGATCAAACCTCCACCACATGGCGTAAGCACCTAGGATAAACTATCAAAAAGGTCTTTTAAAGGGTTGTAATGTTAGGTGTAGGGATATGGAATACACGGTTTTGTTGGATATAGGCAATCTTTACTGGTGGCGAGTTAATAATCTTGGTTAATTACATGTACATAATGGCGTTGCTAAGCCAAGACTAGACTCGACTTAAGCTAATAAATGAAAATAACAAAAACATAAAATGAACATTGAATGAAACGGGATGGTAGTCCGTATGTTTTTTCTCTTTTCTTTTTCTATTTTTTTTTCTTTTTCTTAATTTTCTCGATTTTTTTTTATTATTTTTTATTTTATTTATTTTTATTTTTTTTGCATACACTTTTACCTTACCATCCAAAATAATACATCATAGGGATTGAACATTCCCCTTACACTTGAATTTTTACATACTTTATAATAAACTATCTAATGACTCGAATTAAGATAATCAAAACACTTGGAGTACTTTTAAGATTAGCGTATATATAGGGGTAATAAAATGATTTTCTTCCCCATTACTCCATAATATAAGTACTTTACCCATGAGTCCCAATCGTTCCAAAACAATATGTACAAGGATATGACTCGACTTAGCAACCATGTAATCAATTAGATAATTAACTAAGGGTTTAAACAAATAACAATAATGCACTAAAGATGAGTGCATACACGGAAGGCTAAGGCGATTTGGTTGTACATTTAAGTGGGGTGTAATAAATTCTTCCTTTAAGTAAGATGCTTAAAGTTAGAAACGAAAATATAGGCTCGGAGGGGTGTACTAGGGGGTTCGTGTACTAAAAATGAGTACAACGCTAATGGTGTGGGAAAAATTAATTGACTTAACTAGCCAAGTAATATGACTTAAATGGTCAAGTAATTATGATACGGGTTTAACACAAGGGTGATCCTAATGCCTCTTATCATGTAGTAAATCCTACCACACGAATGTAGTCTCACTAGCGATCTCGGGATGCATCACTAACGCAAGTTCTAGAATTTAAATGCTACCGGTACACTCATAAGCACTAATAGTAAATGCTTTTCCTATCAAATCTAAAGGCGAACCTCACATATTTGGGTGGAAAATTTTTCTAAATGATACGGTTTTGTGCTAGTCATACAATCTCCTATCCATGAGACGCTTGCTATGGCTAAAGTTTCACTCCTAAATGTTGTAAAAAAATTTAAATTTGGCACTAAAATTACACTAACAAGTATTTCTCATAGTTTTATTACACACCTACCATCAAACAAACAAACTCAAGCGAAAGTGTATCCTATGAGGTATCATCATTTTACCCTCCCCTTACACTTAGGATGAACATTGCGCCCCAATGTTCAAGTAAAGATTGTAATAGTAAAATAGGTAAAAGAATTAAATCAAATACTCCCCTGATTCGCTCGGTATGGATAGTATGGTAACAAGGTTAGATCTTCTTCCCAGAAAATGAACAATCAAAGCTTCCCTTCCAGAATATAAATCATCTTCTTGTCAAACATAACCTGTTAAACCTGAGAAAACATACAAGGCAACCTCGCGTAAAATCGGTGGCAATCTATATATAATGCTTGTGGAATGATGTTTGCAGATTTCCTGGAGTTTATAAAACCAAAGAATTAACAAAAACTTTAAGACTCCGTTAGAAAAAAGAAAACTGGTAAAATTTCCAGATTTTTACACGTGAAGCCGTCAGGAGTTTCTTCCTGACGCCGTCAGAAGTGACCTGCAGAAATCCTTATGTTAAGTTTCCGAGAAATTTCTGGAAAAACTTTGTCCTACTTCCTGGAAAATCCTGCAAAATATCATTATGACTCGATACAAGCATTTGACTCTAACAAATACGAATATACATGTTCATTTAATATTGTGGAGAATCATGATCGGTTTTGTTTCTTAAAAACATATTTGGGGTTTCCCCCTTACACTTATATTTTGCGAAATACCTTTGGATGAAGTTAAGACAAAGCCAAACAACAAAATAAAGTATTTTCACCATTTTAGTTTGAAACATGATCTACCAACAATAGAAATAAAGCATGCATACGGAAACAAATAACAATCAAACAAATAAAAATCACATAAAACATGGGTTGCCTCCCAAGAAGCGCTTTTCTTTATTTACGAGTCTTGTAGCTAGACTCAAGGTCATGGGTTACTACGTGATATGGGTGAGTTCCTCATTGAGGACATCTTTGGGATCAAACTTAGGTTTCAACTTCCTATCAGTTTTCTTAGTGCGGTATGACCTTTCAAACTTTTCTCCATCCGGATCATACAAAATCATCTTCATATGCCATGATCCGTCACCTTCCTTAGGTGGCTTGTCCCACCTCCATTTACACTTATCTCCCTCTCTTTTCCACTTGTTCATCTCTATGTTAATGGGCATTACGCTCAAGAACTCAATCATTTTCCTAAAGACTAGGGGGTCCTCAAAAGGGTCTAGCTCTTCATCTCTAGCTATGAGTTGTTCCACCGAATGTGTTTTATCGATGAAATCTTTTTCTAGATAGAATGGGCGTTGAGGTCCTATAAAGTTTCTTTCTATCCAAGGCCCATATCTAGATGGTCTCCTATTCATCTCTACCTAATGTGGTGTCGGTTCATCCTCACAATCATAGCTATGTTTCTTAACATCATATACCGACCAAGTATCGCCCTCACCTACCGCTGGGCAACTTGTTTTGAACGAAGGCGGTCCCATTTTTACCTAGTTTAAATTTCTCATACTTTTCTAGGAGGGCACTATAGTAGGGAGCACGGGCTAAGACATCAATGACGGGACGTTCAAGGTGAAGCTCCTTGAATTCATCGTCAAGTTCTTGCGTAGGAGGTGTTTTAACTATGCTTTTGATCGGTTTTATATCAGGCGTTTTATTTGGTTGGTCCTTTTGAAGAATTTGGTTTTGTTTGAAACATGTGCTCGTTGATTTAACCGAGTAGTATTTTGGACAAGAAGTGGGTGACGAAACTGATGATAGGGAATTAACGTTTAGTTTCGGGTTCTTGACCGTGTCGCTTGGGAGTGCTCCCATTTCTCGGTCATTGAGAACTTTCAACAATGTGTCAATTTTGGTGGTCATCTCGCTTTGCTTTTGTTTGAAATCGGCTTCAAACTTAGATACGCGAGCTTCTTGAGATGCCATAAACTTGGACATCAATCCTTCAAGATTGTTGGTACTACCATAGTTGTTAGAACGATTGTTGTTGAAAGTACGGTTGGAGGGTGGACCGTTTGGTTGGTAACGATTAGGCGGATTGGAAGAATTGTTTTGGTTTTGTTTCCACCTAAGGTTTGGGTGATTTTTCCAAGAAGGGTTGTACGAATCACCGTAAGGGTTTGGCTCGGGTTTGAAAGTGTACCACTTATCTCCTGCTTCGTCGGTACGCGAGGACGCGTAGTCTGCAAAAGCTGTTCCGGGGAGTTCCACGCAATCACGAGTGTCATGGGGACCACTACATAATTCGCATGAAGAAGTGATTTTACTCACTTGGCTTGAAGGCTTAGGAGCTTCGTAAGATTTCATGAGAAACTTGACTTGGTCCTCAAGTTCCATGATCCTACGGTCGGGAGTGCTAGAATTGTTCGAAGGCAAAGATATTGCCTAGACCGTTTTGTTCAAATCACGGGGATCATTCCAACTTTAGTTGTCATAGAGAGCAAGATCTTCTATGAGTTCCCATGATTCTTCCGCACTTAGATCACATAGCTTGCCACCGGCCGATTGGTCAATGGTTCGCCTTGTGGAGAGATCGATATGGTCATAGAAGATTTGGACTCGGAGCCAAAGATCTATGCCATGATGAGGGACTTTTTGGAGTAAGTCCTTGAAACGAGTCCATGCTTCATATAGAGTTTCACCTTAACGTTGTTGGAACATCAAGATATCATTTCTAAGCTTGGTATTTCCCCCCGGTGGGAAAAATTGAGCAAGGAAACGAGTGGTGAGATCATCCCATGAGGTGATAGATCCCGCGGGTAAACGTTCAAGCCATTGACTAGCTTGATCACGTAGAGAGAATTAGAATAGGCGTAATCGGGTTGAATCTCTAGTTGTGACATCAAGGTCTATGGAATCTACAATTTTAAGGAAGTCCTTGAGATGTTGATTTGGATCTTCGGAACGAAGTCCATGGAATGCACATCCGCTTTGCACCAACCGGATGGTGTCGGATCGCAAGGGAGACACATTGGCTCCTTAGGTGAGCTCAATGGTGTTTCGATAGCCTTGGTGGCTAGGTCGGGAGTACTCTCCTAGGGTTCGGGGCCTAAGAGGTTGGTTTGCTAGTGGTGGGTTTTATGGGTGGTCTTGTTGTGGTGGGTTGATGGGTTCAAAGATGTTACCACCTTACATGATGTCGGATGGTAAAGAGTTACGAACAAAAACACGAAGAAATAAGATAGACTAAAGAATACCTAAAATAAAAATAAAATCTTACTAGAAAGGAATCTAGCAAGTAGACCTAATAAAAAGAAATCCTAACCTAGAAAATAACTATTCCCCGGGCTGCGGCGCCAAAAACTTGATGCGTGGGAATTGCACCATGCTTTACCTCTCGAGGGATCTCGAGAAGCTTACAACCCCCACCAGGCAGTGTACCTCATCGTTGTAGTATAGTATAGTGACAAGTACCGGGGGATTGATCGTTCAACTCAGGAATAGTGTCGCTAGGATTAGAAAACCTAAGAACTAGGTCTAGAGGTGAGGGATGATTCTTTTTGTATTTTTTAATATTTTATAAAAGCAATTAAAAATCTCGGGTATTGGAAGGAAGGGCGGAATTAGTTGCTAGTCAACTAACCCAATAACTAAGATGCAATCAAAATAAAATAACAAAAATGAAAATAAAACTAATTAAACTAGTGGTGTGAACAATATACGGGAGAATTGTGTTTACTTAGATTTCACTACTCCCTAGATATCTTTTACAGGTTAATTACTTGTTACAGTTGCGTGGATGACGGGTTATATTCCTTAATACCAATCATGGGGTGGCGTACTTACTTCCCCAATTCTATAAGCTCCTACTTCACTCTTATGTCGAGCCTGCAAGAAGCTCCTAACATGGGATCACTAGAATTCGCTCATGCATTAAATATAACCATAAAAACCTAGTACACATCGGTTCATGTTTCTTAAGACGTTCAAGCAAGTTACACAATGGAGATCTGCCAGTTTTCTTAAGCCTAACATTTAAATCATTCATCCATTACAACTATAAACAAGCAATCAATCTATAATCAACATCTAGGTTTCATTACATCTAAGCAAACGTTCAAAACAAGTTGCCCAGCGGTAGGAGAGGGTGAGACTTGGTCGGTTTATGATGTTAAGAAGCATAGCTACGATTGTGAGGATGAACCGACACCACATTGGGTAGAGATGAATATGAAACCATCTAGATATGGGCCTTGGATAGAAAGAAACTTTATAGGACCTCAACGCCCATTTTATCTAGAAAAAGGTTTCATCGATAAAACGCATTCGGTGGAACAACTCATAGCTAGAGATGAGGAACTAGACCCTTTTGAGGATGCCCTAGTCTTTAGGAAAATGATTGAGTTCTTAAGCGTAATGCCTATCAACATAGAGATGAACAAGTGGAAAAGGGAAGGGGATAAGTGTAAATGGAAGTGGGACAAGCCACCTAAGGAAGGTGACGGATCATGGCATATGAAGATGATTTTATATGATCCGGATGGAGAAAGTTTGAGAGGTCATACCGTACCAAGAAAACCGATAGGAAATTGAAACCCAAGTTTGATCCCAAAGATGTCCTCAACGAGGAGCTCACACATATAGGATAGCCCATGACCTTGAGTCTAGGTACAAGACTCGTAAATAAAGAAAAGCGCTTCTTGGGAGGCAACCCATGTTTTGTGTGATTTTTTTTTGTTTGATTGTTATTTGCTTCCGTATGCATGTTTTATTTTTATTGTTGGTAGATCATGTTTCAACTAAATTGTGAAAATGCTTTATTTTGTCATTTAAATTCGTCTTAACTTCATATAAAGGTATTTTGCAAAAGCTAAGTGTAAGGGGAAACTCCAAATTTGTTTATAAGAACGAAATTGATCTTGATTCGCCACAATATTAAATGAACATGTATATTAGTATTTGTTAGAGTCAAATGCTTGTATCGAGTCATAATGATGTTTTGCAAGATTTTCCAGGAAGTAGGACATAAGTTTTTCTAGAAATTTTCCGGAAACTTAACGAAAAGATTTCTGTAGGTCACTTCAAACGGCGTCAGGAGTTAACTCCTGACGGCGTCATGTTTAAAATTATGGAAATTTTGCGAGTTTTGTTTTTCTAACGGAGTGTTAAAGTTTTTGTTAATTCTTTAGTTTTATAAACTCCAGTAAATCTGCAAACATTAATTCCACAAGCATTATATCTTACATTATTTTCTAGGATTGGTTTGTATATATAGATTGCCGCCGATTTTACGCGAGGTTGCTTTGTTTATTTTCTCATGTTTAACAGGCTATATATCAAAAGAAGATGATTTATTTTCTGGAAGGGAAGCTTTGAATGTTCATTTTCTTGGAGGAAGATCTAACCTTGTTGACACACTATCCACACCGAACGAATAAGAGGAGTATTTGTTTTCATTCTTTTACATGTTTTACTTTCTTGAGTTTTTTTGTTTGATGGTAGGTGTGTAATAAAACTAAGAGAAATACTTGTTAGTGTAATTTTAGCGCCAAATTTAAAAATTTTTACAACATTTAGGAGTGAAACTTTAGCCTTAGCAAGCGTCTCATGGATAGGAGTTGTATGACTAGCACAAAACTGTACCATTCAGAAAAATTTTCCTCCCAAATATGAGGTTCGCCTTTAGAATTGATAGGAAAAGCATTCATTATTAGTGCTTATGAGTGTACCGGTAGCATTTAGATTCTAGAACTTGCGTTAGTGATGCATCCCGAGACCGCTAGTGAGACTACATTCGTGTAGTAGGATTTACTACATGATAAGAGGCATTAGGATCACCCTTGTGTTAAACCCGTATCATAATTACTTGACCATTTAAGTCATATTACTTGGCTAGTAAAGTCAATTAATTTTTCCCACACCTTAGCGTTGTACTCATTTTTAGTACATGAAACCCCTAGTACACCCCTCCGAGCCTATCTTTTTCATTTCTAACTTTAAGCATTTTACTTAAAGGAAGAATTTGTTACAACCCACCCAAATGTGCAACCAAATCGCCTTAGCCTTCCGTGTATGCACTCATCTTTAGTGCTTTATTGTTACATGTTTAAACCCTTAGTTAATTATCTAATTGATTACATGGTTGCTAAGTCGAGTCATATACATATTGTTTTGGGAGGATTGGGACTCATGGGTGAAGTACTTATGTTATGGAGTAATGGGGAAGAACATCAAATTATTACCCCCGTATGTGCGTTAATCTTAAAAGTACTCCAAGTGTTTTGATTATCTTGATTCGAGTCATTAGATTAATTTATTGTAAAGTATGTAAAAATTCAAGTGTAAGGGGAATGTACATTCCTTATGATATATTATTTTGGATGGTAGGGTAAGAGTGTATGCAAAAAAAAAATAAAAAAATAAAAAAAAAAATCGAAAAAATAAAGAAAAAGAAAAAAAAATAGAAAAAGAAAAGAAAAAAAACATACGGACTACCATCCCGTTTCATTCTATGTTTGTTTATGTTTTTGTTATTTTATTCATTAGCTTAAGTCGAGTCTAGTCTTGGCTTAGCAACGCCGTATTGTACATGTAATTAACCAAGATGATTAACTCGCCACTAGTAAATATTGCCTTTATCCAACAAAACCGTGTATTCCATATCCCTACACCTAATGTTATAACCCTTTAAAAGACCTCTTTGATAGTTTATCCTAAGTGCTTACGCCAAGTGGTGGAGGTTTGATCCTTTCCCAAGCCTATGGTAATCTATTTTGCAATGACAGGTAGTGAGAGATGTTTTCCATTTCTATATTGTGATATATACTTTATTACACCCGAGAGATGTGAGTATCTAAATACTATTTGTTAGGTGTTAGTGTATGACATCCGTGCTTGTCTTTGGGTTTTAGTGGAATGATTATTTATTGTAATTACTTTTATATTAGTGTTAAATGACCCTAACTTGTATTTTGATCAGAATAAAGGCGCATTTGCATGAGGACAAGCAAATCTCAAGTGTAAGGGTATTTGATAAGGCGAAAAGTGAACCACTTTTAAGGGGTCATTTAAGCCCAAATTCGAGATTATTTGATCAAATATTGCCCTAAATCGTTCCTTTTGTCATTTTAGGTATTTTGGAGAGAAATCTGGAAAAGAACGCATTTTGGACGTTTTTGGAGCATAAAAGTGAAGAAAACGGCAAAGTCTTAATTTTCCTTGCTAGGAACAGTACCTGACGGCGTCACAACTCTCTACATGACGGCATCAAGAGTTACAAAAGAGGTGGAAGTGGAAAATACACGTGACGGTCCAGAGTGTTTTCAAGCATAGGACCTGACGGCGTCACCAAGGCCGTCAGGGTCCATTTGTACATGACGGCCCAGAAGATTTTTATACACGACGGCATCAAAATCAGATCTAGGCAATACGATTTCTATTAAGGCGGTGAGTTGACGGCGTCACAATTCAATACATGACGCCGTCACCCTGTAAAATCTATATATAGTTTTCCAAATTTCATTCATTAGTGTGCAACTTTGAGGGAAAAACCCTAGTCCGAATTTTCCAGCTTTTTCAAGGGTTTCAACCCTTTGAATCTTTCATGTTTAATTGGAGATAAGTACTCTTTCAAATCAATCAATATGTCTATGTGCTGTTTGATTATATCTTACGCTTGTCTTCTATTTAACATGCTAGGCTAGATTTCTTTTGTGTTTGCTTAGATGTAGTGAAACCTAGAATGTTAATTATGGGTTGATTGTTTGTTTATAATTGTTACGGATGATTGTATTCGATGTTAGGCTTAAGAAAACTGGCAGACTTCCATTGGTAACTTGCTTGAACGTCTTAAGAAACATGATCGGAGGTGTACTACGATTTTTTGTTGTATTTAATGCGTAGGAGAACTCTAATGATCCCATGTTAGGAGCTTCTAACGGCTCGACATAGGAGTGAAGTTGGATCCTATAGAGTTAGGGAATATTGTACACGGCCCTACGACTAGTATTATGGAATATGACCCGTCATCCATGCAATTGTAACAAGCTATCAACCTATAAAAGATATTTAGGGAGTAATGAAAACCTAAGTAAACACAACTTTCCTCATTATTGTTACACCACATTAGTATAATTAGTTTATTTTCATTTTTGTTATTTTATTTTGATTGCATTTATAGTTATTTGGGTTAGTTGGCTAACAACTAATTTCGCCCACTCCTTCAAAACCCGAGATTTTTACTTGCTTTCCATAAAAATATAAAAATACAAAAAGAATTATCCCTCACCTCTAGACCTAGTTTAGTAGACTTTCTAATCCTAGCGACACTATTCCAGAGTTGAACGATCAATCCCCCGGTACTTGTCACTATACTATACTACAACGATCAGCTACACTACCTGGTGGGGGTTGTAAGCTTCTCAAGATCCCTTGAGAGGTAAAACCTTTTGTGAGGGTGCAATCCCACGCATCAGTAGCCCATATTGACAATTAAAAAATTAATTTCATTCTAAATAGACGAAGTGGGCAACAATTGTAACGGATGCATATGTGAGAGAAGAAGACGTGGCAGTTCCAATGGAGATGATGGCATTAAAACATTAGATCTCATTTTTGGAGAGAGTTAAAAAGTGGGATGGGAACTAGCAGGAAATGAAATTTTAGGCAGGAGGGAAATGATTAAAAAAATTAAAACCACTCTATTTTATTATTATAATTTTTTGGACGGCAATTTTAACTACATGGCCCCTAGCCCGGAAGGTGTAGCAAGCCCACACAACCAGGTTTGGTCCAGCCCAGAAGGTAACCATAATTATTGTGGTCACACCCTGTCACATCACCGCTACATCAATTTTCTTTCTCTAAGAGCACTAGGCATCGTGTTGATGTTTAACATGTTATCGGTATGCCAACTCATCACCACATCATCTCGTCTCCAATAACACACTAATCACTCACACACTCTCCCTCATAATACATAACTAACATGTTATTGGGTCTTACATAATATCACACTAAAAATACCCACACACTCAATAAGAAAAGAATAATTAAAAACATATATGAAATGATTGTTTTGTTCAAAAGTTACGGTGTATAACAAAATTAGAAAGCTGTGAATGTAATACTATAAAATAATTAAGTAAAGATAAGAAGTCAACAAGTTATTTTGACCCCTCGTTCTCCTTCTCTCTCTTCACTCATTCTTATCTTCTTCTTCATCTTCATAAATTTACACTTTGACAGTAAGTGCGCTAGACCGGAAACCAAGCTACAAGCTGGGCTAGTAGACATTTTATAAAACGTAGACCGGAAACCAAGTTCCGTCTCGGTACACTCACAATACAAAAAAAAAAAAAAAAAAAAAAAAAAAGAAACCATTGGCGTGAGCCACTCTAGTAACTCAAACACGAATGGCTTGTGAATGACGTGTTCCTCGGTACCTTTGTTGGCGCGTTATTGGTAAGCAAAGGGACGAATTGCGTGTAAACAAAGACGATGCCGAGTGCTCTAAGAATACACCCAACCACAATTTGTTAATAAGGCAACCGCAACAACAACCCAAAAATATACCCCACAAAAACTAATAAAAAAATACACACACGAAAGAGAATGAAAACTTTCGGTTGCTAGGCCAACCATAACTTTGAAAAGGTTGAGGGTGATCGATCACCAATTCGGATGGGCTAATGTAGAAAACACGGTCACCAATTCGGTTGGTTGAGAGGGCAACCTTACCATTAGCATCAGCCTCACAATTCACAAAGGATAACGGGTATTTCATTAATTTAAAATTAAAAATAAGAATAAAATCTAAAGCATAAATAACCGATTCATAAAAATATTAAGATATATATGTAGAATTTAAAAAAAAAAAAAAAAAAATAGGTATATAAGTTTGTATGTGTAGAAGAGTTTCTCATAAAATTTGGTGATATTATAAGAGTGTTGGGTATGGTGGTGTGAGGTTCTCTTCAATCCGACACAGGCTGTGTTTTGGTGCCGCCAGTACCAAGCCACAACACCGAGTGGAGGTTTTGTACAGTGGTCTGACTTGCATGAGTAGATGGAAAAAAAAAGGATATTGCTGTTAATAATGGCTAGTTTTTTGAAACTTTTATTATTATTATTTTTTAAAATTTTAAATTAACTTTTTGAACACTATAAATAGTCCTAAATAATACTTCATTTTAACCAATTTCACACAACTTTCTCTACTAAAAATACTTCTCTTTACCAATAATATCATGGATTGTTCTCTTCGACATACAATCAAGGAAATCAAAGCTAGTGTTCAGAAACAAATTGATGAGGATAGCATTCTTTAACAAACGATTATCGACCTAGCTGTGAAGTTTGACAATGCGAGCACAGCTGAAGATTATTTAAGGAAAGCATACGCAGAACACAAAGACATTCCCCAAGATAAATTAGTTTTGATTGACACTTTTTCTAAAAGAATAATATTGGAAAGATTTACAATCCACTGTTAAAAATGGCGGGGAAAATACAAGATCAAAACAGGACTAATATTATTTGGATGCTTGTAAAATAGCGGAAAAAATACAAGAACAAATCGTATTGTAATATGTATTTTTATTTTATGAATTAATGAAATTTAGTTTGTTGAAGCTAAGTATAGAAAAGCTAACGCTAAACTTGCTCTCCTTGAGACCACTCCCTCAGTACCTCAGGCTGTACCATCCAAACCTGTTCAAGCTAAGAATAAGGTACTAGTTGATGAAGCCTTTGACTGGGATGAGGAAGATGTCTCCTCTGATGAAGAAGTAAAGGTCAGTGCACTGATGGCACTCTTAGATGATAACAAGCTGACAGTTGGAAAAAGCCATGCTAGAAATGGAGAATGGGTCATCACCATGAAAAAGGTAAACATTTTACTATCCATGGATGATGATGCTAATTGGCAATCGTATTTGAACTATTTGAATATGGATCTTAAGTTCGTTGAAGAGCAAAGACAAAATTTGTTTTCTAAATACAATAAGATAGTTTTCGAGTTAAATAAGTGTAGAGATGAACTACTTGTTTTAAAACAAGCCAAACTTGAGGCTGTTACACTACAAATTCAAAACACTGAACTTGTAAAACAAAATCAAGCTCTTCAGGATGAACTTAAGAAATAAAAAGATGTCATATATAAGTGGACTCAGAAAAACCCTAGAGTTTTTGACACAGTGAGTCTCACACCAAGCAATAAGAAAGTTATTATTGGTGAGGGTCAAAACACTGAATCTTCAAGTGAAAGTCATAGTGAAAAGGCATTCCTGCCTTCAGGCGTATCCTTTAATAAGGAGATAGGTCCAAACCCCAGTGACTGGATTGAAAGAGTCAATCCTGATAGTAAAATGCCAAATTTTAACACTAGAAAAATATTGGAACCTGAAAGTCAGGCCATCAAAAATATGCTTGGAGTCACTGATGAACCTAGTCATCCTGAGTCCATTAATGAGTCTGATTCTGTATGATCAGTTGGCTGAACTTGTTAGGAAGCTGAGTGAAAAGATTGAATCATCTGAGAAAACTCCTCAACCCTTGGGTAAGGAAATTAAACTAGCTTCCTTGATGTGTTTCGAAAAGCTTTAAATTTATAAGACTAATTTTATCGATTCCTTATTACTCAAAATACACAAGTAAAAGTATAACCCTCGTTTATAGTAAAGAGTTTTGGTAAGACCAGATCGTTCCACAGGGACTATGGTATGCACTTATATATCAATCAGTTTAATCGAGACGATTTAGAAAAATTATGCAAATGATTTGAAATTCATATATGAGACAAATATGATTACTTGGATAGTTTGTATAACTCAGTGATGGTATATGATAATGATCTCAGTAAGTTTAACAAACGAGTAGTTGTTTTCGTCAAAATAACGTTTCATTAGTTAATAGAAATGATTCAAGACTTATGTCTACTAGTCCTTACACGAGTGGTTGACAAGTATAAGTACTAGTTGCAATGTTTCAAACTTGATTGTTTATTTCAATACAAAAGCGATCTCTCCTTCAATTGATCAACATACATAGACATATGTTAAAAACCATTAAATACTAGTTGAATCTTTCGACCCATTTCAATTAGTAATTATAATCAAAGAGATAAACAATGGTGAATAGTTTAGAACATAGCAAGATCGTGACATAAACAGGAAATCAACAAGATATCATAATCATAACCAAACACTTTATTATATTAACATATCCAAGAACCATAAGGAGTTTAGCCTAACATGGCTTTAATAATCATTCTTACAGTGTTAATATCGTATGAAATGATCAACATACTTTCTGAATTAATGTAATGAAGAAGCTACCGTCACTAGCGATCACCAGAATTAAAATCGAGATAGTATTACAACGCTTTTAGAACTGTGACTTTATTTCTATCACCCCAATAATTGGAACGAGGGATGGATTATTATCAGAGTTGTGTTGGTTGTTGGGAAGAGTGTTGGTGTATTGGTGTCTTTTAAAATGAGGCGAAATGAGGCTCTATTTATAGGCGAAGGGTGACTAGCCAAGCACTGGAATACTCCGCTCTTGAGGAAAAGGTCAGCGGGCTTTGCACTGAATACCGACAATCTTGAAGATAAACTACGGCGACCTTCAGATAATTTCTTGGGGCCAAAGGGTCATTAATAGAGCTTGAAGGTCGGCGGTCTTCAGATATAAGATCGCCGCTCTTTACTTGATTTTACTTAGATTGTGTAGGAATAGATTCGCCCTTGTAACCGGCGCTCTTTTCATATAAACTCGGCGCTCTTTCACTTGGAATAGGCTTTGTCATAAGATTAGCTTGAATTTGCATATTTTTCCTTGGTTCTTGAAGATCTTTGCCAAGAGGACCTGAAATGTATTTTCATGCAATTAAGTATCGAAAGTCCTTATAAATTATATAGAAACTAACAAATAACGCTATATAAAATATGTATAATTCAAGCGTCATCATTCCTCAAGTTCTACCAAATCAAAAGCAACATCTAAGCCAAAGCTGATATGTGAATTGTGTAACTATACCACTCATTCCACTGATGACTGTTATAGAATCCTTTTCTGCATGATATGTAAAAAGGTAGATCACAGAACCTCTGATCATTTATCTTACACAGTCTCATCTGGTGTAGCATCTTACTACAATGCTCAGTCTCTTGACTATGCCTCAGGCTCCAAACAGATAAGGCAAAAGGCAAAACCCTTTTCACCTTGCACTCACTGTGGATTTAATGATCACCTTTCTGATGATTGTTTGATGTATCCATGCTGTGATATCTGTGGTGACCCTACTCATGACAGTTCAGGATATGAACATGTCATTCAGACCAGAAGAGGCATCATCAAACCAACCCCACAACCTACCTCTTCTTCTCCCAGATGTAAAGTCTGTGGCAACACTGTTCACACAACCACTGATCATGGATCAATTTCTCAGTTCAAAAAGGCCATGAGAGCCAAACTCACCAGAAAGTGGGTTCACAAGAAAAACTAACTCAGTTTACATTTGTGCATAGGCATGCCAGGGAGCCTGTTTAGCATCTTGATAGTGGATGTTCAAGAAGCATGACTTGCGTGAAAGAATATCTGCACAAATATGTAAAGGAACCAAGACCTAAGGTGGTATTTGCTGATAACTTATCTTGTCTCACTGAAGGTTATGGTTCAGTAAACTGTAGTGGAATAGTTTTTATTAGAATAGCTTATGTTAATGGTCTCAAATACAATCTAATCAGTGTCAGTCAACTATGTGATGCTAAGTACATTGTTCAGTTTGATGATAAGCAAGGCACCATCTTTAATGCAAACAAAGAAGTTGTTCTTATTGCACCAACAAGGCAGGATATCATTGTTTTAGATATGTCCTCACTCACTCAGAATGGAACATGTCTTTTCGCTAAAGCCACTGAAACCCTCAATTGGCTTTGGCATAAAAGACTTTCCCATTTGAACTTCAAAAACATAAACAACCTTGCCAAACAAAACAAAGTCCTTGGCTTACCATCACTTGTGTTCTCAAAGGATAAACCCTGCCCTGCCTGTGAAAAAGGTAAACACCACAGGGCATCCTTTAAAACCAACCAAAATTCTTCTATCACCAGCTGCCTTCACCTGCTTCACATGGATCTTTTTGTACCCATCAATCCAATGTCAATCCACCATGAGAAGTACACTCTAGTCATTGTAGATGAATACTCAAGATATACTTGGGTTTACTTCCTGACCAAAAAGAGTCATGCATCTGAAACAATCATGTCCTTTATCAGGAAGATTGAAAACCAAAATGACACCAGGGTCAAATAAATTAGGACTGATAATGGGACTGAATTAAAAAATAATGACCTTGAATGTTTTTGTGATGAGAAAGGAATCTCTCAAAACTTTTCTTTTCCTTATACTCCTGAGCAAAATGGGGTTGCTGAAAGAAAGAACAGAACCCTCATTGAGGCTGCAAGAACAATGCTTAATGGATCTGCACTCTCCAAACATTTTTGGACTGAGGTAGTTAAAACAGCATGCTACATACAAAACAGGTCCATCATTGTTAAGAGACATAGCAAAACTCCCTATGAGTTGTTTAAAGGAAGAATCCCTGCTATCAGCTATTTCCATGTGTTTAGATGTCCTGTATTTATTCATAATCATAAGGATCATCTTGGAAAATTTGATACCAAAGCTGATGATGGTTACTTTCTAGGGTATTCCCTTATCTCAAAAGCCTTCAGGGTGTTCAATACAAGGAGACAACAAACTGATGAAACCTTCCATGTCACCTTTGATGAGAGTACTGAATCCGTCAGGTTCTCTTATTCCTCAGTTTAAGAAATTGGTATTGATGAATCATCAAGATATCCTCCTGATGAGTATCATCCTGAGAATAACCTCTCTACTCAATACCAAGCTGATGCTGACATCTCATACTTCATCAATCCTCACAATTTACCTCAACCAACCAACAGTGAGTTCATACAAACTCAACAAGTCTCCAATGAGACTACAACCACTGAACCAATTGTTCAGGATACCTTAATTCAAACTAATCACACTGAGGTTGATGAAGATCTTAATCTTGAGGCACCTCGGGCTCTAGTGACTGAATCCACTCCTCCAACTAATTAGACTTCTACAAGTTCTAGCTCCTATCCCAGACCTTAGGATAGCTGAACTAAGTCCAAAACAATAGAACTTGTCAACATCATTGGTGTGCCTACTGAAGGCATGCTCACTAGAAGCATGGCTGCTAAACTGAAAGCAACCTTAGCCAATGTATGTCTCTATGTGGACTTTCTCTCTGACATAGATCCTAAAAATGTTAAAGAAGCACTGAAACATGAAAGTTGGGTTCAGGCCATGAGAGATGAGCTGGAACATTTTGACAGAAATAAAGTCATGACCCTTGTTGAATGCCCCCAGGGTGTTTATGTCATAGGAATGAAATGGGTCTTCAAAAACAATACTGATGAATGTGGAACAGTCATAAAAAACAAGGCAAGACTTGTCACAAAAGGAAATAATCGACAAGAAGGAATTGATTATGAGGAAACCTTTGCACATGTTGCTAGAATGGAAGCCATCAGGATCTTCCTAGCCTATGCAACATACATGAACTTTAAAGTTTACCAAATGGATGTAAAAAGTGTCTTCCTAAATGGTAACCTTAAAGAAGATGTTTATGTGTAACAACCTCCAGGGTTTGAAAGCAGTGAATTTCCCAACCATGTCTGCAAGCTAAACAAAGCCCTTTATGGACTAAAACAAGCACCCAGGGCATGGTATGAAACTCTTTCAGCCTTCCTGATCCAAAACAATTTTGTCAGAGGCAAGATTGACAATACATTGTTCACCTATAGGACAAAAGAGGATGTGATTCTTGTCCAAGTGTATGTGGATGGCATCATATTTGGTTCAACAAGTTACAAAATTTGTAAGCAGTTTGAAAAACTGATGACAAAGAAGTTTGAAATGAGTATGATGGGTGAACTCACTTACTTTCTTGGATTAAAAATGAAACAAATTGAAAAAGGCACATCCATCAATCAAGAAAAGTACACTAGGAACTTACTGAAAAAATATGACCTCAGTGACTGTGCCTCAGTGAAAATACCAATGGTACCTCCTAACAACTTAGGTCCTGACCTCACTGGAAAACCAGTGAACCAAACTCTTTTTAGAGGTATGATTGGGTCACTGATGTATCTTCTAGCCTCAAGGCCTGATATTTAATTTTCAGTCTGTTTATGTGCTAGATTTCAGTCTGACCCAAAAGAATCACATCTCACTGCTGTCAATATGATTCTGAGATACCTAAAGGGTACTTCCAGTCTTGGGCTTTACTATCCTAAATGTTCAGGGTTTGACCTAAAAGGATACTCAGACTATGACTATGTAGGATGCAACATGAACATAAAAAGTACTTCAGGCTCCTGCCAATTTCTTGGAGAAAAGTTAGTCTGTTGGAGTGCTAAAAAGCAACAATCAATTGCAATGTCATTAGCAGAAGCTGAATATGTTGCTTCTGCAAGCTGTTGTGCAAATGTGTTATGGATGAAAAGTCAACTCAGTGACTATGGTATTCATTACAAGATGGTACCCATCTTTTGTGACAACACAAGTGCAATAACTATCTCAAACAACCCAGTGCTTCATCAAAGAACAGAACACATTGATATCAGATATCATTTCATAAGGGATCATATCATGAAAGGTGATATTGAATTACACTTCATCCCCACTGAGTATCAATTTACACTTCATCCCCACTGAGTATCAATTAGCTGATATCTTTACAAAGCCCCTGGATGAACCTACTTTCACCAAACTGAAAGCAGAACTATGCATGTTAGATATTGATAATCAACACACTGATTAAAAATGTCCTAACATGGTGTATATTCTCTCTCTGGTCCCTGATCATTTACTTTCTTTAGTGAAACCCTTTTACTTCACCAAAACCCATTCGCAGGGAGTTTATTACATATTGATAAACTCACTGAATATCCTACCCAAAACACTCACACACTGAATGATTTCTCATTTAGGGGGCTCATGACATTTACTGATGCAATTCAATGTACAACTAAATGCTCTAAGTATCTAGTTAGTAAATGTCCTAGGTTGGTAACTAAATCTCTTATTTAATATAGGAATATTTGTCTCTGCCTCACTGGCATCACACCTTGGGCCCCCACTTAATCACCAATTATCCCACTAGGAATTAATTGCCCCTCCTCACAAATAATATCACATGATATTTTTGTGACATCATGCCTACAAAAGCACACCCCTTGCAGACCCACGCACTGTTCACCTCGACAGTTGCGCAAAACCGGGAAAGTGGAGTGGTGGCATTTAATGCGGAATCCAAATGGTTATTCATTTTGATTTTCAAAATCTTAACCTATTGGTATACCTCACCCTTTATAAATACCTCTTCAAAACACCCAAAACACACACACACAAAATTTTCTAAGAAAACTCTGCAAAAAATTTATTCATATTGCAAAGTTGTGTGTTTTATCTCAAAAAGTTTTTTTTTTCAAAACATCATTTTTCTTGGTCACGAAGATTTGCAACAAGAAATCCTTCCTTTTGCAATCATCTTGATAATAGTATCACTCATTTCACGACAGAGAACAAGTTGGACTCAACTTGTGGATCATCTAGTGATTGATATTCTGCCATTCAAACTTTTTAAACTTTTCTTGATCTAAAATGGCTGCTGACCAAGGAATCAAACTTGCACCTCAATGGGCAAAGTTGACTCTGGCTGATGTTCAGTTTAAGACCAATAATGTTGTAGGCAATTTTAATCACCCAACAAATGTCCCCGCCTACAAAGAAATCATGAAATTTTTATACAATTGTCCTTTGAAAAATGCCTTCACCTGTACACCCTACTTCCAGTACCACAACTACCTCAGGGAGTTTTGGGGTACTGCTCAGGCCTTTGACCCATCACCCTCTGCTGATGAGAATGAACTTAGGCCCCACAGGGAGTTTCTCATCAGCTTCACTGTTTTAAATGGGGAAAAACAATTTGTCTTGGATTTCAAAATGTTTTGCTCTGCAATAGGACTTGATTACAATAATGAAGTTTATGTTGCTCTACCTGACCCAAACAGTGTTAAATCAGGGTTAGAAAAAATTGCTTTGGATCTGAAATATTTGGACAAGGCCCCTGTCACCTAGAATTCTTTTCCCGTGGCTTGGAAGATCATGTTCACCTTTGTGATTCAGGTTCTCAACAGAAACCATTCATCCACTGAGCAGATTAACTATGTTCAGATGATGATGGTGTATTGCTTGATGACAGGGGTCAATGTCGACATTGGAGAGATCATTTATGGTGATCTCGTAACCAAGCTACTGAATAAAACTAGGCTGCACTATGTGTCATACCCTAGGTTCATTTCATGTGCTTTACAAAGGTTACTGGGTTGTGACTACACTCAGGACGTACATTTATGTTCTTTACCAACCGTCCTGAGTCCATCAAATTTTACAAAAGACCCATCCTTAGTCCCAAACATTGAATTGATGGCCCACTTGGTTGCCATAAACAACCGGAGGGACTTAGTGTACCCACCTTCCCCTCCTAGGAGGACAGGGAAGTCTCAGTCTGGGCCAAAGACCAAACCAAAGGCACATGGCCTTGGGGCTTTAGGGACACATGCTTCTAAGCTAAAAAGACGACCTAAGTATGATAAGTCCACCCAAGGCCAGGCTCCACCACCCCCCAGGGACAACGAAGGTCACTGACAAATCACAGTCAGGGTCCTTGGTCCACACGACTGCTCCCAAAGATCTAGAGGGAAACATACAACCCGCTAGTAGGGGAGTTACAGTCCCAAAACCTTCGACAGGGCAGCACCAGGCTGTTGGAAAGGGGGACCTCACCATTTCACATGTTTCTAGTGATGCCACTGACACAAACCCATCAATGGCTGAAGGAACAAATGGGGACAAAGACTCAGGGGGACTGAAACCACCCGCTGATATGGAACCAACACCCCCCATGGAATTGCACATTCTTTGCAAACTGGCCCTAAGGACCAGGCACACAAATCCCAGTCTGCTGGAATAGAGGGGTCAGGGAGTGACCACAACCAAGGCAAGTCTTCTTATGAAGAGGAGCCGGCTAACTTTCTTTTGCAGATTAACTCTATGGCTACATTTCAGGCTATTCTTGACTCAGATGATGAAATGAGCAAAGCCATTGAGGAGGAAGTTTATGAGGCTAGAGATGATTTGGAGGCTGATGCCACTACCACTAAACAATTACATCAGTCTCTCTCCCATCAACAAGAGGAAGAAACAAAATCTCAGGATGCTGAACTTGAAACTTCCTCCCCAGCCAGACTAGCCAAGTATGATGACTCTGAGCCTCTCACTGAAAGAAAACTAATGAAGTTCCTGAGCAAAGCCTACAATGTCATCTGCAGAGACATAACTGATGATGTGTTCGACAAGCATAATGAGCAAGCCATTCACTACTTCAACCTCAGGGACTCTGTTGAAGCATTTCATGACAACACCTTGGAGCAACAGGCAGGAATCTCCTTCTCCCTGACATCTCTTGATAGTCATCTCAGCAATTTTAATGCTACGCTTGGACAAATTACAAAGAGCGTTGCAACTATTCAAGAGTCTGTTAAAGATGACCCTGAGCTCAACAAGAAGATACTTCAGGCTGCTCAAAACTACCAGCAAAACTTTGCTCAATTCACTGAGCTGGTAAATGTTCTGAAGTCTGCAAATCTTCAGGGTCTTCAATCATCAGTGGCCTCCATCAGTTCCTCTTTGAGCTTAATGGAGAAAAACTTGGGTGCGTGGGCTAAATCTTCCAACTCTTTGGCCTGGAATCTTGGACCAAGGATGTCTGCTATTGAATCTTGGCCAAGGATGTCTTCAATCATCAGTGGCCTCCATCAGTTCCTCTACCTTATTCTTCACGAATAAAGGTGAAATGCTTCACGGAGGTTACTCTCGGTTAGTTAACCCCCTTCTTAGAAGTTCTTGTGGTCGCTTCTTCAGTCCTTCAAATCTAAATGAGGCCATCTGATACAGAGTTCAAAGGTAGACCAAATCAGTCATTGATACACGGAAATGGATAAATATTACGGATGGTGATACGGTTAAGTTCACGATAATCGATACTGATGTGTGGGAATTGCACCAGGCTTTACCTCTCGAGGGATCTCGAGAAGCTTACAACCCCCACCAGGCAGTGTACCTGATCGTTGTAGTATAATATAGTGACAAGTACCGGGGGATTGATCGTTCAACTCAGGAATAGTGTCGCTAGGATTAGAAAACCTAAAAACTAGGTCTAGAGGTGAGGGATGATTCTTTTTGTATTTCAATATTTTATAAAAGCAAATAAAAATCTCGGTTTTTAGAGGAGTGGGCGGAATTAGTTGCTAATCAGCTAACCCAATAACTAAGATGCAATCAAAATAAAATAACAAAAATGAAAAGAAACTAATTTAACTAGTGGTGTGAACAATATATGGGAGAATTGTGTTTACTTAGATTTCACTACTCCCTAGATATCTCTTACAGGTTAATTACTTGTTATAGTTGCGTGGATGACGGGTTATATTCCTTAATACCAATCATGGGGTGGCGTACTTACTTCCCCAATTCTATAAGCTCCTACTTCACTCCTATGTCGAGCCTGCAAGAAGCTCATAACATGGGATCACTAGAATTCGCTCATGCATTAAATATAACCATAAAAACCTAGTACACATCGGTTCATGTTTCTTAAGACGTTCAAGCAAGTTACACAATGGAGATCTGCCAGTTTTCTTAAGCCTAACATTGAAATCATTCATCAATTACAACTATAAACAAGCAATCAACCTGTAATCAACATCTAGATTTCATTACATCTAAGCAAACACATAAAAGATCTAGCCTAGCATGTTAAAATCAAGACAAGCATAAGATATATTCAAACAACACATAGACATATTGAAAGAATTGAAAGAAAACTTATCTCAATTGAACATGAAGGGTTTCAAGAGGTGAAAACCCTTGAAAATACTGTTACAAACGAGCTAGAGTTTATAAAGTTCGGCCCTAAAATTCTCCACACAAGTTCCTCATTGTGAATGAAAATTAGAAAAGTATATATAGATTTTATGAGGTGACGGCGTCAAGAGTAAAATTCTGACGCCGTCATCTCGCCGCAAAAAATCTTCTCGGATTGCCTAGATCCAGATCTGACGCCGTCATGTGTAATCTTGTTCCAGGCCGTCACCAAATTTACTCTTGACGCCCTTGTTCTGACGTCGTCACGTTTTCTCTGGGCCGTCATACATTTTGCTCCTGACGCCGTCATCTTTTCCTTCTTGACGCCGTCAGGTACTGTTCCCAGCAAGGAAAATCAAGACTTTGCCGTTTTCTGCACTTTTATGCTCCAAAAACGTCCAAAATGCTTCCTTTTCCAGAATTCACTCCCCAAGTACCTAAAATCACAAAAGGAACGATTTAGGGAAATATTTGATCAATTAAATTACAATTCCGGCTTAAATGATCCCCTAAAAATGGATCATTTTTCGCCTCATCATATACCCTTGCACTTGAGTTTTGCTTGTACTCAAGCAAATGCGCTTTTATTCTAATCAAAATACAAGTTAGGGGTCATTTAACACTAATATAAAAGTAATTACGACAAATAATCGTTCCACTAAAGACCAAAGACAAGCACGGAGGTCATACACTAGCACCTCACAAATAGTGTTTAGATACTCACATTTCTCGGGTGTAATAAAGTATATATTACAATATGGAAATGGAAAACATCTCTCACTACCTGTCATAGAAAAATAGATTACCATAGGCTTGGGAAAGGATCAAACATCCACCACATGACGTACGCACCTAGGATAAACTATCAAAGAGGTCTTTTAAAGGGTTGTAATGTTAGGTGTAGGGATATGGAATACACGGTTTTGTTGGATATAGGCAATCTTTACTGGTGGCGAGTTAATAATCTTGGTTAATTACATGTACAAAATGGTGTTGCTAAGCCAAGACTAGACTCAACTTAAGCTAGTAAAGGAACAATAACAAAAAAAACATAAAATAAACATAGAATGAAACGGGATGGTAGTCCGTATGTTTTTTCTCTTTTCTTTTTCTATTTTTTTTTCTTTTGCATACACTTTTACCCTATCATCTGATACGTGGGAATCGCACCGGGCTTTACCTCTCAAGGGATCTTGAGAAGCTTAGAACCCCCACCAGGCAGTGTGCCTGATCATTGTAGTATAGTATAGTGACAAGTACCGGGGGATTGATCGTTCAGCTAGGAATAGTGTCGCTAGGATTAGAAGACCTAAATACTAGTTCTAGAGATGAGGGATGATTATTTTTGTATTTTTTATATTTTTTAGAAAGCAAGTAAAAATCTCGGGTTTTAAGGATTTGGGCGGAATTAGTTGCTAGTCAACTAGCCCAATACTAAAGATGCAATCAAAATAAAATACTAGAAATGAAAATGAACTAAATTAAACTAAGGTTGTGAGCAATAAGTGGAGAAATTGTGTTTACTTAGATTTCACTACTCCCTAGATATCTTTTACACGTTAATTACTTGTTATAGTTGCGTGGATGACGGATTGTATTCCTTAATACCATTCATGGGGTGGCGCACTTAATTCCCCAATCCTATGAGTGCCTACTTCACTCCTATGTCGAGCCGGCTAAGAAGCTCCTAACATGGGATCATTAGAATTTACTCATGCATTAAATACACCCAATAAAACCTAGTGCACGTCAGTTAATGTTTCCTAAGACGTTCAAGCATGTTACCATTTGGAGATCTGCCAGTTTTCTTAAGCCTAACATCGAAATCATTCATCCAATACAACTATAAACAAGTAATCAACACATGATTAACATCTAGGTTTCATTAGATCTAAGCAAACACAAGATAGATCTAGCCTAGCATGATGGAATTAAGATAAGAACAAGATATAGACAACCAACACATAGACATATTGATTGAATTAAAAGAACACTTATCTCAATTACACATGAAAGGGTTCAAGGGCTGAAAACCCTTGAAAAACCTGTAAAATTCGTAATAGGTTCGGCCTTAGGGTTTCTCCAAAACTTCTCTCTTTTTAATGAATGAAAATTAGAATACTATATATAGGAAATTGAGGCTGACGGCGTCAAGACCAAATAGGTGACGCCGTCATCTCGCCGCCAAAATACTTCTCGGACTGCCTTAATCTTCATTTGACGCCGTCATGTGTTATGGTCTTCCAGGCCGTCACGTCTTTTACTCTTGACGCTCTACTTGTGAAGCCTTCACGTTTGTACTGGACCGTCATGCAATTTACTCTTGACGCCGTCAGGATGTTGCTCTTGACATCGTCACCTACTGTTCCCAGCAAGGAAAATTAAGACTTTGGCGTTTTCTTCACTTTTATGCTCCAAAAACATCCGAATTGCTTCCTTTTCCAGATTTCACTCCAAAAGTACCTAAAATCACAAAATGAACGATTTAGGACAATATTTGATCAAATAAATTCAATTTCGGGCTTAAATGACCCCCTAAAAGTGGTTCATTTTTCGCCTCATCATATACCATTACACTTGAGATTTGCTTGTCCTCAAGCAAATGCGCTTTTATTCTAATCAAAATACAAGTTAGGGGTCATTTAACACTAATATAAAAGTAATTACAACAAATAATCGTTCCACTAAAGACCAAAGACAAGCACGGAGGTCATACACTAGCACCTCACAAATAGTGTTTAGATACTCACATCTCTCGGGTGTAATAAAGTATAAATTACAATATGGAAACGGAAGATATCTCTCACTACCTGTCATAGCAAAATAGATTACCATAGGCTTGGGAAAGGATCAAACCTCCACCACATGGCGTAAGCACCTAGAATAAACTATCAAAGAGGTCTTTTAAAGGGTTGTAACGTTAGGTGTAGGGATATGAAATACACGGTTTTGTTGGATAAAGGAAGTTTTTACTGGTGGCGAGTTAACAATCTTGGTTAATTACATATACAATATGGCGTTGCTAAGCCAAGACTAGACTCGACTTAAGCTAATAAATGAAAAATAACAAAAACATAAAATGAACATAGAATGAAAAGGGATGGTAGTCCGTATATTTTTTCTCTTTTTCTTTTTCTATATATATATATATATATATATATATATATATATATATATATATATATATATATATATATATATATATATATATATATATATATATATATATATATATTTACTTTTTTTTTTTTTTTTTTTTTTTTTTTTTTTTTTTTTTTTTTTGCATACATTCTTACCCTACCATCCAAAATAATACATTATAGGGAACAAACGTTCCCCTTACACTTGAATCTTTACATACTTTACAATAAACTAAACTAATGACTCGAATTAAGAAAATCAAATACTCCCATGATTCGCTCGGTATGCATAATAAGGTGGCCAGGTTAAATCTTCCTCCAAGAAAATGAACAATCAAAGCTTCCCTTCCAGAATCTAAATCATCTTCTTGTCATACATAACCTGTAAATCCTGAGAAAACAAACATGGCAACCTCGCATAAAATCGGCGGCAATCTATATAAGTTACTAAATCCTAGAAAACAAAATAAGATATAATTCTTGTGGAATGAAGTTTGCAGATTTCCTGGAGATTATAAAACTTAATAATTCAACAAAAACCTTAAGACTCCGTTAGAAAAACAAAACCGGTAAAATTTCCAGATTTTTACACGTGACGCCGTCAAGAGTAATCTCGTGACGCCGTCAGAAGTGACCTGCTGAAATTCTTATGTTAAGTTTCCGGAAAATTTCTGGAAAAACTTGGTCCTACTTCCTGGAAAATCCTGCAAAACTTCATTATGACTCGATACAAGCATTTGACTCTAACAAATACGAATATACATGTTCACTTAATATTGTGGAGAATCATGATCGGTTTGTTTCTTAAAAACACATTTGGGGTTTCCCCTTACACTTATCTTTTGCAAAAATACTTTTAGGTGGAGTTAAGACTAGGCCAAAACAACAAAGTAAAGTATTTCCACTTTTTAATTGAGAAACATGATCTACCAACAATAAAAATAAAGCATGCATACGGAAGCAAATAACAAACAAACAAAATAAAAATCACATAAAGCATGGGTTGCCTCCCAAGAAGCGCTTTTCTTTATTTACGAGTCTTGTAGCTAGACTCAAGGTCATGGGTTACTACGTGACCTCATCCCTTGAAATGATGTACCCCATGTAGTTGTGATCATTACTATTGTGGTGGTAGTGCCTCAACCTGTCGATACTTGCAATCACTTCTCCACCTACTTTACTTCTCAGGTTAGCCATCCCATCTTGGTTCATGCTCTCAATTGTGAAAGGCCCATACCACCAAGGACTTGATTTATTGGGTGGTATTGTTGTTTCCAAGTGTCTTAAGAGTACCAAGTTCCCTTCCTCGAATGGGATATGATTTTCTGTTGGTCGATTATGCTCGAATTAGACATGAACCTTATTGCTTTTGCTTCTTTCATATTTAGCCTCCTTGTAACTTTTGATTCTTGCCTCCCATGCAAAAATTTTATTCTGAACATGAATGGGTGTCGTGTCAATGTTGTTTTTGAGCTTTCTCCAGCTCAAATTCTCATGCCCACTTCGCGAAGTCATGGGGAAGCTAATCTTTCTTTTTCCAGATTTAAGCTCAATTTTCCTGCCTTCATACTTAATGACAGCCCTAGCGGTGGCGAGGAATGGAGCCCCAAGGATTATTGGCATGCATCCATCTCCCTTATCATCGATGATCATAAAATCAACGGGGTACATGAATCCTGCGACATTAACTAATACATCTTCTGTGATTCCTAGGGGGTATACGTACGAGTGTCCAGCGAGGGACAACCTAACACGAGTAGGGGCCGACATTTTTGACGTTAGTTGGATGTAAATAGTTAGGGGCATAAGATTTACTTCCGATCCTTGGTCGGTGAAAGCACTAAGATATTTCAAATCCCCGATGCTGGTTGGTATCTCAAAGTTCCCACACGCTATCTGCGTAGTAGCTACTTTTTGTACCAGTAGCCTCTCGAATATTGACCCCTCAGGTAACGTATCATACTCATCTTTTCCCTTTTTCTCTTTCTCAGAATCCTGTCTGGAAGATTGGTTACGCCCGTCACCCTTAATCCAATTTGTTATGGTGTTTTCGTTTATATCATGTTTCAGGTAGTGACTCAAGGGTTGGGATTTTGGTGGCTTATCTAAGGTCTGTTTAGTAGAGGCTTCTACCTTCTCGTCATCCCTGTGGACAATTGTGATGGAATTAACAAATTGGGTAGTGGGAGTGACGCTTTCTTTCCTTAGTAGCATTCTTTCGGGGGTTCTCTGGTTGGTATACTCCTCCAATAGACTCATCATCTCATTCATTTTCTCTTGCATCTCCTCTTTTTGCTTATAAACTGCTTCCTCGAATCTAGCAAGCCGATCTGAATGAGTTGTCGTATATTCTCTCATCCTAGCTTCAAAATCCGAGCTAAGCTCCTCGGGAGGGGAATAAGGTGGGACATAGTTTCGAAAAGTTTTGATATTTTCTCTAGAGGGTGACTCTGATAATGGTGTTGAAGTCGGTTTTGAGACAGAATTGACAATAGCCCGTCTAGGACTTAAAGGCCTTCTTTGCCTTTCCTCAAAATAGTCAACTTTTGCCTCTAGTTTGCATAGGATTTCATCGGGGATTTCAGTGGTTCCTCCAGATGTTGAGACTGCATTGATGGCCGCTTTAATTGTATGATTAAACTCCCACATCTCTTGATTATCGGCGGCGAGCTCCTCAATAATTGCCCAAGACTCCTCGGCGTTCTTATCATGCAGTTTACCTCCCGCGGCCCTATCGATTGTGCGTTTAGTGTGATAGTCAACATGGTCGTAGAAAATGTGAACTAATAACCAAAGGTTTATACCATGATGAGGGACATTATGGAGGAGATCCTTAAAACGGGCCCATGCTTCGTAGAAGGTTTCACCCTGATGTTGTTCAAACATCAAAATGTCATTTCTAAGCATTGTAGTCTTCCCCGGTGGGAAGAATTGAGTAAGGAAGCGATTGGTGAGATTATCCCATGTGGTGATGGATCCCGCGGGTAAACGCTCAAGCCATTGACTAGCTTGATCCCGTAGAGAGAATTGGAATAGGCGTAATCGGGTTGTCTCTCTAGTTTCAACATCTAGGTCTATAGAGTCTACGATTTTTAGGAAGTCCTTAAGATGTTGGTTTGGATCTTCGGAACGAAGTCCATGGAATGCACATCCGCTTTGCACCAACCGGATGGTGTCGGATCGCAAGGGAGTCACATTGGCTCCGGTGAGCTCAATGGTGTTTCGATAGCCTTGGTGGCTAGGTCGGGAATACTCTCCTAAGGTTCGGGGCCTAAGAGGTTCTAGTGGTGGGTTTTGTTATGGTGGGATGACGGGTTCAAAGATGTTCCCATCGTCCATCATGTCGGGTGGTGAAAAGTTACGAACAAAAACACAAAGAAATAAGATAGACTAAAGAAAACCTAAAAATAAAATTAAAATCTTACTAGAAAGGAATCTAGCAAGTAGACCTAATAAAAAGAGATTCTAACCTAGAGAATAACTATTCCCCAGGCTGCGGCGTCAAAAACTTGATACGTGGGAATCGCACCAGGCTTTACCTCTCAAGGGATCTTGAGAAGCTTACAACCCCCACCAGGCAGTGTACCTGATCGTTGTAGTATAGTATAGTGACAAGTACCGGGGGATTGATCGTTCAGCTAGGAATAGTGTCGCTAGGATTAGAAAACCAAAATACTAGTTCTAGAGATGAGGGATGATTATTTTTGTATTTTTTATATTTTTTAGAAAGCAAGTAAAATCTCGGGTTTTAAGGATTTGGGCGAAATTAGTCGCTAGTCAACTAACCCAATACTAAAGATGCAATCAAAATAAAATACTAGAAATGAAAATGAACTAAATTAAACTAAGGTTGTGAGCAATAAGTGGAGAAATTGTGTTTACTTAGATTTCACTACTCCCTAGATATCTTTTACACGTTAATTACTTGTTATAGTTGCGTGGATGACGGATTGTATTCCTTAATACCATTCATGGGGTGGCGCACTTAATTCCCCAATCCTATGAGTGCCTACTTCACTCCTATGTCGAGCCGACTAAGAAGCTCCTAACATGGGATCATTAGAATTTACTCATGCATTAAATACAACCAGTAAAACCTAGTGCACGTCAGTTCATGTTTCCTAAGACGTTCAAGCATGTTACCATTTGGAGATCTGCCAGTTTTCTTAAGCCTAACATCGAAATCATTCATCCAATACAACTATAAACAAGTAATCAACACATAATTAACATCTAGGTTTCATTAGATCTAAGCAAACACAAGATAGATCTAGCCTAGCATGATGGAATTAAGATAAGAACAAGATATAGACAACCAACACATAGACATATTGATTGAATTAAAAGAACACTTATCTCAATTACACATGAAAGGGTTCAAGGGCTGAAAACCCTTGAAAAACCTGTAAAATTCGTAATAGGTTCGGCCTTAGGGTTTCTCCAAAACTTCTCTCTTTTTAATGAATGAAAATTAGAAAACTATATATAGGAAATTGAGGCTGACGGCGTCAAGACCAAATAGGTGACGCCGTCATCTCGCCGCCAAAATACTTCTCGGACTACCTTAATCTTCATCTGACGCCGTCATGTGTTATGGTCTTCCAGGCCGTCACGTCTTTTACTCTTGACGCTCTACTTGTGACGCCTTCACGTTTGTACTGGACCGTCATGCAATTTACTCTTGACGCCGTCAGGATGTTGCTCTTGACACTGTCACCTACTGTTCCCAGCAAGGAAAATTAAGACTTTGGCGTTTTAATCACTTTTATGCTCCAAAAACGTCCGAATTGCTTCCTTTTCCAGATTTCACTCCCAAAGTACCTAAAATCACAAAAGGAACGATTTAGGGCAATATTTGATCAAATAAATTCAATTCCGGGCTTAAATGACCCCCTAAAAGTGGTTCATTTTTTGCCTCATCACCATCCAAAATAATACATCATAGGGAATGAACATTCCCCTTACACTTGAATTTTTACATACTTTACAATAAACTAATCTAATAACTCGAATCAAGATAATCAAAACACTTGGAGTACTTTTAAGATTAACGTACATATAGGAGTAATAATATGATATTCTTCCTCATTACTCCATAACATAAGTACTTTACCCATGAGTCCCAATCGTCCCAAAACAATATGTACAAGGATATGACTCGACTTAGAAACCATGTAATCAATTAGATAATTAACTAAGGGTTTAAACAAATAACAATAATGCACTAAAGATGAGTGCATACACGGAAGGCTAAGGCGATTTGGGTGTACATTTAAGTGGGGTGTAACAAATTCTTCCTTTAAGTGAGATGCTTAAAGTTAGAAACGAAAAGATTGGCTCGGAGGGGTGTACTAGGGGTTTCGTGTACTAAAAATGAGTGCAACGCTAATGGTGTGGGAAAAATTAATTGACTTAACTAGCCAAGTAATATGACTTAAATGGTCAAGTAATTATGATACGGGTTTAAACACAAGGGTGATCCTAATGCCTCTTATCATGTAGTAAATCCTACAACACGAATGTAGTCTCGCTAGCGGTCTCGGGATGCATCACTAACGCAAGTTCTAGAATCTAAATGATACCGGTACACTCATAAGCACTAATAGTAAATGCTTTTCCTATCAAATCTAAAGGCGAACCTCACATATTTGGGTGGAAAATTTTTCTGAATGGTATGGTTTTTTGCTAGTCAAACAATCTCCTATCCATGAGACGCTTGCTATGGCTAAAGTTTCACTCCTAAATGTTGTAAAAAATTTTAAATTTGGCGCTAAAATTACACTAACAGGTATTTCTCATAGTTTTATTACACACCAACCATCAAACAAACAAACTCAAGCGAAAGTGTATCCTATGAGGTATAATCATTTACCCTCCCCTTACACTTAGGATGAATATTGTCCCCAATGTTCAAGTAAAGAATGTAAAAGTAAAACAGGTAAAAGAATGAAATCAAATACTCCCCTGATTCGCTCGGTATGGATAGTATGGTAACAAGGTTAGATCTTCCTCTAAGAAAATGAACAATCAAAGCTTCCCTTCCAGAGTATAAATCATCTTCTTGTCAAACATAACCTGTTAAACCTGAGAAAACAAACAAGGCAACCTCGCGTAAAATCGGCGAAAATCTATATATGATAGTAAATCCTAGAAAACAAAGTAAGATATAATGCTTGTGGAATGAATGTTTGCAGATTCCCTGGAGTTTATAAAACTAAAGATTCAACAAAAACTTTAAGACTCCGTTAGAAAAACAAAACTGGTAAAATTTCCAGATTTTTACACGTGACGCCGTCAGGAATTTCTTCCTGACGCCGTCAGAAGTAACCTGCAGAAATCCTTATGTTAAGTTTCCGGAAAATTTTTGGAAAAACTTTGTCCTACTTCCTAGAAAATCCTGCAAATCATCATTATGACTCGATACAAGCATTTGACTCTAACAAATACGAATATACATGTTCATTTAATATTGTGGAGAATCATGATCGGGTTTGTTTCTTAAAAACATATTTGGGGTTTCCTCTTACACTTATCTTTTGCGAAATACCTTTGGATGAAGTTAAGACTAAGTTAAACAAAAAAATAAAGTATTTTCACCATTTTAGTTTTTGAAACATGATCTACCAATAATAAAAATAAAGCATGCATACGGAAACAAATAACAATCAAACAAATAAAAATCACACAAATAAAAACACATAAAACATGGGTTGCCTCCCAAGAAGCGCTTGTTTTTTTCGAGTCACGAGCCTGAATATACCCTTATTTAACGGAAATAGGGGAGGTTTTCACTACACTTTGGATTAAGTGTGGGTGGAAGTAGCGATACACACCCTTAGGGTGGAAATATGCCTCATGAGGAAAGTGTGGTGGATGAATTATATGCTCAAAGGGGTGTGCTCCTATCATCATAACCTTACCAAATTCAATCCGGTTAATGGGTGGATTAAGATTTTCTCCTAGAAAGGGATCATTTTCTATCAACTTCAAGAGACTACTAGTTGGGGATCCATCTTGACGTAATAAACCCGGTTTAAACCCATAATGTTTCTTGTGATCAATCATAAATGGGTGATGTAAGCATGTAAGGTCATTTTCCACTCCTATATTGGCTTCCTCTCTACAAGGCTTAGAGTCCACTACCTTTATCCTAAGACTACCCTGACTACATGGGTTGATGGGTGGGTCGGCTCCTCTTTTGTCTCCTAAATGTATATCTAAGGATGGAAAGTTGTGTGAAGATTGAGGTTCCGGTTCATCAACACTAGATAATTCCCTAGAACTAAGAGTAAGGTCATCACTACAAGTATTCAAACCTATATCCTCTAGTGGTGTTTGGTACAAGGGTTCTACCTCTATTGGGACTCCTAAAGTCTCATCTACTTCATCCGAATAAGTCACGGGCGGTGTGTATGCTTCAAATGATGGTAGGACTTGTGGGGTACTTGGTGGGCTTAAATCTTCAACTCTATCCTCCATCTTATCAAGATTACCAATGTGCTCAGCTTGTATTGTGGTGAAATCAAACCACCCCGTGCACCCAGTTATCTCATCTATAGGTTTATCCCCAAACAATCTTCTTGCTTGTTCCCTTAAACTTGCTATCAATTGATCCATAACAACGTTTGTTGGGTTGTCCATTTTTTTGGCAAGTATGGCACAATTCTATATGGTTTCCCATGCTTCATCAACACTTAATCCCCAAAGGTCCCCATCTGCGGCATGGTCAATGTCCATTTTGGTATAGTGGTCGACACGATGGTAAAATATTTCAATTGGGACCACAGATCGAAATTATGATGCGGGACTTTTCGAAGTAAATATTTAAAACGAGCCCATGCATCATAGATAGGTTCATCCTCATGTTGTTTAAACATCACGATGTCATTTGGAGTGGGTGAATTTCGGGGTTGGTAGTATGGTGGATTCGCGTTCTCCATAATGGCTAACGGAATAGTCAATGGAAAGGTTTTTACAAACAAAGGCACAAAGAAAAGATATACTAAGAAAACCTAAAAACAAAAATAAAATCTTACTAGAAAGGAATCTAGCAAGTAGACCTAATAAAAAGAAATTCTAACCTAAACAATAAATATTCCCCGGGCTGCGGCGCCAAAAACTTGATGCGTAGGAATTGCACCAAGCTTTACCTCTCGAGGGATCTCGAGAAGCTTACAACCCCCACCAGGCAGTGTACCTGATCGTTGTAGTATAGTATAGTGACAAGTACCGGGGGATTGATCGTTCAACTCAGGAATAGTGTCGCTAGGATTAGAAAACGTAAGAACTAGGTCTAGAGGTGAGGGATGATTCTTTTTGTATTTTTATATTTTATAAAAGCAAATAAAAATCTCGGTTTTTAGAGGAGTGGGCGGAATTAGTTGCTAATCAACTAACCCAATAACTAAGATGCAATCAAAATAAAATAACAAAAATAAGAAGAAACTAATTTAACTAGTGGTGTGAACAATATATGGGAGAATTGTGTTTACTTAGATTTCACTACTCCCTAGATATCTTTTTCAGATTAATTACTTGTTATAGTTGCGTGGATGATGGGTTATATTCCTTAATACCAATCATGGGGTGGCGTACTTACTTCCCCAATTCTATAAGCTCCTATTTCACTCCTATGTCGAGCCTGCAAAAAGCTCCTAACATGGGATCACTAGAATTCGCTCATACATTAAATACAACCATAAAAACCTAGTACACATTGGCTCATGTTTCTTAAGACGTTCAAGCAAGTTACACAATGGAGATCTGCCAGTTTTCTTAAGCCTAACATTGAAATCATTCATCCATTACAACTATAAACAAGCAATCAACCTGTAATCAACATCTAGGTTTCATTACATCTAAGCAAATACATAAAAGATCTAGCCTAGCATGTTAAAATCAAGACAAGCATAAGATATATTCAAACAACACATAGACATATTGAATGAATTGAAAGAAAAATTATCTCAATTGAACATGAAGGGTTTCAATGGGTGAAAACCCTTGAAAATACTGTTACAAATGAGCTAGGGTTTATAAAGTTCGGCCCTAAAATTCTCTACACAAGTTCCTCTTTATGAATGAAAATTAGAAAAGTATATATAGATTTTATGAGGTAACGGCGTCAAGAGTAAAATTTTGACGCCGTCATCTCGCCGCCAAAAATCTTCTCGGATTGCCTAGATCCAGATCTGACGCCGTCATGTGTAATCTTGTTCCAGGCCGTCACCAAATTTACTCTTGATGCCCTTGTTCTGACGCCGTCACGTTTTCTCTGGGCCGTCATCCATTTTGCTCCCGACGCCGTCATCTTTTCCTTCTTGACGCCGTCAGGTACTGTTCCCAGCAAGGAAAATCAAGACTTTGCCGTTTTCTTCACTTTTATGCTCCAAAAACGTCCAAAATGCTTCCTTTTCCAGAATTCACTCCTCAAGTACCTAAAATCACAAAAGGAACGATTTAGGGCAATATTTGATCAATTAAATTCCAATTCCGGCTTAAATGACCCCCTAAAAAAGGATCATTTTTCACCTCATCAGATACGCCGCCGCATACTTCCCTCCTTATTCTTCATACCAACAGGAGCATCCAAAGAGAAACACTGAGGTGAACAAAATCCTATTCCATCAGCTCCTTCAATCTCTCAACTTCTATGGCACCATGGTTTCTTCAACTGAGATCAATTCAATACCAACTCTACTTCCCAAGCAGGAAGGAATGCCAAGAGGTTCATCAGAGAACATCAAAAAATTTGTACAACAGAATACTTCCAATGCCAGAACTTCCCACAGGTGGATACTAATAGGTGTCAAGAGAAAACTTGACAATCAACTGAGATTGGAGTATGTACTTCTATTGCAGCATTAATCTTAACAGATTTAAGTGGTTGAAAGCTATCATAGCAAAAGTAGAATGGAGTAGATTGCTAAATGTCACATATCACATACGGTAGTTTATGGTAACTTATGAGGAGCTAGCCAATTCATAACCAAAAGACCTCAAAATCAAATATATCAAAAGTAAGCGGATTCGCAGAAAGAATATGGTCGTCAAACCAGACAGATAGTTCATATATCAGAGTCAAGTACATGGTTCATCATAAGTGCTGAGATAGACTAGCGAACAGTTTAAAGTGTACTAATCTTGTTTGGCTCCTTAGCACAAGTGATGGGTAGAGTGTGAATCATCGGTAATACGAACATCGTATGGTTGTGAAAAGTGAGATGTATGGGATATCAGTTGTCAGCATCATCATGCTCGGTTAACAAATCCATATTGAGATAATATTAACATCATATCCTTCCAAAGGAACTGGTTGGTAGACAAAGTTTATCATTCAAAGGGAGGGAACAAATCTTCTTATATCCGTGGTTATAAACTACCAGAGTTCTCATAGGAGTATTAATTGATTATGCATAGTCAAGTAGTATCAGATGATACATTTAATGTCCAACATAAGTAATGAATTCACAGAATTTGTTAAACACATTATGGTTGAATGACCGGAATGGTCAGAAGGTATCAAACTGTTTATCAAACAAATCGAAATCGGAGATCAAAATCAGAAGGTGAAACTTAAATGGTGTAAGGTATCCATGTAGTTCCCGAGGTATTCCAACTTACTTGGTTACTATGCTTAGGTTGAGCATAACTTTCTAACTTTTGAAACAAATGTTCTTATAAGGTGTAACTAAGGGCAGAGGCATGAATCAGAGTGATGCAGAAGCAATGCTACCTACATAGATGTCCTAGTCTACCCATTCCTCACCGGTAATAACTTAAGTTCCTGTGGGGAGATCTTAAAGCAAATTCTCAAACATTGTTTCATAACTCCTATGGTGTAAAACTTAGCGGGCCTAATACTCACAGGTCATAGCCTAAGCTCTACGGGTTTTGAATCCGCCGATCAAACCTGGCTCTGATACCAAAATTGTAACACCCCAACCCGAAAAGGGCTAAAGTGTAACATTTTGGAGTCAAATCAGAACACAAGTAAACCGGAAATACATTACTAATGCAAGGGTTACAATGCAATTCTAATGAAAAGATAAAGGACCAATTCTAAACATTGCAACTTCCAAAACTAATAACAAGCTAAGAACCAAAAGGAAAACTCTAAGTTAAAACTCTAATCCATGGAAGGGTATCAATAATGTAGTCCACTAAGAGCTCCTAAGCACTCTTCACTCAACCCAGCTTCCTTCTAAAACCTGCCGCAGGAAAAGAAATGCGGCTGAGCGTAAAAAGACCAGTGAACAGATATAAACAAACGAAAACTAATAACAAAAGGAAAACGAAGGTGAATACGACATAAGTCCAAGTGAACCTGCTGAGATAGAAATCAAGAAAATGGAAACATAGAATATGATCAAAGGAAATACGGATAATGGATATCAAACACTCAAGGAAAAGAAATGAGTCATAAGTGTAAGCAAAAGAAATAAAGAAAGCATAAGTTAATCACAATAGAGATGACAAGATAATATGAATCATAGAGAAGTAGAACAAATTGGAATGCCCAACAATATATATACTAATTGTACATAGGAGTCATGACCTCCATTGTACCAAATGTGAAAGGGGTGTATTGCACACACACCAAAAGATTCACCACATAATACTAAACAAAGTACCTAGGATGTATCCATACGCTCCCTGCAAAACAGATATATATGCACAAAGCTCTAGGCTAAGTAAACATATACAATAATAAATATAGGCCTGAATAGCTATATCATAATAGGAAACGCTGTGGACAAAAATCCACCTCCATAGATAGTGTCAATACCACTGGTGCATCAGTGGCAAGGCCATGGACTCCCCATGACTGGCTACAAATTAATCAAATAATGGGCAACAAATAGGGCATAGGAATGCTATAAGAATAAGAACTATAGCATGCAACAAATATCAAGCAAATCATAACAAAACTGGATCAATCAAATACGAATCAGATAAAGGGAAGCATAGCAATGGCTTAAAAGGGATAGAATCATACATCAAAAGAAAGAGTCATGAGAGAAAGATGGCCTTTACTAAAAAGGCAGAATATCTGTACCTCAAACCGCAAATGAAACCTTATCAGAAACATAAGGATCGAAAGTTACTCCTTCTTCAGCGTATCTACACGAATTAATGATCGTCTTATTACTTATTACTTAATGCTTATAGTTAATCAAATTACACATTCGAGGTTTCTTTCTATTTTTAGTAACTTCCCATTTTTAGCAGTTTTTCTGAATTAGTAAGTTTTTCCGAAATAGTAATTTAATGCTTTAAGGTTAAAATTGACAATTAAGTATATTTAAGAGTTAAAATGACCAATATAATATCTTAGAGTTAAATATGTCAGTTTAGTAAAGTTTAGGATCATAAATTTAAATTATCAAAATTTAATAATTAAAAATGTCAAATAATTAACTTTAGGATTTATACTATAAATTTATATCAAAATGATAATTTTAGACCCCGTCATTCATAATTTATTTATATATATACAGGACGTCAAATTATACCACGACGACCCAAAAAAATACATTTAAAATACTCACGGGCGTACCCACACTCCCAAATATATATATATATATATATATATATATATATATATATATATATATATATATATATATATATATATATATATATATATATATATATATATATATATATACGTACGCATGGACCATAAGCATAGTCATGCACCCTCTTTGATTTTTATAATTTAGTTTCACATATATGTACCCTTGCACCCACACAACACACACAACACACACCATACGTTTTACTTACTCAATTTTATATCCAGTTCTTATTTGTATATATTAGAGATCAAAGAATTGTTTATACGACCAAATCTAAATGTGTGCATGACTACAAAAAAAAAGAAGACAGAAACAAGATAGACGTGAGTAGTATAACTATTGTTGCATGTGAACTCTTGTTGTAGCATGACAATTATCTCATTTGTATATCCATTTTAATGAAACATAAGGACTCAGTGAAACATAAGAACAATTATCTCATTTGTGTATCTCATATGTATTCTCTTTAAAGCCATTCAAATGAAACAAAACATGTTCAAATCCTTTGTCAAATCGATTGTATATAACACAGATTCATCAAGCTTTTTCGAGCCAACACTTCCACACGCACACACGCATAAGTAGTCGATTATACATGTTTGATTTTGTTATTTTATGTGAGGTCTCATGATTTCATGCATGAAGTTTTATTCGATTATCGCATGAGCCGAAAATAGAAAACAAAGAACAAGTTAAAACATAAAACAATAAAAGGGAGTCGAATAAGGTTGTGCTACCTTCGAATCGTGACCAGGAGTAAGGGACTAGGAACAAAATCGACCACATGCCGACCCCAAGTCGAACACTAGCCTCAAACCCTTTGAAAATGAATGGGAAACCATAACCAAATCAGAACTACAACGGTTCGGCCCTTGTCAACCAGGAAACACCATGACCTGGTCACCCTTTCGATCCAAAATTGCTACAGCCGATCACCACAATCACGAACCCCTCACAGCCATCTTTGAAACCTTGTACTCGTCTCTTGAATGCTCAAATAGAGGGGAGGAGATTGAGCTGCTATTTTGCTCTAGGGTTTTGCATGTGTTTATTCCTTTCAGTTTGTATAATCGGTATGGGAAACAAGAGAGAGGCGTATGAAGGTATGGATGAAAAGAGAATGTCGTATAGTTATTTTACGGATCGAATGAATGTAATTGATTTGTAAGATGTAATTGACGTGATTGTAGGCTAATCAAAGGGGGATCTTTATATTTTTTAATGATAATACTTATTATTTGGTTCTTATCCCTTTTGTAGAAAAGATGTATTTGACTTAAGGAAACAATATTGTGTCGTGTGATAGGAGTTGTAAACAAAAGAGTAGGTCTTGTATGATAGAGTAGAGAGGACCAGGAAACAAATTTGAGTAGAACTAATTTAGGGATGTAACAAATATATTTAAGTAGTTAACTAAAGGTTATTTACTACTAACATGTAATTATAACATAACTTATTAATAAATATAAGTTTGAAACTTATTTTATTATAAGGTTTTATAGTTCCAAATGTCATGAATCGTTCAAGTATTTACGTTGAAATACCTAGGTTATACTCATCGAAAGTTTAAATTATAAGGGTATTTTCGGTATTTAACTTGCTCAAAATTTCCGGGTTTTACAATTCTTCCCTTCTAAAAAGAAAATTTTCGTCCTCGAAAATTGAAGGGAAAACGAAACGGAAACACAACTGACTTTGAATGGAAATGTGAAAGACTTGTTTCTCATGACTCAATCTTGTAGATCAAAATAGCTTCGGCTATCTCAGAAAAGACGTACCATACCGAATCCAGATCGAAAGAATAACATACCAAACATAGCAGATGATAATCGTATCCTCGGAAGGGATTCAAGGAATACATAGGATTTGACGGATATATCATCCGCAGAATTTGATTAGACAAATCAGATGAGAACGTATCGAATTGCAGAAGCACGAGTGTGATAAATACTTTTAACTCTTCAGATTCTCAAATAGCCTCGTCTACAACAAAACCTTTCCAAGGTATCCCCATATACGAACAGATTCTTGTTCCTCAAAATCTAAAATCTCATATCTTACCTCATAGCAGGTCATAATGAAGCAGATTCAACGTATGTGAAACGTACATATAGCAAAACATAGGTGTATTCCTTCATAGTAACAGATCAAATCCATACCAACAGAAAACAAGTGGTTTAATAACATCAAACGGTAGAAAGCTCTACAACAGAACCTAGAATCTTATCAAAAGCACAGAGGTTAAACAAACGCATGTCAAGTATCCAAACGTATCAAGTCGTATGACGGTGAAGGAAGATTAAGCGTATAGGTAGAATGAATCTAAAGTCTCACTATACGCAGATAATCATAAACAGATATCAGAAATTCTAAAGCTTCTAAGGTACTCCTCAAAATATCCTATGATCACAATAAGTGCACGTTATATGATGTAAGTATTATCATGTTGGCCAGACGTCATAATACTAGCATCATATAAATATGCCCTCATGATGACCATACTTTATCTCAAGTCGTGAAACTACATCTTATCTTAACCACCTAACAATCCTTCTACCTCCTAGGGTAGGTCCGAATCAATATAAGTTTGAAACTTATTTTATTATAAGGTTTTATAGTTCCAAATGTCATGAATCGTTCAAGTATTTACGTTGAAATACCTAGGTTATACTCATCAAAAGTTTAAATTATAAGGGTATTTTTGGTATTTAACTTGCTCAAAATTTCCGGGTTTTACAAGTTCTCAGTGTCTTCAGAGGCCAAGACAAGCGACATTTTGAAGTTCATGATCCCTTCAAACTCTCTGAATTTGGGATCACTGAACTAGATGAGTTGGGTCCTATAATTGCAAAGAAGAACAATGTCGTGGTCAAGAACTTGATGAAATCCCTCAGGACTAGGTATGATAACCTGGCCAAGAAGCATGAAGAACTTGGCATTCCTTCACTGCTTCCAGCATCTGCCTCTGCCATTCAGGCTGCCCCATCTCAATCCTAAAGAAGGAAGAGAAAGAAGATTGAGACTGAGCCTGAGATCAATGCTCCTGGCCTTAACTACAACAGAGCCCTCCCTGAAGGAGTAAAATTTGTGAACAACTGGGTCATTGAGCAACCTGAAAGACGTCTCTTCTTCACTGATGAATATAAGGATCCAGCCTTCCAGAGATGGGCAGATATTGATCAAGCAGGAATCAAAGCCATGCTTGGATACTTCCTTACACTTTAAGGGGACCGCCCCATATATTTAAGGGGGCCGCCCATTATATCCGTTGCTCGGCTTTGTCTTTTTGTAGGGAAGGTTTTTCTGGAACATTTTTGCCATTTTTGGTTGAAAATTTGAATTCATATATTTATAGTGGATTAAACATATTTATTTAATACTAAAAGTCTAAAAATGATTTTCTAAAAGATATAAAATGTTTGTGACATTTTAAAAAAAAATCTAGTGATTAAGAAAATGTTCCTTTGATCATAAAATGCATTAGGCATTTTATTTATTCATACCTTAAGTGATTAAGATGTTAAAGTGAATATTTACGACTAAATACTTGTTTACGTCATAATCTCTAGTTTAATGATTTTATATTTTGTAATTATCAAAACGTAGAGATATCGAAAAGTATTAATAAAGTTTTTAGGCATTATTTATATCAACATAATTCCGCCCACTCTTCTAATACCCGAGATTTTACTACTTTTATAAAATATAAGAATACAAAAAGAATCATCCCTCACCTTCAGACTTAGTTGACCTACACTTCAATCCTAACGACACTATTTCCCTAGAGAACGATCAATCTCCCGGACATACCTATACTACACTACAACGATCAGGTACACTGCCTGGAGGAATGCAAGCTTCTCAAGATCCCTTGAGAAGTAAAACCTTTTGCGAAGGTCTTGTGATCCCACATCAACCTGCGATTTTACTCAAGTGGTCCTCCACTATTAAGGAGGTGTTTCGGATTGCATTTTGCGTTTTTATTAATGAGAAATGCTTGGGAAGGCAAATATGTGGTTAGTAGGGATGGCAACTGGGCGGGGAATGTCGGGGAATGTACTTACCATCCCCATCACCGTTTTACACTCTCCATCCCCATCCTCATTGGGGAATTGCTTTACATCCCCATCCCCAATGGGGATCGGGGATCCCCACGGGGATTCGGGGATTCTCCACCCTTTTGAAATAACATAAAAATTCCATTAACTTGTCGAAAATATAAAGAATTTTGATTCATAAAGTATCTCAACAAACGTACACCGCACATAGTTATATTAATTAGAATTTCAATTCAACTTTAAAGCATCGTAAACATTGTAACATCAAAGATAATATAAAAATAATATGTATCATATCTGTGTATTCGGACAAAATAGTTAAGTAATATGTAATTGTTACTTCTACTTCTAAATCTAAATGCGTTTGATCCTATAAATATCACATATGCATATAAACATACATGTTGATACTCATAAACATATGTACATGTACATATACAAGTTAATCGAGTATGGATAAAACATATAAATTTTAAATAATTATACACTAGAAAGATCGGGGTCGAGGCCGGGTTCGGGGATTTATGTTATCCCCATCCCCGCCCCATCACCGGTTTAATATTTCAGGAGATTCCTCATCCCCGGTCAACTCGGGGATTCCCCAGTCAAATCGAGTTTGGGGATCGGGTCTCCATCGGGTACGAATTTTTTTGCCATCCCTAGTGGTTAGTTTTAGGTCTAAATATAGGAAAGTATACTTTATTACATGGATATGGTTTATTACATGAATATAGTTTATATATCTTCTACATGAATATAGTTTATTACATGAATATAGAAAAGTATAGTTTATTACATCTATATATATATATAAAAATTGAGTTCCCCTATTGAATGTGAGCATTTATGTTACTAAGCCAAGAAACTCAAATATGAAGTTTAAGCTCATAAATTTCTTCCAGCTCAAGCTTATTGTACGCCAATGTAGAGCTTCTTTTAAAGCTTCTTGGAGCTTTTAATGTTGCATAAATATATATCCTCAATAAAAAGTTAGAATGTAGCTCACTGTTAATACTCATACATTAAACCCAGGGAAAATCCTCATTACTACGAGTTTACGAACCATCTATGGTGTAAATACTCATATTTTCGGTTGCTCACACACAATTAACGACAAGTCTTTAAATGTGACTTTTCATATGAGTTTATGATGAGTATAAATAACAACCTATCTCGGTCCATCTCCATCTCCGTTAAGCATTTTTCTAACCCTTCCTTTTCTGTGGTGTATTTGTATTGGAAATCTTTTTAGCGGTGGTGATGTACCTCCAACGAAGATGAATCGATGATGATGTATGCATGTTAAGTCAAATAGGTTATCAAAGGTTTGTCGACTTCGAAGTTTCCTTTCCATGTTTAAATCTATATCCTACACCACAAAGTTTTAAATTTAAGAAAATTTCATATTATGGCTGTTTTGATGAGGTTAAGTTGTTGTTCTTTTGGATTGGATGATAAGAGAATAAACGTGTGAGGTTACACCATGGTTTGGGAGATGGGTTGTGGTTTTGGTTTAATGTGTTGGCATGACAACATAAACTTGGCTTGCGACCTGAAGTGGTTCACTGAGTTGATATTTCAAAGTTCCTTGCATGTTGGTTATGGAAACTTGATGTATGGAAGGTTACATCAACATAGGTTACAAGAGTTGTGTTACATTTTTATATTTATCCTATTCATACTCTTTGTCTCCATGCAAACTAGAAATGACACGTGTGGTTGTTAGTGGCATCATGAAAAACATTGTATGGTCACCATGTATATTCTTGAAGTATGCATGGCAAGTAACGTGTGAAGATTATAGTTAACAAATTTAAGATGACACGTGTGATATGTGATGGATAAATGTTAGCATTAGTGGCAACAAACTCAAACATTATACACACAAACTTAAGCATTCATGTATAGTTTTTAGGGTGAGTAATGACATAAATTTTAATAATTATATTAAAAACTTGACAATAAGTTTGGTTTCAAGGAAAACTCTCCAAATTATCAACACAAACGTCAGGAACCCGTTCAATTTCTTATCAACAAATTGCATACATTAATATTTCCTCTTTAATATTTTAATTAATGCTTTATTTAGGTAAGTCTCTTCACTTATCTATATGGTGGTTACATAAAACCTATTTCAAGTAACATTTCTTTCATCCACATTATACATACATACCAAAATATATTGAAACTACAAATGCTCCCAAATACGTGACGGTAGGCCTCAAGTTTCTACGATTTTAATTGAAAGTTCTTGAACACCAAACTTTTCGGTGTATATACGTATGTGATGGCGTCCATAACAACATAAAGATTGAAATACGTAAGTCATACTATGCCGCCATTGACAATATACTCATTGAGTGCACGTAATCTAATTTTTGAGTTTTTGGGTAGTATTGATCATATAAAATGAAGTTTCAAATCATTGTTTATCATCTGGCATCTATTGCATCAATTGAAACTCTCTTTGGTATGTTACTAACAAAACCTCTTTCTAGGCTCCATGTAATCAAGTGCTCATTGTAATTAAAACGATTATTTTAATAGTCTCTTCATGTTTATAACTTATAGAAAATGTACACCTATAAATTACAATTTCATTCCCTCAATGACCGCGACCCAAACAAAGCATCGTAAATTTTCTTCACAATTTGAAATAAGAGGTTTATGCTACAAAATAACAAGTCTCTTAAGTAGTGTGTTTTAGTTGCATTTGATACAATATCTCTAAATACGAGCATTAATGGCAACAAACTCAAACATTATACACATAAACTAGCTCAAACGTGCATGTATACAAATAAATCAACTCAATTATGATAACATAAACCTACATTTAATAAATTCATGCAAGGTCTAATTAACTATAAGGAAATTGAAACATCTTTTTAGAGGTTACGTCTTTTTAACTTTTCATGAGTTACAAACATATTATCCAACTATATGTCAAATGGTTACGTTAATAACCGTATACTAATTCTAAGTTTCAATTTCCAAATGTTGTTTCTTTGTTATATGGATGATGAAGACTTCTATAACATAATGATTTCAAATTGTTTTAATTTTCTAGATACGAAGGCTTTTAAAAAGAACATGATTATACTTTTCCATTAAATTGACTATCTTCATAAAATATTGAGTTTAAAATCTAGAATATGATAAAATCAGTTCTCTTCGTAGGAACACATAGGAAACTATTTGTTACAGCACATGTTTCTTTCTATGAAAAATTTGATTAATTCCAATGTTAGTTGTATGCATAGTTAATCGTGATCGGTAACTTGAAATGAATAAATTGCCGTCGGTTTTTAGTTTTACTTAAGCGTGATTGGTAACTGGATATATATATATATATATATATATATATATATATATATATATATATATATATATATATATATATATATATATATATATATTTCTTTCTTTGGTTTAATATTATAGTAGAAGTAGGTATTCTATTGCAAAAATGAAATTATTTACTACTAAATTACTTCAACCTCTTTTACCTAAGGATTCAATGCACCATGAATTGATTGCAAAATACGTTATGATAATTATATACCCTTTAGCATCTTCGTCAATACAAATATACCTTGCTGCTTTTGTTTGTTATTATATGACTTATGCTTTGCGTATGTCATCTCTTGAAAGTGTTATCTATATATCTTAATATTTTTTAGTGGGAAAATGGCCAAGGTCCTTTGATGAAAGCCTGAGCAGACCCACAATATAGGAAACACCATCACTTCGCTACATGAAAACATAAACATCAGCTATACATTGAATGATTTCCAATTGTTTTATTTTTCCATGTATGAAGGCTTTTAAAGAGATGATGTATATATCAACCTATATATCTTAGAGATATAAGAACGCAATTGTTACAGATGTTAGACAACACTTGAGGGTGATACATCACATTTTGTTTAACATGTCGTCTTCCATAAAACATCAAAAGAGGGGGAAAACGCTTAAGTTATGTGTAGTATTAACTGTTTGTTTTTCTTTTGAAATAGTGTTATTCTTATTAGCTTTGAAATAACATGTTATTTGATACATTTTTCATGAAACAATTATATTTACCAGAAGTTACTTAAAAGAAGTTCATTTATTCATTCGAGTACCCCAAATCAAAACTAAGCATAATAACTAAATGCACATAAACTTTGCAAAACCGAAAATTCTTTCACCATGAACAAAGCCCGTGCATCGCACGGGCCATGCTTTCTCGTGAATATAGAAAAGTATAGTTTATTACATGAATATAGTTTATATGTCTTTTTATTACAAGCATTTATGACATGAATATAGAAAAGTATACTTTATTACATGAATATAGTTTATATGTCTTTATTACAAGCATTTATGACATTTTATTAATAGAAAAATATACTTTATTAAATGAATATAATTTATATGTCTTCTACATCTATACATATCTGGGACATAAGACTACGCATAAAATGCTGAAAAACACTTCATACAAATCAAACATGAATTTGATCATGTGTGCTCTTTTTATTCTCACAGCCTTGTCATGCAGTTTTGCTGAAAGACCAAATGATTTTACTAAAGTTAGGATCTTTATCAAGACCAGTTATATTAAAGAAGGTATTTCATTCCATATCTATGCAGAAGGAGCTGAAGATTATGGAAATCACACACTTGGTATGGATGAAGAGTTTAATTGGAAATTTCCAATAGGTTTTGGCGCACATGTTATAGGGGATTTTTGGTTGGCAGAAAAGAAAAACGCAACTGTTGATATTTTTAAAATGGCGGTGTGGAAAATTTGTTACAATGGACGCCCATTTGGCACCCAACATTGTCATTGGAGGGTACATCCAGATGGATTTTATGTAAGTAAATATAACAATCCGTTTCCCCAAGATTGGGTGTTCAGGCAGGGATGGAAGGACTTGTAATCGCTTTTTCTGTAAATCTAATCTAAATGTCAAATAAAGTTAACTTATAAGATGTCGAGTATCTTCCTTGAATGTGTCTTTGAAAGGCCTTTTAATTAAATAAAGCTTTCTCATTATTTGTGTCTTTACTTGTATTTATCATCTTACTACATGTTCTTCATTATCAACTGATATATAAAAGTAAATGATAATATTTTAGATTTATAATGAGATGTTTTTTGGTCTAACTATGTGAGTTATTTATTTTCAATATACTTGTGTTTTAAAGTTTGTTTTAATACATAGTATGACGTTAAGAACCTTTCAAAAACTAATACAGTAACACTTTTCTTTAATCTTTGTGTGTTATCGAGATCTTGATTATACAACTTTGGTACGATATCCTTTTTAGCATGGATTCACATACAATTATTTTTCAACAAAACACAAAGTGACAAAGATATAATTAAATGCATGAACATATATGTCACATCGCGCCTAGGCGGAAACGCAAGCCGTAACGGAAATGAATCGTCATAACACATGGTTAAAATAAGTAGAGAACACACTAAATGCAAACAACTCCAAATGTTACGATGACGTGTGACACAAGTAGAGGAATTTTATCATGGTTAGTCGAACCACAACTACATAGCCATAAAATAATAAAGACAAAAATACACCGTTGGTCCCTAAACATTGCGTTTCTAGTTATTGCTTATTTAGTCCATTAATAGGTTGTGGCTTTTATTAAACTCAACTGAAAAATCAATTTTAAGCAAAGTAAAAATAATAATTTACCTTATTTGGATAACCATGAAGCGAGTGAAAATAGCTGCTAATGATCGGAACAAAACTCTGACTATCATGATGATGATTACATATAATTAACGAGGAGCCTCTTCATTGAGTCATCAAGGACCTTGAAATCCGGTAAATCAGATTGCCGGTAACCATTCAGTGTTTTGATCAAAAAACAAGTTGTTTTTTTATGGTTAGGGTTTTTGCCGATGTGGAAAGGAAGAAAAGAGCGGGGAATAGTAGGTTCGAGAACTGTCTATTTTTCAGAAATGACTTAATTGTCCTTTATTACGGGTGTTTGTTGTTTCAGGTTATATAGTCGGGTTATAGTTTATTTAGTTTTTAGCTTATGTTTTACAAGCTTACATTTTTGACTTATTTTGAAACTTTTTGGTTTATATATAAGCCGAATAGTTTCAAAATAAACCACAAAAGGTTTGCTAATGAAACATAAGCCAAAAACCAAATAAGCCATAAACTGATTATATAACCCGAAACAAATCTTATCTATAATACTATAAGATTCAGTCCCTAAATTTAATATGGAGTTATGATGATAGAGTTGTTAGAGTTAGAAACAAGTTGGAGTCATTTAGTAGTTGCATAGAGTACAAGATAGCTAAAGCTCGGAATTCAATGCAGCCTCATAATAACTGTACAATTATGAAAGGAGATGAAGTGCAAGGGTTGTCCGAATTGATCACATGACAGTTAGTATAGAATTAAAAGTCGGTTAGATGAAGAGCAAGGGTTGCCCGAATTGATCACATGACATTTAGTATAGAATTAAAAGTCGGTTAGATGAAGTGCAACGGTTGCGAAAGGTTGCAAGAATAATTAATGATTTAACCTAATTCATGCCTATATAAACCGGCCAAAATCACATTTAGTATGTACATTTGAAGATGATTCACACATCTTTTAGATCTTTGATTGTTGGTAGCGGTATGTAAATTCTCTTTTGCAACATTTTGGAGATGAGTCAAACATCTTTTAAATATTTGTAATTAACTTGGACTTCTTTTTTTCTTAATTTAGTTATCATATGCAGGTACCATGAAAATCATACAAGATCATGCATGCTCAGATAAATGGAACCAAAGATTGGGATACCAACTATTTTCTTTGTTTCTTACATATTTAGGTAACTGTTATAGATAAGCTTATATATAGATATATGTATTATGTTAATGCATTTTCATATACAAGTAATTTATGTGCGTTTTCTATTGATGTAGCTCACATGTGCGAATTGATTCAAGAAAATGTGCACGAGCATGTATGTAAAGCAACATTTAAATGGTTAAATGATACTTTTTAGCGTGATTAGTTTGTGTAAGTAGTTGCTTTTGAATGCTCTTTGAGAAAGATTAGAATGAATTTATCGTGTGCAATTGAATTATTATTGAAAAGAAGAAGGTCCGCGCATCGCAAAGTGTTTTCTTTTTCTATATGTAGAATAATTAGTGAGAAACCAATATTTACGCCAATTAAATGAGTTTGTCATAATAGCAAAATACGACATATTAAAAATATCACACTGAGTAAGTAATAGAAAGGAAAAAAATACTTAATTTTGACTTAAATCCGTTTGTAAATTGAAATATCAAATAAAAAAGTTGAGTTTTAAACATAAGCAAAAGTTCAAACTTTTATCAAAAAACAAAACCGGTGCATTTAATGTGAAGTATATGCAACATCGAGATGGAAGTGCAAGGCTTGCTGAAATTTATCACATGATATTTAGTAATTAGTATATAATTAAAATTCGGTTATGGATCGAGATAAAGTTGAAAAGGTTGCAAGAATAATTGATGATTTAACCTAATGTAATATATATATATATATATATATATATATATATATATATATATATATATATATATATATATATATATATATATATATATATATATATGTGTGTGTGTGTGTGTGTATTATGTTAATGCATTTTCATATACAAGTAATTTATGTGTATTTTCTACTCATGTAGTTTACACGTGCGAATTGATTAAAGAAAATGTGAACGAGCATGTATGTAAAACAACATTTAAATGGTTAAATGATACTTTTTAGCATGATTAGTTTATGTAAGCATGCAACTTGAATAATGAATATAAAAGAAAAAGTATATAATTTTTGCTCAAACCCATTTGTAAATGAAAAAAAAAATTAAGTTTAAGATATAATAATGGAGTCCAAAAGTTTTAGGAATTATTAATAATGTGTTAATTAATATTCATTTAGTTAGCTATTTAGAATCGAGTTTATTGATAAGATTTATTATTATTAGTTAGACTTCCATGTTAATTTTTAATGAAATTAGTTGTACAATAAAATGAGATGAAACTAAAAAGGTTTGTAACGATTTTTATATAGTTTATGTGGCATTATTATATATACATTATTACACAAACTTTAACTTACAAATTTAATAAAGAATATATTTAACGCAAATTAAACTATGACTCATTAGATAGACCCCGTGTGCTTCATATTACCATACAAAAACCATCTAATAGACAAGTATTGTAGGGCTAAGTAATAGACTAAAAGAAACAAAACCATTTTTTTTATCATGCAAATAAGTAACAGGCCAAAAGAAACAAAGTCATCACAACTTAATAACCAAAAGCCCATAAGAATACAACACCACAAAACCAAAATAACATCAAACACTTTTAAATTTTTATACAAGAAAGTTAAAACATTTCATACAATACACTAAACAATAATTAAGTATACACTCGCCAATATACAGAAAGAATACACGATTAACAATTACATTCTTAGCCCGTGCGTAGCACGAGTTCTGTATGTCTCGTATTATATAAAGCTTAAGTAGCCTTATAAATGTAAAGGGTTCATAATAAATGTCCCAAGAATTGATTATATCATATGAAGCCTTCAACATTGATTCCAAGCAACTCAAACATCTCAATTAGCATGTGTACATTGATTTCAAGCAACTAAAACGTCTCAATTAATAGGAGTTAGTCTTTTTACCTTCCCGTCCATGAGTTACAAATATTTTATCAACTATATAATGTGTCAAAAATCACACACAACAAACCACAACTTTCTACACACCGCGTGCATATTGGGCTACAACTTATTATGGTGGTAAAGTAAGCATCGTATCATCTTACTTATTTAGCTTATTGATTTATATTATTTTATGTAAATTTCACGTGTGTTTTGTATCTGTAACAATGTAGGACATAAAGATAGTGCTTAGAAGGTTTGGTAGTAACATCATATTTTTTAATGTTTTAAGAGATCTTACACATCGTTGTCTTATCTATTAAGTGGAACATGCACGAACATTTTCAATTTGATCGAAAATGCAATATATTGATTAACTGTATTTAAGTTACTAACGATCAACTATATCTAATTATTTTTTGCAGCACGTCAAGAAGCATTAAAGAAATAGATCGAGAAGTCACAAAAATTTTATCAATAACAAAACATGCAAAAGGCCATTGAACAACAATGACAAAGACAACAAAAACAACGCCACGACCACCGGTGGAATGAATACTTAGCATTTATATTAATAGTACGTTACAAATCAAACATGCAATGTTTTACTTCATGTAATACCGATAAACAGGCTAATACTATTGATTAGTTAGCAAGCAAGATTATTGAAAATAATGTGACGAACATTCAAGTTTTAGTCAATAGTTATTACTACACTTTGTTGGTGCGTTTTAATAGTTTTGCTCTTAATGTAGCTTTTTGTCTTGCGCTGTGTTAATGTCACTTTTTTAATTAAACGTCTTGGAATATTGTGTGACTTTGATATTTGATATGATTGTGTAAATTATGTCGATGTTACATATTGAAAATGGGGAGTATATAATAAAAATATCTTCACACTATCATCTTAACAATGAGAATCTTCTAAATCGAAGAAGTATATAAAAGAAAAGAAATTGTGTTTAGTTAAATGTTGGGTCTATTGATTGATTGGAGCGAGTTTATGATTCGGACTTGGGTCATTGGATCTGAATTTTTATTATACGAGTTATAATTTATACTCTTGAATATACTAATTACTTTAATATTTTATGTTTTTATATCTTTGTTTAAAAGGAAATTTGTTTTATAGTTCTCTTTTAATAATGTCATTTATTTGAACAACGAAGTCCGTCTTTCACAAAAAATGAGAGTTTCAAACATGAATCGAAAATTAATACCGAACATAACGAAAAAACAATTAGATCCAACATGTGTGCATTGCATGGGTCCTGAGGCATTCCAAACCTGTGTGCATCGCACGGGGATGAATATAAAAGGTCTCCAACATTAATGTTATCGCTTCATATTTAAAATAATTTATGTAACTTATACATATTAAAAAATTACATGTTAAGAGACTCTTTTCAATGTAACATATTGAAAAAAGTCTCTTCACATATACTTTTTTAATATCAATAAACTATTGTTGTATATTTGGGCCTCACCATCATACTAACCACCCGACAATTTACACAATCATTTTCGCACGGGTCCTAAGGCAGCCCAATTTATTTATGACAAAAATTAGTGGCAAACATAGTTTTTGACTCGGCCTCAACTAAAACTGACAGAAATAAAGGCACCAACAATTTTCATGCCATGCTAACAAATGTTGTGGTAACATCACAACTTAAAAACTTATTGACCAACAAAAGTTGTGGTAACATCAAAACTTATAAACTTATTGTCAAGAAACTATTTTAAATGTGTGTCATGCTTAGAAAAGGTGTGATACCATCGCAATTTATATATATATAATGATGAAAATAAGTGTCAAAGCTTACATGTCAATAAACTATTTTAAATGTGTGTCATGCTTAGAAAACGTGTGATACAATCACAACTTAAATATATAATGACGAAAATATGTGCCAAAGATTACATATTAGTTTTATATCAAAATAAAGGGATGTTACAATTTTGAGAATAAATACAAAATCTAAACTTTATAAATAACTACTAATGTGTCATAAAAAGTTTAAATATAATGTTACAATCTTGAGAATAAATACAAAATATAAACTTTATAAATAACTACTAATATGTCATAAAAAGTTTAAATATAAAATTTACCGATCAACTAAGGATATACTTACAAAAGTCTTATAACGAAAAAAATTACTGCACATTACACTATGACCAATTAGATAAAGCCCGTGTGCAACGCACGGGTCTGAATTACCCGTACCTCATAATCTTCAAGTTTTAGGAATGTCGGTGGATCAGATAAATATCCATTTAATATAGAAACAAAAACTTGCTCAACTAGAAAGTTTTGATTTTAATCGAAAACGTATATTGTTATGTAAGCAAATATAGTGCGACATTAAATCATATTGAATGACATTTCGTTCTCATGATTTCATTTTACTTTTTTCATAAAAAAGTTGTTTATAACTTTGGACTACTTAAATAAAAGCTTGTATATGGTAGTTTTGTAATGCAAATTATTATTATTATTATTATTATTATTATTATTATTATTATTATTATTATTATAAAACATCACTTCATTAGAAAATCATAGGATTTACAAGAAATTAGAGGGGAGCCGAGAGACAAGCTGGGCCCCCACTCCTTTAGCTATAGCAAAGCTAATTCTACTAAAGATATAATCAGCGGCGCGTGCTCCAATGTCCTGGGTCAACGAGAATCTACGGACACGTCTTAGTAATGTCACCGCATCCTTCTCAAGTTCTCCTAAGGAAGAGAATGAGAAGGGGAGGAACCCATATCCACTGTCCGCACATTTGGTCTCATACTTGGTCCGTTTGCGTTGCGCAGCTTCAACAACCGCACGCCCAGGGACAAAATCAGCCATGCTGGTCTGTGTCAAAGGAGAAGCCCCTGTCAAATCAACACATGTGTCCTTCCCATCATCCCAAGAATACAGTAACACATCAGCTGAGCGTAAGGCATTATCCCTGTCTCCACGGAGCCCTAAACAAACTTCTATAATGGCCTTGTATTCATTAAAAACTTTTACGAGTTAATCACATCATCCGATGTGTGATATGAATTGAAGTTATAAGTTCATGAATAATTCATACCTAAGCACTAGAAAGATAAGTATGATAATTGATATAAAGATTTAGCATTTTTCATTCAAATAAACAAAGACACAAAACTAAATGACACATATTATAAGGGAAGTGATACTTACACCACTTTTTTTAATGCACACATCACAATGTTACATCATTAATGCACAATGTTACATCATTAATGCACATGCTATATGCATAATTGTGGTGTGTGCATAAAAAAAGTGGTGTAAGTATCACTTCCCATATTTTAAACAACCTTTGTCCGCATCTAAACGCTTACCACAAATCACCGACAAACTAAACCACAAATGACGATAATTTGCTTATCTGTCGGCACGATAAGTAACTATAAAAAAGTGTTAAAAAGCGCGTACAAAAAAAATGATCACAAAAAGAAAGAAAATGTTACAACTACAAAATGATCACAAAAAATATTTCACAAAATGATTTGTCACAAACAAAAATCATTTTAATCAATTATGTCTATAGTATCCTAATCTTTCTATGACTGAATACCACATCGTTTTGTGAAATAATATTTTGTAAAATGTGGATGTAGTTTAAAAAGAATACATACGAAAATATTATCGAAAACCGTAGGCCGTTACAGCTAACGGTAATATTGTATCCCTCTCAAATAATTGTTTCTAAAAAAAGGAAAAAAAAAAAAAATCATTGTTTAAAAATATAATAATTATTATTACTTAGTAAAATGACAGTTTATTTTTAAATTGACAATTAAATTGAAAAAGTGAAAATGAGGTGAGATCAATCAAGAACTCACATTTGCTATAAAACCAATTAACTATAGATATTAATTTTTATCTAAATTAATAAAAAAACCATTTTTCATCTTTTTTTTAAACAAAATATTTTGCAAACGGTAAATCTTCAAGCTACCAAAAATACATCACCACGAAGAGAATTAAATTATCTTTCTGTAGATATGTATTGTTATATATTTTCGACAAACTTTTTTTTCAACAATTTTTTTTTTTCAAATTTTCGCCCAGAAAAATCACATGTGATTCGTAAAAATCACATATGATTTGATTTTAACGAATCACATGTGATTTTTAAAAATCACATGTAATTTTTCTGGGCAGAAATTTTGAAAAAAAAAAAGTTCGTCAAAAAAAAATTCGTCGAAAGTATATAACAATACATATATATAAAAAGATAATTTAATTCTCGTCGCGATGCTATGATTTTTTCGCGTAACGATAGACAGTTTACGAGATATTTAATTTTTTAAAAAAGCGTAAAAATTTATTTTTATCTTTTATTTTGATATAAAAAAAAAAAAAAAAAAAAAAAAAAAAAAAAAAAAAAAAAAAATTTCATTAGTTCTATCACAAATACGAGTTCTATTCCTCTTTTGGCAAGTGAAAATAAGGTTTAGAACCACTTGTCATAAAAGTGGGACCAGGCTAGTTAGCTTAACTTAAACCCATATCTTCTAGTAACTCCTGTGACCAACCCACCTTGTCCGACCAAATGTTAATTTCTCCTCCATCACGTCTATCCACCTTCACCCGTCGTCCACTCTTCCATTTCCACCACCGTCCCTCCACCCTCCTCCACCACCACCACCGCCCAATCTCACATTTCCAAATCAAAGCCTCACAAAATCTCCACTCACAACCCCTCAGCAACACATTAAAACACAACAGTTATGTTGTGCCTTCACATCCGTGGCAAGAGTGGGTTGAACTAGTCGAGTTTATATCCAATAATAATAATGGTGGTGGAGGTGATGTCACGGGGATTTTTAAGGATGAGATTGTGTCCAATGAGAGCTTATCTATGGAGTTTGTGGATGCTGCTTGTTTGTGTTTGGGGTTTGCATATGATAGGCCTGATATACTAAGGTTTTTTTTTTTTTTTTTTTTTTTTTTTTTTTTTTTTTTGTGTGTGTGTGTTTGCAAGTTAAGCACACCAAAACTACATAAGAGCCCAAGAAAAAGTACACGGGATCCACATAAAAGTACGACATATGTACTTTTATGTGGGTACTTGTGTACTTTTGATGTGTTTAACTTGTACCCATAGGGCACAAGTTAGAAAAACTCTTTTCTTTTTGTACTTGTGTTGTTAGGAGTGCAAAAAACTTACTACTAGTCATGAAACTTTGTTGAACGTTATTTATGGGCTTATTATTAGCTTATATGTTTCATAACTCATAAGCTCAATTTTATCGGCTTATTTTGAAATTTGTTGGCTTATATATGTTTGCTATGATAAGCTATGATAAACTTAGATAAGCCCGGCGATAATAAGTTCCAACATTAGTCAAAGAAATGGAGCTCATAAGCCCATAAATAAGCTTAAATGAACGTATTCCAGTGAATTTGAGTGGATTGACCTGCGGTTTTACTCAAGTGGTTCTCCACTATTAAGGAGGTGTTTCGGATTGCGTTTCGCGTTTTTATTAGTGAGAAATGCTTGGGAGGCCAAACATGTGGTTAGTTTTAGGTCTAAATATGCATTTGCAGCTAAGGGACCCACTTTTTCATGAATATAAAACACTGACATGTTTAGACACATATTTAGGCCTCCAATCGTTTCTCCTTAATAATTGGTATCAACATGTTTCCTCAATTTTCTCTGGAAAACGAAAAATGCAGAAAATCATTTTTGGTTTGCCAAATGTAATAATTTCCCTCAAAGCGCAATCCCAAACACACTCTAAAATCTTATCGAACATGTGTTAAATTCGAATTAAAATGTTATATTTATATGTATTTACATACTTACTGTACTATCGACTGAGCCTAGAAAAGAGAGTGCTTAGTATTGCTTAGGTAAGTGTTTATCTGTCTGCGTATGTAACCACATAAGCAGTTTTGTGTGTTTGGAATCTGTCTGCGTATGTAACCACATAAGCAGTTTTGTGTGTTTGGAAAAAACTAGTTACTACTTACTAGCTTATTCTTTTTATGGTAAATAAGCACTTTGAGGTGTGAAGGAGATTGGTACACCTTAATTTGATATGGTATTTGTGTTTCAGGTGGCTTCCTAAGGATGATATTGAGATGCTTGTAAACAATGGGACTCCACATCTTTTCAAAAATGCTATTGAAACTGAGAAACGAATGAGATCTTTCTTAAAGGTTTGTTACTGGTAGTCTTTGCATTCATGATTGGTTTTTGGTGTTTATCCTAGTCAAAACTAGAATTGCAAGAATTGATATTATACGAATATGATTTTGGGTGTGGTTTACTTGTTGTATACAGATTTGAGTGTGTTCGATGTGCTTTTTGAATGTGACCATGTGATTTAAACTGTTAAATCAGATTGGTGTAAATTCAAACAATTAGGTCATTGAAGTTAGTACGTGAATCTCAATAATCTGTTTTCAAGGAAAATCTTAATCCCTTCCAAAATCTGATTTCTTGAACCCTATATATAATCAGAAAATTATACAAATAATCACTTTTTCACTAACACTATAAACTAACTGTTTTGACAACAAATTGTAAATCGGATTAAATTAACGTCCACACACCTTCAAAAACTGTGTCGTCAAATAGGAACTATGCCTTCTAGTCCTAACATTCTGATTAAATGCGCATCCAAACACTGTAAAAACTGGGACACCAAAACGGCAAAAAGATACTTTGCATTTAACACAGGACATTTCACAAATGAAATCGTTGCAAATTTTAAGGAAGTGTAAAAATATGAGCTATTTGCCTATTAGTTATTATATTAAGTGCTTGTGTTCTCATTATCTTTATAACAATCGAAGGGGGGTGAATCAAGTGAAGCAACAACGGTGGACGTGATGAAGTACATATTAAGTTATGCAAGCAATCCTATTATTTATCCCGAAAAGAACATTGATGACGTTATTGAATCATCATCCCGGAATTTGTTAAGAAAAATGGCTAAGTTTAATGATAAAGTGGAAGCTTTGAATATGCCCATCACAGAAAAATCAACCGGGACAGAGGAAAATGAACAAACACCAAGCACTCTTAGACCAAATGATGCTATGAAGAGAGGTGATTGGATATGCCGGAAGTAAGTTACATTTCTTCTTGTGCCTTATTTTTATTTGCACGTAGATATGTTTTAAGGAAACTATCGCCTGAAATTGGATTCAGAAAAAGGTATTCATGGTTTTTTCATTGCTTATTATGTTCTTAAGACGAGAAAAGTGGTGACCGTGTTGCAACGGTTTCTTTGTATGTTACAATTAGGTTGTATCATTGACTTGATCTAGATGCGGGTTGAATTGAGTTGAACCCAACAAATAGGTTGAAAGTCGACCTTAGTTATTGACTTATTTCAACGGATATAGCCTCCTAAAGCGTGTTGATAAAAACTTCTAGATTGTTATTATAAATTTGTAACAGTATCGTCTTTGTAATCATAGTTAACACACAAATTATGTTGTTTTTATTTTTTTTAACATAAAGGACTTATAGTTATTCAGAGTGAAGAAAAAGCGTATAAAGGTCAATTCGACCACCTGTTTTGACCAGTACTAAATTACCTGTTTCAAATCAGCTTCATTTTGAAAACTTATGAAAATGGAAAAAGGTGATGTTGATGTGTGTCAGTCAACAACTTGGTTTAATGGACGCATGTTTTTCTTCCTTTTGAGCAGGTGCAGTTTCATGAATATTGCAAAGGACGCTAAATGTCATGAATGCAAGGAATTAAGACCACAAAGACAGTTGACTGGCAGCGAGTGGGATTGTCCTGAGTGAGCATTGTTTCCATTCATTCTATTTTTACATTTGCTACTTGGTATAACTTCTATGATGGCAATTTTGACCCATTTATCTATAAGTGGGTCAATTTGGCTTATGGTTTATATTAAGTGGGTCAAATACAAAGATTTTTTTAAATGGGGGATGGGTCAAACGGCTTGAAAATCGCCCGGCATCTCTTTCTAACACGTAATTATCTATTAAAAGTTAATAAGATGGAAAACATATAGATGGTCAACCTGATTGGACCCACACTAAACCAAACCTGTTTTGACCCGCTAACTAACCCGCACATGTTGCCACCTCTAGTAAAACTGTTATTGTATATTCATAATATTAATATTTAAAAACTTCTACCTTTTCCAGATGTAATTTTTTTAATCACGGAAGGAACATGGTCTGCATAAAATGCGAGTGTAGGAGACCTGGTGAAGTCCCATTACCCGCCGGGCAGGTGAAAACATCCCCTACCCCAAATGGAAGTGATTCCAGTTATGCCCAATTTGTGCCTTTACCCGCTGATATGTTTGCCAAAAAATCCGAAAACGTGAAAATCAACAATCCAGAAAAATCTACTAAATTTGAGGATCGAATTGTGGATGATACTGAAGAAGAAAAACCAGAAAGATGGTTCAACAAAGTGTCGGAGTTCCAAGATGTCACTGATATTAAAAGTGATACTTCAGATGACGATTTCCCTGAGATTATGCCTATGCGTAAAGGGGAAAACCGATTTGTGGTTAGTAAGAAAAAAGATCGATCATTAACTTCCTCTACGTATAAACGACAACAGTCTATGGAGCAAGTTAGCAATAACACTACCAACTTTGTTCCTTTTGTTCCATTTCCGCCTGATTATTTCGCTAAAAAAGATGATAATCACCAGTCAAAAAACACAAAAAGTGACATGAATCTTGGCAAAGAAACAAGAAATACTGATATTGACAGAAGTGAAAATAGACCCGACACGTCAAATGGTAAACAGGTAATACCTGAAAACCAAAATGTGAGAAATGGGATGGAAGGAAATAGCACAGATTCAAGTTATACGTCACGTGAGAGCTCGACTATAGCTACAAATGACGTGAATCCTGTGAAACAAACAAGAAGTGAAGATAGACCCACAACCTCAAGTGGCGAACGGGTAAAACCTGAAAACCAAAATGTGAGAAACGGGTGGGAAAGTTTAGGGTCGAGTCTGGAAGGATCAGCCGTTAAGGAAACCGACCCTTTGGATATGTCAGAAGAGGCTAAAGCTGAAAGATGGTTTAGACGCGTGGCACAGATTAAAGATATCTCCGAGTTAAGTCAAATTCCAGATGAGGATTTTCCATCGATTATGCCAATGCGAAAAGGGGTGAATCGGTTTGTGGTTAGCAAGAGGAAAACACCATTAGAAAGACGGTTAGCGTCTCCACAATACAGAAAAGATACACGGACCGTGAGCTCTGAATCAACAAAAAAGGAAGGTGATGGTAGCTAAATGACCCTTCATGCTGTAAGTAGTCATTTTTAGTGAATTTTGAAACATTTCATCAAGTGTGCATGATAATTGCGGCTGATCTTGTTGAAAGAGCTCATATGATATTTGATAACAGAAATATGTTAGTTTTGATGAATATTTATTTGTCAACATGAATATATACTTGGTTTGTTTGAATCTCGTGAATCAGAATGGAAGATTTGGAGAAAAAAAAATTGTACCCTAAACTGTAAAAACGCGAGTAAGTTCCGGTTATAATATAACTGATCACAATTGCCCCGCGCCAATTAAACTGCTTTCACAATGAATTACTTCTTATAATCACATGTGTGCATCTACTAGCATTTACAATGTTTTGATCCTAATTTTATACAGAGTAACATGTTACACGTCTCTAATAAAATAACAAACGAACACAAGAACGAATGAATATTGACAGCTACAGATGTATTATGTTACCAAGATGACTTGCTGCATTGGCGCGCTTCTATTCGTGTAAAAGGAATGGAGATGATGAATAAGGCGAAATCAGTGTTGGAGTTGCCTCCCTTCTATTACCTCCTTCAGTTTTGTAAGTAGCACCTCTTGTTCCTCGAAAGTAAGGCTTCCTAATATCTGTTCATAAAGAATAACGGGTTATAACACTAATAAAATTCGTGTTGACTATACAGAACTTTGGCTCAGCTATAGCGCTTGCAAGGCGTCCCCAACGGGACCCACGAATGAATATATAAGATTGTCAAAACTTAAAGTAGAGTTGGCAAGATAGACGGGTTGACCCACAAACACTTTATGTGCACAGATTAAAAATTAGATTTTTTTAACCCATTTTACAATTTAAGCAAAAACAATTTTAGTACATTAATATTCTAAATATATTTTTAATGAAACCATTTAGGACATTGTAAGGGTATTAATATGGACTATGGATGACTTTCAACCCATTTGACCCGTTCTCCCTTTTAGTTCAAATTCAGTTGACCTGATTAACCCGTTTAAGATAATACTCAACCTATTCATGAGTAAATAATCCAGTATTGACCCATTTTAGCTATAACAAAGAGGATACCAGAAAGTAGCATACCTGTTCCAAGAGGACCTCAACAGGATAACAACGTGGGATGACAAACGACTGATGGTAGATGTAAGCGAAAACAGCCATTACCATCTGCAAGCATAATGTTTTAACTTGTCAAGGTCCCTATTTATAGAGTTTCATTTATTAGGAAAAAATGTGCTGTTACTTATATGGAAATATTATCACAACCTATGAGAAAAGAAGTTGGACACACATCATGATAAATTTGATACTGAATTAACTTTTATGGTTCAAAATTATCATCAGTCAGTACATTACCTGACAATCCATTCTATCAGTAAAGCCACCATGTCCTGGAATACTGCCACCGAAATCCTAAAAAATTTAAGAACATGTTAATACATAAGTGCAAGTTCCAGTCTCAATCATAGCAACCATCACAGACCTTGATTTTAAAAGCTCTCTTGAACCCACTTGCGAAAAAGCCTCCAAAGGGAGCTATAACTGATGCAAACAAACCAAGGCATAAAGCATGCCACTGCACGGGTAAAATTGATACTTCTTTCCATGGCAACTGTATACAATGTTTCACTAAAACAAGTTAGCCTATTCCTTTTACGTAGAGGTAGAGAATTATAGGTGGGTCAGGTAACTCATCAAACGGGCTCCGGTTGAAATGGGTAATCTTTTTAATGCATCTCCAAATGAGCTAGATTAGGCTGACCCACAATCACTTTTTATCCATTCTATAGTTACAAATACAATATTGCTAGTTTAGTTAACTAATAGCCTAAGACTTCGAATAAAACGGGTTAGGATTATAATAGATTTTGGGCAACTATCAACCTGCGCGCTCAACCCAACTGACCTGATTCTATTTAGTTTAGAACTATTGATTTGATCTAACCAGTTCGAGCTAATAAACAACCCAACTTGACTCGGTCATAAAGTAAAGGACTCAAGACTGCCATCTTTATTATGAGTTTGCTACTATATAAAAGATATTGGATGTAACACCCACCCATTGAGCTACCTCACTTGGTAACACAAAAGTCTCTGGCTTAAAAATAGGACCAGGATCACATTCGAGCCACGTTGTTGATAAATCCTGCATAGCAGCCTCGACGTAAGATAATAACTTGTGGTGAAACCAGGTGTTGTGCTCAATTATTGAAAACTTAGGCGCTTAAACTTACCTTTCTTGGGCATGTCAACCACTGGTGACGACCCAAAACATTTGCTAGCTACATCAAAGATAGTAAACAAACTTTAGAAGAATAAAATTCACTTCTAAGATGACCATATAACACTTTATCTGTGCAATCAATCTAACCAAAAATGCTGAAATAACTGTGGTGACTGATGCTCCTATAAAGCCCTCCCATGTCTTCTTTGGAGAAAGCTTAATAAGAGGTGTCTTCCCAAAGAAAAAGCCAAAGAAATAAGCGGCTACATCATTAATCGCGATAAGTGATGCTGGGAGGAGAAACCTGCATGAAAATTCAATATCAGCAAGAATAATCTAAATAGATGACAATCCATTGCTCCGAGAAATAATAATAACTAGGATATGCTAGGTCTACCAGAATATCCCTTCGAATATGTTGGCAGCAGTGAAGGAAGATTGCGTAAATACGACTATCAAAATCATGTGTGTCCATGCATACTGACTAAACTGATACTTATACATCTTTTTCTTTAATGTAAGTATGAACCACATGAACCCTGTATCAAATAAGAATTATAGTATTAGCATAAAATTAAAAGTATATTTGCTTCGCATTCATGTGAATGACGAAAGCAAAATTGAAATTTGCTACACGTAGATACATGTTCACAACAGCAAAAGAAAAAGTCCACTTATAACTTGAGAAAGACATGAAATTTACCTGTGATATACAAGAAATAACAGATAACCATCTGATACTTCATAAAACTGGTAGCAAGCTTATAGAAGAACTTATCAGGAGTTACAGCATGCATTATCTGTTGACCGAGAATACGACCATACACCCACAACATTGCGGTGAAAAAGAAGTGCCTGTGACACCACATATCTATTTACTTATTCACATTCAAAATGAAACTTATAGTCATATTGATTTTAGTCAGGGTCGTTACCAGTTGAGAAGTCTGAAACCTGGAAGACGTTTATCTTCATGAGCTCGTCTAAGCAAATTGAAGAGCTCACTCGTCATTAAGATTTGGATGACGACGATCATACCCCAGAGATAAAGATGACCCAAATAGACAACACCTATGAAGCCTAAAAGCATCCAGACAGAAGAATATGTTCGGATCCACATTGATCTGTATTTGCTTTGGTCGTTGATTAGCAAATCACTTTCATTTAATTTTGCCACATCAGGGAAAACCTATATCAAACCACGGGAAAGAAAAGAAAAAGTTAAGAGACAGTTTATTTTTAACTTTTGCATACGATAGATAAGGTATAATTTCGCAACAAATTTCGAAATGTGATACTACAAAAATTAAAGTACTTGACATGGAGGTTAAATACTCATAATACCAACCTCAGTAGATTTTCTGCGATGCCGAGCTCGGGCAGTTGAAGGCGATCTTGGGCTTTGAAGCTCCTTTTCCATTAATTTCATGTTCATTTTTACCCAAACGCACTTTGAGGGAATTAAACGTATATGTAGCTGAAGAAGAAAACAAGAAAAATGCATTGTTTATGATTAAAGTGTCAAGCTTAGCATACTAGATAAAGCATGTACAAGCTAAACAGAATGATTTCTGATGAAATGAACACGATTGAAGTAATGAAAATTCCATATAGCCATTGTGTTTTGGATTTAAGCTAATACGATAATGCATATAGTCAATTCCGCTGCAAAAATGCATTTGCAGGACTCCCTTTTTTCTTCACTTACAAAGCCAAAAGTTAGTATAACCTATACTGCTGTTTTCATAGACCTTCGTCGGTTAAGGCCAATTTTTTAAAGAGTAGCCAAAGCAAGCAAATATTTGACCTGCAATCTGAACCATATGGTGTTTGGCATTGTGTTTAAAGAAATCATTATCTAATTTTAGTGTTGGAAGTAGCATATGAGCCTCTTAAGAGCTAGTATCTGCAAGCCTGCAACCAAAGGGCAAATATGTGACCTTAAGAGGGCTTTCAAGAAATAGCTCTTGGGTTCATTCCCAACTCCTAGCTAAAGATCACCGGAACATTTGCTCATTGACAGGGGCTAGGTCCTTGGAGAAGGGTCAGTCGGCACCCAAAAGGGTTGCATGGGGTCAGGTTAATTTCCCTGCCGATTTTAGATATTTTGGAAAATTAGGGTCATTTTACTCAGACAACAGATTATCACAATCCAAGTACCTAAACAACATAATTACATACAAATATTATCACCATGTGTTGCATACTTGTTACACTCTAGGCAAATCACAAATTGGATGTGACATGGAGAGATGTTATATTCGGAAGTGAAAACTTGCGCCTTACAATGACACAACTTGTTTTGGGATAAATTGTGGGCAAAACCCATAAGATCTGCGCAGCTAAGAAGTATCAAGTTGGGTGATCTCCTTGAAAGTTCTCACAAGGCCGCCAAAAAATAGCGCGCGTTGTAGGTGGGGTGTTAAATTACTCGTATTTGATTTCAAAACACAATGCCATATTCAGCAAATTCTCATGTGTGAATAGCATTGAACAACATTTACGCATCATCAATCCTCATGTGCTGATTACCGTATTCAGCAATGACATTACCTAACAGATTATCAAAATTCTCAGAATCAAACTCATGTAGGTGTTGTTTATATATAGTTCCTAACCGTTAAACCTAACAAACGCAATATTCCACCAACAAAATGTCAATAAATTTCACACAATAAATTCAAGTACGCGTCAAATATAACTCGTGAACAATAAAATTTGAGATATGTGTTGATATAACAAAAAAAATACATAAACCTAATTAACATCGTATAAATAATCAGAATACGATAGATATCCATAAATGAATTGAATGCGATATCTTACAAATGATGAACGTATGTATATATTCGTTGCGGTTCACGTATGCCGGAAGATCATTTGTAAATTTGTTACGAATCATTAGTTTGGGCGATGAACAAGGTGACCAGAATGCAAATCCAATCAACCCTTAGGCCTTAATGGCTTCAATATTTTCTCATGCATTAACGGTTAATGTACATATTAATTTCATGTTTGAAAAAAGAGTACTTGTTTTGACTTTTGAAAAACATTTTCCTTTTTCCGTAACGTTTTTTTTTTTTTTCTTTTCTTCTTCTTACCTTTAATAAGTTCGTGTAGATAAAATGTATTTTTTAACACTTGCTCACAACGTTTAGTCGAGTTAATCAAAACTAAAACCGGGAAAGTAGATAGCTGATATGGGCATTTTGAAGCTTCCCCTGTGAAATGCACTTAGCCTCTTAGTTGTCAGTAGCCTCTTTGAACTGAGTTGTTTAATGTAGACGATAGTACACTTCACACAAGACTCTCCCTCACACTGCTAAGTCGTCATAGTCATGTTCATTTTGGTCTTGAACATTAGCCTTGTTCTGTAAGAGCTCTTAGAATTTGCGCCCCCACAATTCCCTTTGAAGCGACCCTACTTCTCTTTCATATAGGTGATTTCATTAAAGACATTTGCTTTGCGATTTCATCTTGAATCATAAAGTCATATGTTAAACCTCAGTACCTCACATCAAGTCACATTTGTTATATGAATGGTCTATCAAGTTATAACTTTAAATAACTCATCCACAGTGACTTCCCCTACAATTTATATGATTAGGTTGTCTTATTGAACCCAAATCTCGGGATCTTCAGTCAACTGGGTTAGGTTTTCCTTCATATAAACTCATTCCTTCAAGGGCTTCAGTCCATTCCTTTAAACGACTTACTAACTAACTCTATGCTTAAGCCTTTTGTAAGCGGATCCGCGATGTTATCCTTTGACTTTATGTAGTCAATTGTGATAACTCTAGTTGAGAGTAGTTGTCAAACCATTCAATGTCTACGATGGATATGTCTCGACTTACCATTTTATATTGTGACATGAGCTCTGTCAATTTCCAATTGACTATCACACTTTATATACATGGTCGTTACCGGTTTACACCACTTAGTATATCATCTACGAATTAATGTAGATATCTCACATATTCTATAAATTTATCTCAATTGATAAATTTAGATTCTATTATAGATTTAGGTCATGTTTGGCAACACCTTTTTGGAAGCGTTTAAGAGCGGTAAGCGACAAGCGTTTCGGTCTTAATGCTTGTTTGGCAACACTGCTGCTAGCATTTAGCAACACCTCAACAGCTTGCAATCTTAATGCTTCCTAAAGAAGCTTTCCGATATACCGCTAGCATTTTACTTTAATATTACCAATTTACCCTAAAAAATAACATTCATTCATAAGTATATGCCCTTTTTCGTAATTTTACATTTTATAATTACAACTACAGCTACGTTACCAAACACATTTTTTAAACAAGCAGCTAATGCTTACTGCTACTGCTTACTACTACATCTTACTGCTTATTACTACTGCTTACTGCTACGTGTCGCCAAACATAGCCTTAGCTAGAAAAGTTTGTTTGAAGTACTTTCAAGATTTTCAAAACATAACTTCTCACTTAGCGTAAATACATCCGCTCTAGTGGATCTAGAGTTTTTTATGTATCCATATTTGCATTACTCTATCATTTGATAGCATATTGATATCTTCCAACATGCAATATAGTAAGTATCATAGTACTCATGTAATACTATTCAGATGGTCATCACTTGAATTACTGGCATGTCTACATAACTTGGTTATAACCACTAATTTAGGCCTCACACACATCATTAAGCACATAAGACGCTCAATATTCTTTGAGTATTCAAAATTATGCCAACACTTTTACCTCTATATTAAATAGATTTAAAATGATGTCATTAGAGTTCTAGCTAGGCTGGAATCTCCCACAGTGAACCTCTCAAGAATATTGTCCTTATAATGTTTCTGACTTCGAAACAAATCTATTTGTTTCATATGATATTAGTTCCAAGAACCATATCTAACAACCAACGTAGTCTATGTCAAATCTTCACTCCAACATGTCATTACCGGATTTGTTCATCTTGTTATCACTTCTAGTGATGAGTATACCATCTATGTATAGACATAAGATTACATATATACTAGAGATATATATCCATTAATTTTGAATCCACATTCTGACATGACGTGGTCAAAAAATTTTATGTCATTGTTTAAGAGCTTTTTCTAAGCCATATAATGACTTAGTAAGCCTACAAACTTTGCTTTCTTATCTAGAAGTGATGAAACCCTCAGGTTGGTTCATGCAGATTTGTTCTTCTAAATCACTGAAATGCCATTCTCACATCCATTTGGTATACTTCCAGATTTCTTAAACCATAAAGTGACGTCGTCACAACCCAAAATCTATGTTATTATGTGTGCAACTCTGGAGGAACATATACCACCGAGTTATAGACAGTTTTAGTAGCTTTTTATGCCTTTTTGACCATTGGAGACTTCATGTATTCTTAGGATAAGTTATTTAATCAATTGTTCAATCATTTCTCTGTGTTATTATGATTTGTTTATCTTTTTTATATTACTATGCTAGGAAAAATTGATTAGTATTTACTTACGATTGCATGGATCCTAGTTGTTAATTAATTTGTTTGTCGTCTCTTGTTTAATGGTGTGCATGTTAAGAGTTGGAAAACTATACTAGCTTGAACGTCCACTAAAATGTGTCGAATTAATGCTTATGTCTTAGGTTATTAATTTGCGAAATGTGTTTATTGAGTAGCTAGTTATTGGGTGAGCTTGACATATCATACAGGTGTCGTTCACTTAGGGTAGTTTATATATGTGAGGATTGACCAACCCACAACACAAAATTAGGAATACTTCACATTACATTAGCAAGGACATGACAATTCGACAACTTAGTAAGAGATAACTAGGGAGTAGTGGAATTCTAGGAAAATACGCTTTTTCTCATATAAGAAGTTTGCCACCAATTTAATTTTCTTGTCATTTACTTTTATCGTATTTAGTTTAGTTTTTAGTTTAAAACCAACCTCTCTCAAACCCCAGATTGTTACTTTCTTTCAATAAAATATAAATACCAAAAATAATCTTCCCTTAACCTTTCGACTTAACATGACATACAATTCGAACATACCTCACTATTCCCCTAAAGAACGATGAATCCTCTGAGTCTTACCTATACGACACTATAACAGTTGGATACTCTACATAGGAGGAGGATTGTAAAACTTCAGTGTTGCAATCCGCCGCATCAAACCGCACTCAGGTATTTCTAGAGCATTAGTGTGTTGCTAGACGCTAACCTTGGCTTTTATAATTATTTGTGATTATGACATTCGCAAGTAGAAGCTGTTGGAAAGTGCTCATATCATATTAAATAGTTATACGGCTCAAAATACGTGAGCCTATAAGGTTACACACGCATACACCGAGGTATCATCAATTATAATGTATTTAGTATTATGGAAAAATGAATATGAGGCTGTCTCACATCTAAGTTTACATGCGAAACCATCAAAAATCACTAAAAAAACATTATTTTGGTTATTATTTTTTCAAACTTTGAGTAGTGGAACTAATATATGCATAGTGAAACGCATTTTAATGGTGTATCAAACTTACATATAGGCTTCCATCATTGTCCTTGAAGACGCGACACTTAAAATGGTTATTGTTTTTTCACTACTACAACAATAATATTAATACTCACAATCTAGTCAGAGCGAGTTTGAAAATTATCATATGTAAATAGGTAACCTTGACATTTGCTTTTGACCGACTAACTCATAGAGTTTGAACCCATATAGCCAACAAATTTAAATAGGGTAAACACTTTTTTTTTATGACGTGACCACTTGGACAACAAAAGGTATTATACTATATTCTAAAAAGCATTGGGGTGTTGGGTCCACACTTGGGTAATTTGCAGGCTGTTAGTACACTTATATGGTTTTCCATTGGTGTGTTGGGTCACTATGCGCAATCCCATTGGCTCAATGAATTAAGCACATGAATTAGTAACAGTTGCAATGAATAGTAATAACAATTGTTGCACTATGAGGCACTGTAATATACTGTTATGCATTGTTCTTAATCCTCAATTGCACTGTTTTGCACTGTGTTCTCCTGTTTTGCACTGTGGGTTTTTTTACCCTTACCTTCCTTATTATATATTATATATTTTACAAAAGTACAAACATAATTAACAATAATCAGAACCAAATTTTACAAAATTATTTGAAAATAAATATATATTTCCAGAAGCGGGCCAGTGCAGAATCCGGCAAGGCGTCGACGGCAGTAGATTCCGGCCAGTGCAAATCTGAAAAAAAATATAAATATACAAAAAGAAATTAGAAATATTTTCCGGCGACGACAATTCACAAAGAGATTTAACTCGCCCGAGTTAGCGCGAGTAGACTCGGTGAGTCACCGAGTCGAGGTTAAATCTATTAGATCCACACTTTTTTCAATCTTTTACAAAGGTTTTATAAAAGGTTTTATACGAAAATCGGATTAAATAAAAAGTTACAAATTAGGGTTTGAAAAATAAAAATATAGAGGGGAAGGGAGCGCGTGAGGAGTGTTACCAGGACAGAGAGAGCAAGGGTGGCGGTGGCGAGACAGTGGTGGCGAGGCAGCGGCGGTGGAGGTGCACAAATTCCAATAAAAACAAATATAAATACGCATAATTTAGCTATTGCACAATGTTAAAAACTAAATAAATAAAAATAAACAACTATAATTAAGCACAAATTTCTTTTAGGCTTAACCCCCCCCCCCCCCCCCCCCCCCCCCCCCGCACGGCCAAATCAGCTAGTTTTACTAATCATAAGTCGGATAATTAAAAAACGAAATGCTTGCTTGGTGTTAAGTAAACCTTTGGGCCTAGTGGACTATACTTGTAACAAAAACCTACCAGAGGGTTTCCTTTCTCTATAAACCCTTTACAAGACCTTACTACATTCCGCCTCTTCGGTGTCAGTAAATTCCTCCTCCCTCAATCACATATTTCATTCATGCTCGTTACTAATTTATTTGATTGATTGATAAAATAGCTAGCTTTTTTATTTGCATGACGCTAAGTAAGAATATATATATATTTTTTTGCTTTAGTTTGCACAATTCTTTAATGTGTGGTAGAAAGTTTGAGACTTCATTATTTGATGAAGAAGTCGACAGAATTTGGAACTTTTGCTATATGAAAGGTTAAATTGAAACAATATGAAAATGGATTTTTTCATAATTTATAAACTTTATGTTTTCACTAGAGTCCAGAAAAATATACAACTGATAAACCTTTCATATAGCAAAAGTTTCCTTCTGTTGCAGGTTAATCTATCTAAAGCTACAACACCATCTCATGCTTAATTCAACAGAACAGAACCACAAATATTGAAAAACTACATAACCAGAAGATACCCAAAATAAAATATACCAGACTAGTTATTGGAGTATTCGACTAATATATCAGTCTTGCCGACATATTTGCATTGGCATGTCTATATTAGAGCGCTGGGTGCAATGGCAAGCCCCAAGCTCCCCATTCGGGCCCCACCATGCCACATCACCAAAACACCCCAACTTCAACAAATCACAACAAACCCCCCTTCACCAAACAACAAACCTCCACTTCCCCATTCGGGCCCCACCTCTTACACACTTATTTTTTATTCATTTCATTAAATAAATTAAATTAATTTCACAAATACTTAAAAATTAAAAAACATACTAATTTTATTTCATAAAATAAAAAGTTACAATACGGAAGAAAAAAAATACGATACGAGGAAAAAAAAAACACGCATACAATATGGAAAAAAAAAACGATACGGAAAAAAAAACATACGATACTAATAGGAAAAGTAAAACATTTTATTCGTCATCTTCGCGGTCGAGATTTTGGTATTTCTAAGTTATTCGTGCTTGTCTCTTGCGAATTACTTCGGCTCTAATCGTGTCAGTAACCGTGTTTGGATCGAGCATTAGCATCTGCATATCCTGCCACTCCAACAACGCAGCTTCTTTCTCGAACGCCTTTTCCTCCCTCTTCCTCCGCGCCTCGTAACAAGCCGTTTGAGCGTCTTTCGCTTGATTATACTTTTCGGATAATTGTCCCGAAAAAGTACTCGTTTGACTCCCCCCGGAACTCGCCGCACTCGACGTTTCCGTCGACTTTTGTTTCTTTCCGGGTCGCCTGCTGCTTCTTTCGGGACGAGGTCGTTTGTCCGGCCCGAATATATCCTCAAGACATGTAATGTCTAGAGGTTCTTCAGCATCCCATTTCGGGTAGCGTTTCAGGATTTCCCAAACGTGAACCAAAGTGAAACCCCTTTGTCCAAAACGTAGTGAGAAGTTCGTTTTGGCATTCTCAACATGATCATGCTCATTTTCACCACTGCGACGCTCTAAATGTTTATAAATAGCGTTGAATTTTTGGCAGTCGGCATTGATCCTTGTCCATTTACCGGATAGCATGTTTTTTGTTCGTGGGGCTTCAGTAGTCCGCTCGTTGAAAAGTGCATGAATTTCGTTCCAAAAAAATTCATTCTCTTTGTCATTTCCGAGCTCCTCGTCTTGAGAAACTTCTATCCACGCTTCCGCAAGAATATTTTCTTCTTGTTTCGACCACAACTTTCGCGCACGCGTATTAACAGCTTCTTCCAAGTCTTCCTCATCGTCCGCGTCCAAATTTACGACGTTTTTTCCTCTTTGGGCTTTGGTTTTTTTTCCTCGGCCTTTGGCCGGTGATCTTGGCTTAGGTACTTTAAAAGTACCTTGATTTGGTTGTGTCGGTTGTGATTGAGGAAAAGTGGATGGTTGATTCGGGTTATAAAATTGTGGCGATAAATTGAATTGTTGTTGACTTGTGAATCCTTGTTGAAAGGCTAATTGTTGGTTACGGTAAATGTCACTCGGATTTAATGGTTGTGAACCGTATGGCGGTGAAGGGTTTGGAGACGAGGGACTAGAAGAGTTTGAGGCTCCCCCGTATGGACGTTGGTTTGACGTTAAGAGGTTCGTGAAATAACCTCCTTCGTTCGGGTTTTGAGACATTTTTTTGTTGATTAGGAGAAGAGGTATAGAAAGGTTTAGTTTAGATTTGTGAATGTAGTGAAGAGAATGGAAGAAGAAGGTTGTATTTATAGTTGTAAAAAAGGGTAGGGAAAAAAAATAATAATAATAACAAACACAACCGTTGTAATAAACGGTCGAATTTTCAAATAAAACAAAACAAACCAAACGTAAACCTGCACATTTGTCAGCGATTTGCTTCGCCGTGGCCACGGCGAATTAGCCAACGGCGAGCCTCGTTCGGTGTGGCGGCGAGCAACGGCTCGCCGTTGGACCTGCCTGTAACAATTCGCAATTTCAGGTTAATTACCATTCCCGGAAAATTTCACTATTCACTTTTACTATTCATATTTCCCGAAACTTTCCCGAAAGTTGATTTTTATTTGATATTCTCGAGTGATAAATCATTTTCATGGCAAATTAAATGTTTGACATTCGTCAGATCATTTTCGTGAAAGTTATTAAGGAATTACACGTTTTAGGGTAAAACGTCATTCAGAAATTCTACGTACAACGAAACTCGACCGCGTTAAGTGACCCCGCATCAGAAAAATGTTTGACACACTCATGATTTATTTGAGAATTAATCGTGACTGAGAAAAACATGACCAAAGACTTCCCGGCAGGTCACCCAAGCCGGTACTACTCTCACATGAGCACGCTTAACCGTATGGGCGATTAACCGTTAGACCACAAAACGCGTTTCTAAGACTATTTGAGTTTTCAACTTCTTAGAAAAAGTCAAACATATTATTCCCTCCGCCTTTGACCAAAAATCATTCCTTGATTTTATAAGTCATTCCTTGATTTTTAGGCTTACGGTTTGATGTCTAAAAGACATTTAATACCAACCGACACTAGACTGAGCCCAGTCTAGACATTATAAGTCATTTTAAATCATTAATAACCTATTAGAAAAGTAATATTTTACTTTTCTCAATTTTACGCAATATTCGTACATTTTACGTATTACGCGTTTTAGACCCGTGTTTCCAGTTTTTAGCAGGGTTTACCACCCAAATGGAACCTACCACTCATTTTATATTTTATTATGGGACATATGGACATGTCTAACAATACTTTAAAGTTGCATAATTTTACGACACCCGGTTTTACGTTTTGAGGCCTAATCATTTACGGTTGACAATTCCCGGAGTCAAGTTTCATCCAAATAACTTAGGATAATACCAAGCCAAGCCAACTCACCCTCCCTAGCTTATTGAAACCGCCAATGGGGGGGGGGGGGATTCACCATGGTGTGGCTTGATCTTGACCATTGATCTCTAGGATCATTACAAGTGTCTTAACTAACCATGGTTAAACTCTAACCCAATATATGGTTAACTATTCTTCCTACCCTATAAATACCAAGCTAAACACATGATATTCTTTGCACCACACCTTCTTATAACCTTCAAGTCCTAAAACCTAAGGCACTTTTCTTATATTTTGTAAGAAAGTTAACTAGTTTTTGAAAGAAAACTAGTGTTTGATCTTCAATCTTGGAAATTTTTTAAGAAAAGTTGTTATAACTTTAAAGTCTCCAAAAAGACGTCGTTATAATCTTCAAATAGCTTTGGACTTCAAGAAGGCGTCGTTATAATCTTCAAATAACCTCGGTTTATCATAGATTGCAAAGGGAGAAGCTAAAGTCTATCAATGTCCTATCCTTACATGTTAACTTCCTTTCATCTTTGAAAGCCAAAAGTTGTAAGCCAAACCCTAACATGCTTCTTGTTGAATAATCATGTTCATGTTATTTACATATTATTCATGCTATATTATGTCTTGTATTCATGTCCATGATGTATAAAAGTGAGTAAAACAAGTATTGATACATATATGTAACTTATGTTATTCAAACAAGTAAACTAGTGACTTTCTTGGAAAACCACGACCAAAATGGTAAAATTATGATATTGGATCATTACAAATTAAAGTAGAGGACTTAACAAGGAAACCATAGCAATTTGAACCACCTAAAACGAGTAAACGAGTCAAAAGTTATGGCGATTTGAAGTTACCAAAGATTTCCGGCAAAACTGCCAAATACCATTCTGATCAAATTTGGGTTTTGAAAGTCACACTTCTGGTCCGATTCATCAAAAAGTTAAAACACGAAAGTTGTCCGGAACGACGTTTTCGTTCAGGATTAAAGAAGCTCGAGACCTAAAAACACTTTCCGGGTGATAAAATTCTTCAAATTCTAAACAGCCCATTTTTAGGCGAAAGTCACTAGATTATGGTTATACTTTGAAAGGAACAAGAGGTCTTATGACTTATAATCAAGACCACCACCATGGCTAGAGCCAAGGTTGTGTCTCATGACCATGGAACAAGGACCAAAGGTCATGGCTAGGCCATGACGAAATGACCATACCAACTTATATAGGCGTAAACATGAAACAATGAATTAGGCGATAAAATGAACAAGCAATTTGGATCTACTTCACCTAAAAGGAAACCATGAGATTTTACCAAGAGAAAATGGTCATTCAAGACTTATGAAACTACCCCTAATAACAATCTTCATGTACTAATAAACTTTCCTAAGTTTATTCAAATATCGGACATGTAACTTTTCGGATCAAAACTTATATCTATATATTTCATCAACTACTACAATAGTAGGGAGCCTCATGTGAGGAGTTCATTATGTAAGCCGTCGAGTTGAGTTGTGGATTTACGAATTAAAGTGTCCTGGCTCCTCGAACGCTTACTAACATGACTTCTGAATTATGTCGGCCCGAACGGTAGTAAACGATATACAAAACATACATGTTCATGAATCTTTTCTTTCAAAGACTTACATTATACATCATACCACATCATGGACTTAGATGCAAGATATATATATAGGCACTACTTCATATTCTTTACTCCGATCCTAAGTCGCAACATTCGATTATAGGTTGCTCGTAGAAACCTTCACGATTCAACCGTTACATTCATTACTTGCTATCTTACTTAAGGTGAGTTCATAGCCCTACTTTCCATTACTTAATTGTTTTACAAACCCTTGGGGGGAATACATGCTATTTTTAACCGAGCACAATGTTTTTAAATTGTATGCTTGCCTGATTGTTTTATTATCACTAAGTACCATCCTTGCCAAACCGAGATCCTTTATTATGAACCATTAGTCACTACCTATAGTGAGCGCGAATATTGTGAATAGATCTATTGGGATTGACGAATCCCATTTGTATTGACTAAGTTCAAACAAATGCATTAATATTTGAGACATTAGGTATGACGGCAAAGTACCTACCGGGATAAATCTGCCGATCGATATTGGTACACGTTAACGTTATGGTGTCATAAGCTTAGTGTATAATAACGTAGCCTACCTGTTTTGTTTTCCAAACATTGGTGTGAGCCTATAACTCACACTACCAACATATTGTGTTCAAACGATTTAACAAACTCTATGAATATCACTCAACCTTTGTGTTGACCTCTCAAGCATGTATTTCAGGTTCATGACGATCAAGGATGGCACGGAAGGACACGGATACTCAAGAGGGCTATAAATTTACTTATCATTCAAAAACTCACTTAATGTGATTTGTAAACATGGAACCAATTGGGACCTCATTTTGTAACCTCTGATATTTATATAATTTGAATGATAAATCTTTTAAAACGACTCAATTGGAGTTCGTTTTCTATTATTGTGACTATTGTGCCGTCGAGTAACACCCAGTTCGAATTCCGCTGCAACCATGAATTGGGGGTGTTACAAGCTCGGACGGCGAGGCATGATACGTCGACTGCACCCAGTGCTCTTACAGGTACTTATTACAAAGACGGTGAAATACTAATATTATAAGAGAGAAACTTTTATATCATTGTGTTGCACAGTAAATTTCGGAATTATTGAATGATAAAGTTAGTGCTTAAATTTTTTATTGCATCCAATGGGGCCATTCGCATCTTTATAGCCTACCTAATATGACCATAACAACGACTTTAGACCCACTAATCCAATGTGAACCAAGAACCATATGTACTTATTTATCATTTACAGCTGTCACATGTACTAAAAATAGTTTATCTAACACAAACCTATTTAACTAGTAACTAGGAGGGTACCCGCGTAATGCGACGACGGGTACCTGTGACTATATTTTGTAGCGAGCATAAAAACTGAGGTCACGAGCCAATAAAGGCGGTTCGAGGAACCTTGTTTTTTAATGTAGGGATAGAGGAGGATGAGCTTCGTGCCACCGTTGTCCAAGAAACGTAGGATGAATGAATATATTGTGCGTGAAGCATGATTAGTTTGTGTTAGAATTGTTTTTTTTTTTTTTTTTTTTTTTTTTTTTTTTTTTTTTTAATTGACATCTTAATGTATATCAACAATTTTTTTTTCATTTTCATATTTTACAAGTATTGATTTGGTGGTTACATGTTTTTTTTTTCCCATTAAATCACTTTATTGATCAATAATATTACGGTTACAAGTTTTGAAGTTATAAGAGATCAAGTTTTGAAATTTTTCCATAAGAAGCAAGTGAAAAAGTCTGAATTTTAAGTCTTTCTAATTATAAATAGTCTTAAATATATTATAATGTTGTTAATATTTAACATTGATTCTGCAGTTGACCATAACAATGACTTGTACCACTATTAACACAGGTTGCGATCTTACTTTCTCAGTTAGTTAAAAGAACGGACTAGAATCCTCTAATGTTCAAAATGAACATGATATGTCATGCTAGTTTGTTGTGAGTGAAATATTTGATTTAAAATTATGCAAAGATCTTACAATAATATTTTACTTTTTTTTTTGCCACTCATAATAAACTTAACATGATCTATCATGTTCATTCTGAACATTAGAGGATCCTAGTCTTTAAAAAATATAATAAACTAAAATATATAATTTACCGAAAAATTTTATTTCACGGTATACACCGTCGTAATGAGCGTGTGCCTTGCTAGTCTTTTATAAACGATGAATGATAAAGTTAGTGCGCAGATTTTTTAAATATTTTTAGCATCTAATGGTGCCATTCGCATCATTTTAGCCCACCTAATATGACCATAACAACTACTTTAGACCCAACCAATAAAGAAACAATTGAAAGGACACATTTTAGTAATTATTTACAATGAAATATTTTTATATGTAAATTATTTATTATTTACAGCTGTTAAATGTATTAAAAATAGTTTATCTTAGACAAACCCATTCAACTTTTAGTTATTAAAACGATGATAATGCAAGTGGTTATCGATAAAGGAGATTCCCATTTAAGTATTTAACTTTTAGTTATTAAACAATGATAAACACTTGACTATAACAATGACTTGTACCATATTAACGAAGGTTGCGATCTTTCTTTCACATAATCACATTTCACTGCAATCTCTACTACTATATTCTGTGTTCTAACTGTCTAACCCTTTTCATACCATTCTCTACTACTATATTCTGTGCTCTAACCCTTTTCATACCAATCTCTACTACTATATTCTGTGTTCTAACTGTCTAACCCTTTTCATACCATTCTCTACTACTATATTCTGTGCTCTAACCCTTTTCATACCAATCTCTACTACTATATTCTGTGTTCTAACTGTCTAACCCTTTTCATACCATTCTCTACTACTATATTCTGTGCTCTAACCCTTTTCATACCAATCTCTACTACTATATTCTGTGTTCTAACTGTCTAACCCTTTTCATACCATTCTCTACTACTATATTCTGTGCTCTAACCCTTTTCATACCAATCTCTACTACTATATTCTGTGCTCTAACCCTTTTCATACCAAAAATGGCTGAACTCGTTCTTTCTGCCTTGCTTCCAGTCGTTTTTGAGAAGCTTACATCTGTTGCCGTGAACAAGATTGCTCGCTCCAAAGGAATTCATTCCGAACTGAAGAAATGGGAGAGGAAGTTACGCCTCATTCAAGCATTACTTGAGGATGCCTCTCAGAAGGAAGTAACATCGAAAGCTGTCAAACAGTGGCTGAATGATCTCCATCATTTAGCATACGACATAGATGACATTCTCGACGCTTTGGCAACGGATGCTATGCAGCGTGAGTTTATCAATGAGTCTCAACCCATCACCAACAAAGTAAGAAAGTTTATCCCATCTTGTTGCACAAGTTTCTCATTAAGTACTAAGGTGGGCAGCAAGTTAGATGAAATTTCCACCAGGTTACAAGATGTAATGGACGCGAAGGAGGAACTTGGTTTGAGTGAGAAACTTGGTTTGATTGTGAAAAATGAAGGGTCAAAAGATAAAAACAGAGGTAACGAGACCTCTTTGGAAGGTGGACGGGGTATTGTCGGGCGTGAAGGTGATAAAAAGGAATTGGTTCAGAAACTTTTAAGTGATGAATCATGTAATGAAAACTTTGGTATCGTTCCGATTGTTGGTATGGGAGGGATAGGCAAAACAACTCTAGCTAGAGCTTTGTACAATGACCGGTTAGTGAAGGATCACTTTGAACTCAAGGCATGGGTTTGTGTTTCTGATGACTTTGATAGCTTCAAGATAAGCAAAGTTATATATCAAAAAGTAGGAGGAGAAAAAAAGGATTTAGAAGATTTAGACCTGCTTCAAGTAGCTCTTAGAGATCAACTTATGGGGAAACGATTTCTACTAGTTTTGGACGATGTTTGGAGCGAAAAGTGGGAAGATTGGAAGAAATTAGAGGGCCCATTTTTTGCAGGGGCTTCTGGAAGCAAAATTATCATCACAACTCGAAAGAAAGAATTGCTCAGAAAGCTGTTGAACCATGATCATCCATACATTCTAGAAAAGTTGTCACCCGATGATGCTCTGACTCTGTTTGCTCAAAATGCTTTGGGTGAAAATAACTTTGACTCATTTCCAGAGCTAAGACAACATGGTAAAGGCATCGTTCAAAAATGTGATGGCTTGCCTTTGGCTCTAGAAGCACTTGGACGTTTATTGAGAAATAGGACCGATGAAGAAGAATGGAAGCGGTTGTTGGCTAATGAGATATGGATGTTAGAAGATGATGGTGGTATTCTTCCGGCACTTAGACTAAGCTACCATGATCTTTCTGCTTGTCTTAAGCAATTGTTTGCATATTGTTGCTTGATCCCCAAGGACTACGTGTTTGAGAAGAAGGACTTAATTCTGTGTTGGATGGCTGAAGGGTTTTTGCACGATTCAGCTATAAATAAAACAATGGAATGCTTGGATGAGGAATATTTTCAAGAGTTGTTGTCAAGGTCATTTTTTCAACATGTCCCTAATGACGAATCGTTGTTTGTGATGCACGACCTCATGAATGATTTGGCCACATTTGTTGCTGGAGAATTTTTTTCAAGGTTAGACTTAGATGTGAAGAAGGATGTTTGGAAGATGGATTTTGAAAAGTTCCGCCATATGTCATTTGTTTGTGAGGAACACTTGACTTACAACAAGTTCAAGGCATTCGAAAGAGCTAATCGTTTGAGAACGTTTTTAGCTATGCCCGATGTGTTAAATAGTTGGCGGCCATTCTACTTATCAAGTAAGATTCTGGTTGACATACTTCCCCGGTTACCACTCTTAAGGGTTTTAAGTTTGAGTAGATTAGATATAGATGAGGTACCAGAGTGTGTCGGTAATATGAAGCACTTGCGGTATCTTAATTTATCTCGAACTAGAATCACACATTTGCCAGAAAATGTCTGCAATCTTTATAGTTTACAGACATTGATCATTTCCGGATGTAATAGGTTGATTACGTTGCCTGACAACTTCTTAAAGCTTAAAAATTTGCGGCATTTCGACATTCGGGATACATTGCTTTGGAATAAGATGCCGTCAGGGATTAGTGAGATGAAAAGCCTACAAACCCTTTCCAACAAAGTTCTGACTTTTTTATATCTTGGCTTAGGAACTTAAAGAATCTCCAAGTGGAGATTAGTATCGATGAGCTGCAAAAAGTGCAAAGTGCAAGGGATATAGTGGGTGTGAACTTATCAGAAAAGAGGGTTAGTGAGTTACACATGGGATGGAGTGGCCTGTTTGATACTTCTCGAAATGAGAAATTTGAAAAGGAAGTCCTCGATGCGCTCAAGCCTCATAGTGAAAACTTGAAAGACCTTGCAATTGTGTCATACGGAGGTAAAGTATTTCCAAAGTGGATTGGGGATCCCTCATTTCATCAGTTGACTAGTGTTTCAATTTGGGGCTGTAGAAAATGTACATTTCTACCACCACTTGGGCAACTACCATCACTTAAGAAATTGGTTATTGGAAGTCTGAACGAGGTGAAAGTTGTGGGCTCAGAGTTCATCCTTGGGACAGGTATTGCATTTCCTAAACTTGAAAGTTTAAGGTTTAAATATATGAGTGGGTGGGAGGTTTGGTCAACAAATAGTGGTGTTGTTGATGCGGTGTTTCCACACCTTCAAGAGCTGTATATAGAAAATTGTCCTAATTTGGCTGAAGTCTCACTTGAAGCACTACCTTCGCTGAGGGTTTTACATCTCAATGGCTGTGTTCATGGTGTATTGAAAAGTCTAATTCACGCAGCTTCATCAGTCACCAAGCTGAGTATACGTGGTATTACAGGACTTAGTGATGAGGTGTGGAGAGGTGTTATGGACTATCTTGGGGCAGTTGAGGAAGTTCATATAAGTGGTTGTAATGAAATAAGTTACTTGTGGGAATCAGAAGCAGAGGCAAGTAAGGGTCTTGTGAATTTAAGGAAGTTGGAAGTAAGGGAATGTTCAAAATTGGTAAGTTTGGGAGAGAAAGAGGAGGAGGAGGATGGATGCAACCAACTAACATCTCTTAGGAGGTTGGAATTATGGAGTTGTGAGAATCTTGAGTGTTGCAATTTGCCAAACAGCATTGAAGAATTGACTATCTACAGTTGTCCTTTAATTGCATCTGCCTCTTTCCCAACAGGAGAAGGGCACAAGCTCAAGTGGCTGTCAATTAGAAATTGTGAACAACTACTGGAAAAGGAGGTGCTTCTCAACACATGCGCGCCAGCTATGCTTGAGGTTTTGTCTATGGAGAGTTGGAAAAATATGAAATCAATCAATGAATTGACTTGTTTCATTCACATCACAAAACTGACAATAAGTGAATGTGAATGTATAGAGTCAATGGTTGAATTGACCGGTTTCATTCACCTCACCGAATTAACAATAGAAGTTTGTCCGAGTGTAGAGTCATTTCCTGCTGCCGACTTGCCCAATCTCACCTCGTTACAATATCTGACAATATGGAATTGTAAAAGTATGGATGTTGATTCCTTTGGGCTTTGGCCTCCTAAGTTGGGTTCCTTACATATAGGGGGTTTGAAGAAGCCCATATCAAAGTTTGGCCCACAAAACTTCCCACCTTCTCTTGTTGACCTACAGCTATATGGTGGATCGGCAGAAGAAGAAGATGATGTGACTGGCGGAAGTCAATTGTCTCATATGCTTCCTTCATCTCTTACTAAACTTGAATTATGGTATTTTGAGAGATTGGAATCAGTTTCAACGGGACTCCAACACCTCACCTCCCTCCAACATATCTCCATTGACAATTGCCCAAAGATGAAAGATCTACCAGAAGAGTTGTTGCCTTCACTTTTGAGTTTGATAATCAAGGGATGCACAAATGAGTTGAAAGAAAAGACAAGTAGAAGAGGCTCCTATTGGCCCCTTATCTCCTATATCCCACTTGTCTACATCTCTCCCTTTTGACTTTTTACATTCTGTATTTGAAGGGGTGTTTGGAATTGCATTTTGAAGTTAGCTATCTCATTTCGTAATCAATTGCAGCAAAACTTATTATTTAAGAATGACTTATTCTGGTCATTTACTCATTTTAAATGGAACTCATGACAATAATAACTTTCCATATCAATCTAAAATATTTTGAACACGTAATTATACGTTCTAGTTTTGTAACGAAAGTTTAGTGAGGTAATGCCGATTATGAAGGATGATAGATTGTACAACTACTTAATTATCCAAGGGGCTGTTTGATAAAACTGAATAATTTAGCACTGAGTAAATTTAAGCTTCTGAATAATTCAAAGGTGCTGGCTGAACATGACTCTGAATGCAAATAATTGTTTGATAAATTTCTGAGTGTCTCTTCTGATTAAGAAAAAATTACTGTTTTAACCTCCGATCTAATTTAATAATATATGTTGTGTGAAAATAATGAACCCTGTAATTTTTATAACTTAAGTATACAAAGGATAAATTTGCTATTCCCTCCGTCCCAAAATTATTGTCTCATTTTAACTTTTTCGGTCTTTCTTTTTCAACTTTTGACTCTAAAAAATTTTGTTTGTGTTATACAATTTTTGATAAAAAAAAATATACCAATAAAAATACATTTAAAACTCAATATGTTCATATATTTTGTATCAAGTAGTATGTAATATAAAAAAAATACCGAATGTTAAAGTTGAAAAGGAAATATCAAAAAATTCAAAAAATGACAATAATTTTGAGACGAAAGAGTAACAAAATTAATAATATAAGTTTATCTATTTCAATATTTCATCTTAAATATCTACGTAACCCAACGAATATGTATAACCAGCATTCGGCCCAGTTCCATATATTGCAATATATATGTATATACTAAAAGTATAAAGTATTGGTAACATAAAATTTTACTCGTAATTGTTTTCAAATTGAATAAATGGGAGAGGATACCACGTGGAAGAGAGACATGAAACATCAAAAGGGTATTTGGGTGATTGTGCAGCCTACTGAATGATTTTGCATACCATACCAACATGATTCGGTCATCGTGTTATTTATCATCCAGTGGCTAATTATATTTAAATCAAACATTCTGACCGAATAAGTTTTACTAATTAGTGCTTAATCAATTCATTAAGTAGTAATCAAACACACCCTAAGCGATGCTTCTGGCTCCTTTGTTGGTCTTGTATTTTTGAGGTAAGCTGAGGTAATTATATATTTGTATGTCTTAGTTTAGTTTTGTGTCTTTAATTACCTTATTTCTTGTGTTGGGTTGAAGTTATAATCAGTAGAAAGAAATGGTTGTATTTGTTGATGTAAATTATGTAACTGATTTTTATTATCCAAGGTAAAATGTGTGTTTTAGCTGTCTTGCTTGCGTAGGTGTTGGAATGTGATCTATTGTCAACCATAATTATTTCACTTGGTGCTCTCTTTTAAGTTTTAACTACTGCAGCTACAGAAAACCAAAGAAAAGCACCGTTCTTTATAAACTTGTGATTGTGCTTACTGCACCGGAAGTAGGCACTGTGAATGTTTATAAAATTTTATTTCTTTTTGTGATTGTGGATGGTACTGTGAATCTTGAAACTCGTTGAAATTGTGACTTTTTACCTATCAGTTACATTCAGTTCTTGATCAAAAATTAAATATTCTTTATTTTGCAGGCCCTCCTGGATCTGGTAAGCATACCCAGTCACCAATTATCAAAGATGAGTATGTTTGTGCCACTTGGCTACTGATGTCATGCTAAGAGCTACTGTTGCTGCTAAACCCCTTTTGGAATCAAGGTAAAAGAGGCCATGGACAATGTATGTGTTTGCCGTATACATGCATATGGTTTATAGAAAGACACATATTTCTTTGTACTTACTTTCAAATCTCTGTTGTTCCTTAGGGACAACTTGTTTCTGATGACTTAGTTGATGAAGTGCTGAAGAAACCTTCATGTCAAAAAGGTTTCATTCTTGATGGATTCCCTAGGACGGTGGTTACACTAGTTTTGGACAACGTGTATTGCTTGTTTCTTGAAGATGACGTGTATTGCTACAAAATTTCTGGATGTTACACTAGTTTTGGACGTTTTGTGCATATTACAAGGCAACTTCAACAATTTTACTTGGAAGTGGGTCGTTTTGGATTGTTTACTAATGAGTAGTATCTATAGATTAAGGCTAAAGTGAATCAACAAATTGTCAAAGTTGTGACTCAAATCATTAACCTCTTAACAGCTTTTATATATATTCTTGACAAGATCGATTTTACAAAACTGCGTTGATTCTAGGCATTTTCATTTGGATGTTTGAATTGATCACAGCATAAACAATGTTTACAACTGTACAAAAACGTTAACTTAAAAATTGGATCTAGGTTTTTATCACTTAAGCTCAAAACTAGAGGTGGCAATTTGTGCAAAAAATAAAAATAAAAATAAAGCTAAATGGGCAAATTTTAAAAAGATTTGGGTACATTTGGTCCTCATCTTTTTTTTTAAATGGGCATATAATGCCCATTTAGAAGTTAAATGGGCATAATGGGCACATGTTTTTCTCTCAACGTTAAATTGTTTTTAACGAAAAACTTATGGATAGTTACTTAGATATACATGAGGTGTTACGTTCGAGAAATTTTTTTGTTGTTTTAGGTCTTTTCTAAAGCGATTCGTATAACATGCGTCCGTTTGGCCCGCGCCCGTTTAGCCCGTGCTCGTTTAGCCCGTGCCCATTTAGCCCGTAGCTCATTTAGTCCGTAGCCCGTGCCCGCCCGTTTTGCCACCTCTGCTCAAAACTAGCAAACTCAAAAAAGCTTCAACTAAAATTGGTTGTAGCTCTTCAATAAAGAAGAGAGACTGAGAAAATTGGCATATGCCACTTAATGCAGCGCACATACGATATTCTTTAGTAAAAGGCGAAAGAATAGTTCGCTTTGGGCTCACTACATGGTTATGTGACTTTCAACCCCGCACCTACTTACCTTATATAATCACTCCAGACCTTCTATTTCTATTAGGCAAAGGATGTGGGACAAATCCCAAATCCACACTGCACTTGCTTCACACGTATTTAACCCCTTTTATCCCGCTTCTTTTATTTTGTCCTGCACAATGGGTTTCGTGAACCAATTTGAGCTCAAACTTGACATTACGTGGTTCAGCTCAGTTAAGACAACATGCCGATATTTCCAATTGAAGTTTGAGTTCAAATTAAACAAAGAGATAAATTTGTACTCCCCGAGTATTTATTGGAAAAGCTCAAATTTCGTAGCTGAGATTGTTCGAATTTTGTATATATAATAGACCAAGTATCCAAAGATTCGTTACAGTCAACTTGATCATGTGAAAGTAATATACAGGATCTAAGTAGAATAATAGCACCTCAAAAGTCTTCTCATGCCATTAAACATAAAAATTCTTCTCATGCAACAGTCTTCTCATGACATATATATATAATAGACCAAAATCGTCTCTTATTAATTTCGTAGGTTTTAAATTCAATAAAGTCAAGATTAATTAAGTTTTAAGTTTTAAGGAATTTAAGAATTCAAGAAATAGCATGCACCCTTCTTTTTTCTTTTTTTTTTTTGCAAAGTGAATTATATTAATCATCAACAAATTTACATCATAAGACAATAACACCATATGATTGGGGCATACCCCTCTCATGTACAAACTCAACTACATTCTATCCAACAACAGACAGATACTCTAAACAAATCTGGCAATACAATGCACAGACAAACAGAGCAGACAGAGTCATGTATACTAATCACCTCCATACATCCACCACTCAATTCACTTATATGCACCTCCCATCTATTTACATTTCCATCTTACCTTTTTACCATACTCACTCATCCAACACCCACAGTAAGTATAGTAAAGAAAGGTTAATGGCATCACTAGGAACCCATAACCCCTCCACGGAAGGGCTCTTCTAATTATACTACATTTCCATCTCTATGAATGGCTTCATATAACTAGAAACACTCACCTTTAGTGAGGACCAACCATTCCTCCTGTGGGAGTGTAAAGCATGGACCATGTAGTGTCATCTTTCATCACTCACAATTCCACACTACTTACACTCTCCTCCAAGACCATTTACCCTTCACAAAAGGGAGTCCTACTTTATGGTACATCCATATCATGATAGACCTCCTACATAGAAAAATATAGCCTTCTAATTTCCTCCCAAGGCCAAATCAGAAAAACTATACTCCTAATATAGGTACAGTTACACAATTAGGACTCCAAGGTACAAGGTACTCCACATTTGTAATGGACTGATTTATATAGGATACTAGAAACCTCTATTAACCAAGATTCCAAGTTCTTAACATGTATTCATTACAGCAATAATGGTATATTGCTTCATAACATCCACTTACTCATCTGCCAAATACCCCCTTATCCATATCAAAGACATTCCCAAGTAATTAACCTAAACAAATAGCTCTTTAATTCTCATCATTGCTAATTGCCATGTCAACCAACCACTTCTTGGCAACCTTGACCACATTTGCAGACTTCTTAACTTTAAGTCCCAAAAGCTGCAATCTAACATTCTCCATGATAATCTTCAATACTGTTTCTTCATTTTGTTTTTCACCAGTAAACATTCTAGAATTCATTTCTTTCCAGATATAGTACACAATAGTTGCTAGGACAATTCTTTGAAGCACACTACCAATAGAGTTATTATTAGGCATGTTGCTGTAGTAATTAATAATGTTCTCCCATCCATCAGGTATTGTATTATTCTCCATCTTCCTTTTTAGCTTCTCCCATATACTTTTAGAAAACTCACATTCAAAAAACAAGTGCTTGTGAGAATCATTAGTCATGTTACACAATGAACACTTCATATCCTTGTTACTATTCCAGACCATTATTCTATCTTGGGTTTGTAATTTACCTTTTATTGCCATCCAAAGTATAAATGCATACCTAGGATTACCCTGTGAGAACCAAACAACTTTACTCCATTCCACCTCCTCATGTTTAGAGTTAACCATACTTGTTTTGTAGTGAAATCCACCAAAGTGCCACTGTGATCTCACCATTTTGTAACATCACAAGAGTTATTATTCAATACAGGTACTGGAAGATTATTAATCATTGGGAACATTACACTCCATTCCTCAGGCCACCTCCAGCTTCCATTATAGACCATATCATTCACTGTCATGTTATCATCTAGTCTTGCATCATACATATCTCTCTTAGTAACATAACTGTCCAAAGTACCTAAATGGCACCACTGATCATGCCATACATTAGTACTTTTACCATAACCAATAACCTTCCAAATACTGTTTTTCACTTTTCCTCTCAGATCCAGTAGAGATTTCCACATCCAACTATCATTATTATCTTTCTGCACATCCCATATACTTCTGCCTTTCAATTTAAACATATTTACCCATTTGACCCAGAGAGTGTTCTTATCAGCAGCTATATTCCATAAGTTTTTTTTATCAATAAAGCCTCATTCCAAGTATTCAGTTTCTTAATACCCAATCCACCTTGACTTTTGGATGTACAAACATTTTTCCATGCCACTTTAGCTTGACCTCTTTTTAATTCACCTGTACTCCATAAGAAACCTTTGAGAACTCTGTCAATACCATAAATCACTGATTTTGGTAGCAAAAAAACAGCAGCCCAGTATGCATGCATTGAAGTTAATACAGATGCAATCAACTGTAACCTTCCTGCATATGACAGATACCTATTTTTCCAGTCATTCACCCTTTGCTTTACTTTATCAATCAACTGCTTGCATTCCTTAGCATTTATTCTTTTTGTAATGAGAGGGACACCCAAATATTTCATTGGTAACTTACCCACACTGAAAGGTAAAATTTCAAGAATTCTTCTCATCTCATTGCTATCCACATTACCAAAGAATGTTGTACTTTTGTTCATATTGGGTAATAGACCTGAAGCTTTGCTAAATTCCAATAGAGTGCTTTTAATTATTGCAATAGAAGTTGTATCAGCATGACATAATACAAGCAAATCATCTGCAAAGCACAGATGAGTTAGCTTTAGTTCTTTGCATCCCATATGGTATTTAAAGCCACCCTACTGAGTATTCTTCTTCATTAACAAATTATACACTTCCATCACCAATGTAAAAAGGTATGGGGAGATAGGGTCCCCTTGCCTTAAACCTCTTCCACTACCAAAATACCCTTTTCTATCACCATTCACACAGATTGAGAACTTTGCAGTAGTAACACAAACCATAATCCACTGTATCATTCTTTTATGGAACCCAAATTTGCCAAGAATCTCTTTAAGAAAACTCCATTCCACAGTATCATAAGCTTTTGCTATGTCAATCTTTAAACAACACCTTTTAGGACCACTCTTTCTGTCATATCCCTTTAGAAGTTCTTGAGTGATTAAAATGTTGTCTTGTATCACTCTTCCTTGAATAAATGCACTCTGATTCAGAACAACTAACTTCTTCAGCCCTTATTTGATTCTTTCAGTAAGTATCTTACTAATACACTTATAGACCACATTGCAACATGCAATTGGTCTAAAATCAGTAACTTTATTTGGTTGAGGTATTTTTGGGACCAAAGAGATCAAAGTATCATTCATTTCACCCAGTAATTTACCAGTTTGAAAGAACTCTTTTATAGCCAAGCATACATCTGGACCCACAATTTTCCATGCTTTTTTAAAGAATGTTGAAGTGAACCCATCAGGGCCTGGAGCCTTATTCTCTACAATATCAAACATAGCACATTTAATTTCTTCATCAGTAACCTCTTTCACCATATCCAAAGCTTCTTCATTGCTGAGAGTTGTGTTAGAAACCCCCTCCAACTCCCAATCATTATTACTATTAGAAGTACCAAGAAAATTCTTAAAATGACTGACAAATTGATTCTCCATATCTTCACCTTCCAATATTCTCCCATCATCATTAGTAATTCTCATAATCTTGTTAGTATGGCTTTTACACTTGAGAAATTTTTGAAAAAACTTGTTGTTTCTGTCACCTTTGCATATCCATTCCACTTAGCTTTTTGAAACAAGAACTTTTCCTCATCATCCACAGCTTCATTGTACTCTTTTAAAGCAATACTTTTTTTCATTTTAGCCTCAGAACAATGTGGGTTAGTCTCCATTAAAACTTGAGCAGTCTTTAAAACTTCTCTGCACTTATCTACTCTTATATGAATATTACCATTCTTCCAAGCCAGCTTCCTTAAATGTTCTTTAATATTCTTCATTTTCTTCACCAACTTATACATCCTAACACCTTGAACATCACATCTCCATTCTTTTTCAACAGTAGATAAGAACTCCTCTTTATCAGCAACAAAATTGGCAAACCTAAATGGCTTGCTCTTTTTAGCCATATGTGCAGGTAATCTCACCACCACTGGACTGTGATCAGACACCATGTATGGCATAAAAGTAGCATTTGCCATAGGGAATTGTTTCATAAATTCTTCATTAACCATTGCTCTATCCAATTTCTTGAGAATACTAGTTTGTGGATTTGATGGTGATTTAATCCAGGTATAGAAGACCCCTGTACTACATATATCTTCAACTTCAATTTTGTTTACACAGTCAACAAGATCTTGCATGTCATTAGTAATCATAGAACCACCTTTAGAATGCTCCATAGTCTTCATAGTGACATTAAAATCTCCCATTAACACCCAAGAATAACCACTAGCAACTCTTTGATCTCTGATAAGGTCTCTCCATAATTCTTTCCTCTCTTTCCCTAAATTAGCAGCATATACAAAACTACAGAAGAATTTAGTTTTATTATCAATAATCTCAATCATGCATAATATAGACTGCCTAGAAGAATGTATCATCACCACATCAACCATGTTACTGTTCCAGCTTACTAATATTCTACATCCATTAGCACTATGTACCACATTAGAAATCCAACTCCATCCACCAAAAGCAGTTTCACAAACTTTAGGCAATTTGTGAGGTTTAACATGAGTCTCCAAAATTGCACAAACCTGAATTCTCTCCTCCATTATCAACTTTTTAACTTCTATTTGTTTTTTCCTTTTATTCATACTCCTAATGTTTCATGTAGCAATCTTAAAATCCATGATCACTACACAAAAGAACATCAATTGTCCATCCCTGGACCCTTAATTCAAAATAGTTTGACTCAATCCAATGACATTTTCACTTGCCATTGTTTGAGCCATTTCATTCACACCTTCCATAACATCTTCAACATTATTAGCCAAGTCCTCTTTTTCTTTTAATCTATCAATTTCCCATTGCTTTTTGAAATAGTCTTCCATATCTTTAGTCAAATTCTTCAACTCGGTACTCGTAGGTTGGATTTTCTTATTCAAATAATCATCTACCACCATTCTATCCTTCATTAAACTCACCTCATTTCTTTCCTCAACTGATTCATTTCTCAGAACATCATATCTATTAGCATTAGAACCTCCACTTCTCATATTGTCCTTATTTTCCCCTGATTTCATAGAATTAGCTTCCTCATACATCTTCTCTTTACCTTTCACATTTACATTGTCCTTCTTCCTATATTCTTGTCTTGTAAATTGTGGCCCATAATTCCTGTACTGTCCATTTTTCTTTTGCTGCACCATGTATCCTTTCTTATGTTGCACATCAATGAACCCACCCTTATGCACATCTTGTTTAGCTTTCAATCTCTCTTCCTCTGCTTTTACTTCCTTTTCAGTTCTAGGTCTTACTTTGCATTTATCAACATGATGTCCAAACACCTCACAATGACTACACCCATTCAAACTCCACTTGAACCTCTTTAGAACCTTTTACATTCTTATCCTTATCAACATACTCAATTTTTATTGTATTCTTTAATTCTTTTAGTGCCTCTACTTCCACAAGTACTCTAGCAAAACCAATCTTACCAATCCCCATCTGACACATATTAGCAGTAACTTGATCCATGATCTTAGGTCTACCTATACTACTAGCTATAGCACTTATACCCTCCACACTCCATGCTTCTATAGGCACTTTCATCAATTTGACCCAAACAGGCAATTTCACTGGTTCTACTTTTATCATACCAATTTCAGGATCCCATTTTTGCACAAACATGGTGTGAACCAAGTTATAATCTCGACATTGCTTCAAGAAAACGTGAAGGACCACAAGTGTAGATTAGAAACTCTACAACCGATTAGTTAGTTAAAGTAGTTATTTAGTTAGTTATTTCCTGGAATGGTCGAAAGGTTGTGTTGCTTGGCATATACCTGTTCGAACCATCATAATGGTTAAGACATCTATTCGAATAGACATGACTTTTAGTGAAAGGTTACAACGGTTCATGACATCGTTTGGAAACCTATAAGTACTTGTGATTATGTATTATTACGATGGTTAGACAAATATCAATATAAGTTATCTTTAGTTATTTATGTTTGCAAATCGTATTTGACTCAACCACATCGATCCATATACATCATACACGACTGGGACAACAATTGGCATCAAGAGCCTTGTTGGAACATCTCGTTACATCATCAAACAAACCCAGAAAAACCAGAAACCTTGTATCGAGACAGAACCAAAACCAAAGACAGAAAACCCACGCTGGAATTTTTTTTCAGAATAACGCACACCCTTGATCCTTGTTAACGTTAGAAGGGTTGCATAGATAACTTAGGGACATAAGAGAAGTCGTATACAACTCTCTCTTTGTGTCGTAATTTGCAAACATGAAGGATACCAATCCAGAAATTTGGTACCTTGGTTTGTTGTGTATCGTACGCCACAACAAAACCAGAAAAGCTTGAAGATTTTTTTGTTAAACTATAACGAGAAACGTACTTGTGTGTTCTCTACTACAACACAACAAGGGTAAAGATTAGACGTCGAAGATTGTGTATCATTATTGTGGTACGCAAGGAGAAAAAGAAGCGCAGGAAACAATAAAAGCATTGCTTGGATAGAAAGAAAGATACCGGTATATAAAGAAAAAGGAAAGCACGTTGGCAATACAAGAGCAACAACAAGTTTGAGAAAAAAACAGAAGCGATTTGATCACTCGCTGCATAAAAGGAATACCGATTAGGGTATTGGGTGTTGTTGACATACGGTGTGGACAAGAAAAGAAAAGCGACAAGGGTATTGTGGAAACAACGTAGCACAGGAAGCAAGCAATAGCGGAACGACAAACAAGTCATTTGTTTAGAGACTTATTGAAAGAGACTTGGAACAAGGAAACAACGACAACGGTTTGAAGTTGATCATGACCAAAAATCACTTCGGGTGGATTTGGAGTAAGCCGAGACATAACAAGGGTCCGAGGCAAATAGTAGGAACCAAGTCGAGAGGAAAAAGGAACAACGTGACAATTTGGTTAATTATTCGACAACCAAATTTGGAATTGAAAGGAGACGAGGAAAGAAAAGTACGTGGTTGATATATCTCATAGTATCGACACACAAGTGGGAACGCATAACATACGAGGTCACGTAATCATTATTTGGATTTCATCTATACGCTTATAGTATAGATACTCATTTTCATACTATTAGGAAATCCCGAGAACTATATATTCATCCCCGTATTACTAGGATTCCTGGATAACTATTTCTGTTCCCCGTAGTAGTAAGGATATACCATACTAGTTACATTTCCCATACAAATTAAAGGTGAAGATCGTAAACACATCTAGGATGTCGGGTGGAGATGACACCAATATCAATAACACTATAGTAAAACCCATTACACCCCTTACACAATATCAATGTCCTAAACTCAAAACCACAAACTACACTGTTTGGGCTATACAAATTAAGGTTATATTAGAAGCACATGGATTATGGGAGACTATAGAACCCAAAGAAAACACCGAATTAGATGCTAAGAATGATAAGACAACTATTGCCCTCCTATATCAAGCGGTAACCGAGGATGTGATATTACAAGTAGCAAGTTGTAAATTTGCTAGAGAATTATGGGAATCATTGAAAAGGAGACACGTTGGAGAAGAAAGAGTGCAACAAGCACGATTACAATCACTTATGATAGGATTTAATGCCCTTCAAATGAAGGATGAGGAAACGGTGGATGCATTTATGAACAAACTAAATGGTTATGCCACGAAGGCAAAAGAATTAGGAAAAACCATGGATGAATCACTTTTAGTACGAAAACTATTAGACTCCACGCCAGATAGGTTCATTCAGATAGTAGCATCCATAGAACAGACAAGTGATCTAGATGATATCACCTTAGATGAGATCACTGGAAAGTTAAAAGCATTCGAGGAAAGGATAAAACTCCGAAAGGGAGGACAAACAGAAAGCCAGGATAACCTATTATTCGCACAAGGCGAACACTCTAGATATAAGAAACGTTTCAACAAGAATAGGGGTAGATCAAACTACACACAAGGAAACTGGCAGAATAAAGGAAACAGAAATAACTCGAATGGAGAAACTTCAACTCACAATGACAAGAACAATAAGAATAGAAGTGAGTGGAAGAAGAAAGTAAAATGTTTCAATTGCGGGAAACATGGACATTTTAAGAAAGAATGTAGAAGTAAACCAACAACTCAGGAACAGTCAAACCTTATCTATGAAGACGATGAACCATCACTATTAATGACTACACACGAAGAAGTATTGTTAAATGAAGGACAAATACAACCCGGAAAGTATGCTACAACAGATGATATCATATGGTATTTAGATAATGGTGCAAGCAACCATATGACAGGAGCGAAGAGTCATTTTAAAGATATAGACGAAAGTATCACTGGACGCGTTCGTTTTGGAGATGGATCGTATGTAGAGATAAAGGGTAGAGGTTCAATAATACTAGGATGTAGAAACAAGGAGCAGAAGATAATAACAGATGTTTACTACCTACCAAACCTCAAGAGCAACATACTTGGTCTAGGACAACTTACTGAAATAGGTTGTAAGATCATCATGGACGGGAACAAGCTGACTTTGTATGATAAGAAGAAGAAGTTGTTGATGAAGGTAGAAAGGTCGAAAAATAGACTTTACAGTATTAGATTACAGATAGAAGCACCTATATGCCTCTTAGCAAATGTGGATAACCAAGCATGGTTATGGCACGCTAGATTAGGTCATCTAAACTTTGATGATATCAACAAGATGACAAGAAAGGGTCTAGTAGAAGGAATACCAAGAATAAACCATACTGGACAAGTATGTGATGCATGTTTATTAGGAAAACATAGCAGAACACCATTTCCCAATCAAGCTAAATTCAGATCCAAGAACCCACTGGACTTAGTTTATGGAGATCTCTGTGGTCCCATAAGTCCAACAACACATTCTGGAAAGAAACTCATCTTCTTACTAGTAGATGATTGTACACGTTATATATGGGCTTATTTTCTAACAACTAAGGATCAAGCCTTCAACATATTTAAGGAATTTAGACAAAAGATTGAAATGGAGTTGAGAATGAAGTTAAGAATGCTAAGAACAGATAGAGGTGGTGAATTTACATCAAATGAATTCATTAAGTACTGTAAAGAGAATGGAATAACACGACAGTTAACAGCACCATACTCACAGCAACAGAATGGAGTAGTTGAAAGAAAGAATAGGACGGTGTTATCAACTACTAGGAGTATGATGAAAGCAATGAAGTTACCCTTAACTTTTTGGGCGGAAGCAGTCAAGCATCCCATTTATATTCTAAATAGGGTACCTACATGAGCACTAGAAGATAAAACACCATATAAAGCACTCTACAACAGAAAACCAAACCTACAAAACCTTAGAATATTCGGATGCACAGCTTATGCTAAGATAACCATACCTCACTTGAAGAAGTTAGATGATAGAAGCATACCGATGGTTTATTTAGGAGTAGAGGGAGGATCAAAAGCTTGTAGGCTATATGATCCAGTAAGAAAGAAGAAACATGTTAGTAGGGACGTAAAGTTTATGGAAACGAAGCCATGGAATTGGGATAAAGATGGAGATGATACGGATACACAAGACACATTTTGGACTAGTTTTGTGGTAGACGAAGTTGATAATGGAAATCCTACACCAATCAACATAGAAAACATTGATAACACGTATCATGAAGAAGATCAAATACTGGATCCAATACCTGATCCAGCATCACCAACTACACCACCAACATACACTTACGGACCCAACTCAGAAAGTGAAAGAGAAGCTACTTGATATGTGTCTTTTTGCACATATCTTTTCGTCCAATTTTCGAGTCAAAACAATCAAAAACACTTCAAAATGGTCAAATAACATCACAAATATCCTTGGAGTATGTTTTTGTGTGTTTCAGGTACAAAGGATTGAAAACAAACGAAAAACGAGCAAAATATGAAGAATTGTCAAAATCAGTCCCTGAACTTTCACAAATTGATAAAATTGGTCCCTGGTAAAATAATTTTGAAAGAAAGTCAATTAAAGTCCTTGGGTATTCAAAAGTTTTCAAAATTAGTCCTTGGATGAAAAAGTTTGAGAAAATTATAATTTTGGTCCTTCAAGTTTCAAAAGTGACAGTTTTGGTCCCCGGATATTTCAATTTGGCAAATAGACATTTCAAACCCTTGGGAATTTCAAATGTGGCAATTTCAACCCTTGGCATAACTTTGGGATTTTGGTAGGACATACCCTTCATTTTCAAAAATTACATGAATGGTCCCTATGCTTACTCATTTACTAATAACCACATGGACCCTTTTTTTTGCTAATATAACCCAAACAAACAAACCCTTTACAAAACCCAATCCCCTACAGCCCAACACTAAAGCCCATTTCCCATATTACTATATATACTAATGTGGCATCAAATGACGCCGGCTCACGTCATTTGGGTTCCCGAAAAATTCTTTGGCCTGCTAACCAAGGCCCAGCCCAGGTGGTTTCCCTGTACTAATACTAACATATTGCAGCTAGATTACAACTAGGGGTGTAAACGAGCCGAGACAACTCGTGAGAACTCGAGATCGACTCGAAAAATACTCGATTCGACTCGATTTAAAACGAGCCGAGACAACTCGCGAGCTACTCAACTCGACTCGATTACACATTTACACCCCAATATGTATATATATATATATATATATATATATATATATATATATATATATATATATATATATATATATATATATATATATATATATATATATATATATATAGGGGTGTAATCGAGCCGAGACAACTCGCGAACAACTCGAGATCGACTCGAAAAATACTCAACTCGACTCGATTTTAAATGAGCCGAGCTCGAGCATGTCAATACTCGGCTCGACTCGGCTCGTTTACACCCCTAATTACAACATCGGATATACATTACATATGCACCGCCTTTATCACCGCCTATACCACATGTCACCGATCTTCCTCCAAATCGTCACCGGGAAACGTCAAACGATACATCTAATTCGAATACCCCAGCCCTTTGCACTTTGCTAGGTCTATTACCTTACCCTGTTTTTTTTTTTTTTTTTTTTTTTTTTTTTTTTCTCTCGCCTTTTTTCTCTTTGTCTAATTGCGTACCTTAGTGATGCTGATGCCATGTTTTTAGCTTAGATAAGAATGTGAGAAATAGGTTGTTTTTGTTGTTATTGTTGCTTTGATGGTCGTGATATGTTTTTTGCTTATATAAGAATGTGAGAAATATTATGCAAATGAGATGGAGACTAATGTTGAAAGAAATGGATTGATATATAATTGACTGTATGACGTAGCATATATGTCTTCTAGAGGTATTTAAATATCAAAAGTAACATATAAGTTACCTGATTAGTTGCAATAAATAATTGTTACAAGTTAATAAACTCGGTAGAACCACAAACGAACAATCACTAGAGGTATTTAAATAATTGTTACCTATAGAAGACATATTGCCTGTACTAATACTAACATGTGGTTTGGATGTTACAAGTTAATAAACTCCTATAGGCGTCATCTTCTTGCTGTGCTGTTTTGTGTTACTAGCTACCCCTTTGTGTTTTAACTTTCCAGATCAAACCGAGGTTGGTGCAGCAGTTACTTTCGAACCTGTGTTTTGTATCTGCTTTTTTTTTGGATATTTTTTCTCGCTTTTAGGACCTCTGTGACATATGTAGTTAAACATGACCGATGTTTGTCTTCTATGATTACTTATGCTTTTACCCTTCTATATACTGCCTTTCTAAGTATGAAAACCAAGAGTAACGACGTCCGTAGAACCACAAACGAACAATCACTAGAGGATGACGCCTCTATTACTGCTGGTGGCGATGTAGATTTACTACATCCGTTGTCGTTGCCCTGTGACATGGGTTTTGGTTAAGGTCAAATGAATGAAACCTTTGTTGGTATTTCAATGGATGTCGACGATTCATTACACTGTAACTCGGATGTTTGTCGACGGCCTGCAACTGGACAGATGTTGTAGATAGACCGGTTAGGCCGTCGAATGGTATAACGATTAATGACCTAGATTAGCAACACATCATGGCTACTGGTGGTCCTCACCAAAGTTCGGTACCCATGTCGGTTACCGAAAAGTGAAAGGGGAAATTGGATGAGATACTGGTGTCCACAGGTAGTATTGTATTAATAGTTTTATATCTGTATCCGTTGTTTTTTTTAATTGATATTTTTGGGTTTATGGTTTCTGTGATATGTGTCATCATATGTGCCTATAGTGTGTGCTTTTGTTGTTTTCTTCTGTACTTTGCTGATGAATATGTTGTTTGTTTAAGTATGAAAACCAAGAGTAGAGCTGTCTGTAGACCTGATGGCGAGCTGATGTTGGAAGATGGTGGGTCTGTTACTGGGAAGAGGAAAAGGAAAAAGGATGATGTGCCGCTGTGTGTGGGTGAAGGTATGCTTGCAGATTCTGTTGTTGTGCTTTGTTATAACCCTCTCTTGCTAAAGTTTGTCATGTCTTTTCGACGATCTTCCTTTACAGCCTCTTGCACTATGCCTGCCAGTCCTTTCAAGGGTTTTATGTCTAATGAGGATACCCAATCTGTTTTTAGTGTGCCGTCATGTTCTATGAATGGACAAACACCGGCGACACCTGCTGCACTTTCTGGTAAGGTTTTCTTATTGAATTTGTGGCCATTGTGTGTGTCATAAGCTGTCTTTAATTTTTTTTTTAACTCTTAGCTATTCGTTATGGTTACCGATGCTAATTCATGGTTCTTTGTTGTTGTTGCAGTTCAAACCGGTGCTGCTGTTACGCCGGCAGCCAAAGATTCTAACTTTAGTTCTCAAACGCCTCCTAACCATTCCAGACCATCTACAAGCACCCATCGACGTAAGTCGCGTACACACTCGGCACGGTTAACGATACAGACGTGTCTTCGGTTCTTCTTTAACCTATTTTCTATGTTGTGGCCAACGATAACTGTTTGCCTTATTCTTGCAGCGAGAACGGCTGCCTCTAATTCCGGCTGTCCCGCTCCAGATACGTGCTTGCCCCCACCTGTCACCGCTTATCGGTGTAAGTCGGATGGTTAACCCGCATTGTTACATATTGGTATTTTAGACTTTCGTGCACTCCAGCTATTGCCTTTTTTGGGTTTTTTAAGTTGTTTGCTTTTATAAATATTAAAAAACAAAAGAAAACATGTACCTAGCCTTGATACTCAGTGTTTAAAAAGAACGACGGTAAGGTTTGTCGTTCTGATGGCATGAGTGAATGGTCCATTGGCGGACCTGGATGAGGTTGTACCAGTTGTAAATGCTGCTTCTTTTGCGTAACATCCTACTAGAAGTGGTAAAACTACCCAAACCAATTACATGACTGTTACCATTTCCTAAACCATGGATTACTTTATTCAGCCAAACTTATTGATGACAGTACATAAACTATCTGCGTACTACGTTACTTATTACACAACAACACACATACAGACCATTAACCGTCGCACCATATTGGGCCAACTCCAGTTTACAATGTTCGTATTTACTTATCGCCTTTGAAACCACACTTAATCCCTGGGACATTCGAAGTTATCATCCAGAACACAACTAACACAACTGTAAGTATTCTAATAAACATAATGAAAGTCTTATTTTATTTTAGTGTTCCCTGATGTTTGTTCATGATGTATTTGCTGATATGCATTTATTATAATACAAGCCTTAATCCAATCAATTTGTCTAAAACTAATACAACATAATTTTTTATGTGTTCATACACTTTTCAAACCAATCAAACCATAACTTTTGGATGTGTGTTCAATATTTACTGCCCATTGTTGCAGGCTCTTATTCTTTGGTTTTACGTTTTCCAGATATCAAACCACCGGACATTGGCAAAGCTATACACGTAAAGGTCTACCGTAAATGGACAATCGCACCCGTCATAGGGTCGAGGCGGTCAACACTTTGCTTGATACTACTAGACCAACAGGTACGACATCGGTACACCAAACATTACAATGTATACGTGCATACTTAAAATGATTTGTTGCATTGACACAACATCTTATAGGGTGGGGCGATACAAGCAAACGCAGAAAATCCTAACAGAATTCGTTTTGATAATATACTCCAGATAAATGGTACATACACAATTACCGGTTTTGGGTTAATGGAGACGAAAACATGGATGCAGACACTGCCTAATCGCCTTACGTTGATACTAGGAAGCCTTACTGACGCGCAACCATTTTCCGGAACCAGCTTCCCGGCACACCATTTTAACTTCGCTGTGTACAATGAACTGGCTACACGTGCAGACAATGATGACGTGATATTAACAGGTACATGTTGCTAACATTACAGATACATATACGTTTTCCGTTTTAATGGGACATTTTCCATTTACAGATTATGTCGGATGTGTCATGGACGTTGGAGACGTGTGCGATGTTGGAAACGCAACCCGAGAGAAGACATCGTGGCGAGATATAATGCTCCGAGACCTGGAGTAAGTCTTATTATCACATCCCACATATATGTAACTTATAACAATAAACAAATACCACTTTGTTTCCAAATGCAGAGGCAATACAGTCACATTCACGCTATGGAACGAAAAAGCCAGGACCTTCAACACTGACGCATACGAAGACGCCGCGAAACCAACGATAATGGCTGTTAGTTCATGTTGGGTTAAGACATACGGAGGTAACTTCATGAGTATAAACAAACACGAAAAATGGATAGAAAATACATTTTTTAATGTGATGTACGATCTACAGGGTTGCAACTTTCAAGTAGCCCCGCAACCTACTATTATTTCAATCCGAATATTCTAGAAACAGTTTACATACTCTGCATGTAAGTTGTTACCTAACTAGGAAAACATAAAATCCGTAGCCTCTAGCACAGTGAAACTAAAGTAACATACATGCACAGGTATGATCAACTGCTTACCCCCACCCCCGGTGATATAAAACGACAGCAACCGAACTGGAAGGTTGAAGCGCATAACAGGCACACACGTACCGAAGGAGGTTCTCCTATTAACAGGACCCGGAACCAAAGCACAGGATACACAAGGAGAACCTGAAATGGCAAAAAACTTAGCTGATACACCTCCTGCACAAGATATCTTACAACTGTCGGATTCAGTGACTCCAAAATACTACGAAACAGAACGAGAGACGGTTATGAAGGCCCAAGAAACAACAACTAGACACTACCCCAAAAAGGGCTAAGCAATAATGATACATACGGACGACTTTTCTGTACAGGTTAGCATAATATGTAATACAAAAATCATATGTAGCGTCAGTATGCTACACAATTCTGGTAATGTATTAGGATCCATTTTCTCGCAAAGAAACTTTCGTTTGATGCAGCCATATATTGCTTGCAAAGCTGCTATTTGTTGGGAACAATGAACTTGGTAGTTGATTAGAAGATTTTTAGTTTACTCTACACTTTATATACGCATAAAAATGAATAATCGCCGCCCCGCCGCGTTGCGGCGGCTCGCAGCCTTCCTCGTTATTATTAAAACGTGCCAGGGTCAACACCCTCTCACCCTTTCTCCTACCTCCCCCATTTAACCTCTGGTTACTCCACCATCTCCCAACACCACCACTGCCACACGCCAACCCCCCTCCTCAAAAGTCCACTTCTCCATCTCCAAGAAAGGAGTCACATGTATCCATTCAATGTCATCCGTCCTCCACTCTTCTTTTGGCGCCCAAATACACTTCAAGGGCTGTGATAAAGTGGATGCAATCCAAGGGCTGGGAATGGTCAGCAGAAGATGACAAAGACACAAGGAACCCAAGAGGAGCTCATGTGAAACCCTAATTTCATTAGTATAAATAGATTAAGATGTAGCCATTGTATGGCAGTAGGTATTTTAGGGTAGAATTAGTGTTAGTTTAATTTCCAAGTATTATTAGCTCTTTAATTCAGTTTGTAAACTCTTATCTTTAAGTTTAATGAAAGTTTAATTCTTTACTCTAAAAAATTTGTTCAGCTTATTACTTTGCTAAATGTCTGCTTGTTTCTTGCGCTTATTTACTATTCCATTATTGATTAACTCAGCTTATTTGCCTTGATTACCTATTGAAGTAAGCTTATATTGTAGTTTATTAAGATGTAGTTTAGAATTCATTGAAACTGATTTTTAATTTGATTGATGCCTCACTTAGGTTGCTTAGTTTAAATTTCTTAAGTTGTGTTGAAAGTGAGTTATTTCGTGGTTTTTAGCTTTCATAAACCTCTGATGGTCCAATATTTGTCCAAAAATTGCATTGTGTCGCGAGAAAAATAGAGACAGTGCATTTTAGGGGATGTTTAGATTAAGAATACCTGTTAGCCAAAGACAGTCACTAGACCAAAACCTAATTGCCACTAGCTTTTAAATCGTTAGTGGTGGTGATCAGGAGTAAGAAAGTTTCAGGTTTCAAGAATTTTCAAAGAAAGCTATTATGGGTTTCAAGATTTTTTAGTCCAACTGTCTTGATGAAACAGCTTAAGTACATGTAGGTTAGAGTCACTTTAGTTGTTAGGATTGCTTCAAAATTAGTTCCAAATAAGTTAGCATTAATATCTAGGATTAGGCGTTTGACTGTTGTGGGTCAAATATGCATTTTTGACCCATTTACCCCCACTGCTGCTGCATCAGTCAAAACAGTCCTTTTGAACCTGAATTTTGGATAAGCCAAAGCTTGTTTTAGATTCCCATTGTTAACCTACAAGTAGATTGCAGTATAGATTTTACGTTTCTGAACTTATTTGTTTATTTGAAGTTTATTAGTTTAGGTTATTGAGACTGCCATGAGCAGGCCTGCAAATCTTTTGCCTCCATAGCCCCTCAACCAAGGATTTTTCATTTCTTCGTTTCAAGTTATTAGGCCTTGAAAAGTGGTTTGTGGCTTATCCCCCAGCTTGTTTACAAGCTACTATTTTCATTTTATTTTTTATAATTTTTTTCTGACAGCTTATTTGGCCTTAAGGTTGCCCATTTGGCCCAAGTATGCCCTGTACCAAGCTCACAGGCTCAATTTCATAAGCTCAGTGTGAGCTTGTATGTGAACCTTGCCCTTTGAAACTTGGCTTATTTAGAAGCCTCCCTGTCAAGCTTGTTGAATACAAGCTTAGTTTTGGCTCCTGAGCTTATTCATAGCCATTCTTAGGCCTGCAGTAACCCCCTAAGGGTTGTTTGATTCTGACTAGGAATTGGAATTGCTTATTTTTGCTCATTGAGCTTTTCTTTGGTATTTTCTAGTTATCTCAGTTTTTTTAGACCACTCAATTTGTTCTAGCTTATCTAAACCTTTGCTTTTAGTTTGTAGCTTATAGTTAGCTTTCTCCATTCCAAATTTTATTTTTCAAGGAAAAAAAGCCATCTGTGTGATCATTAAGCTCACACAGTGCTTAATTCTTAGTTTTGAAAAAGTTGTTTTTATAAAAAGTGGTTGTTTTCAGTTGTTAAGTATTTTTGTAAAAGAAAATACCAAAAATAAAAAGTTTTGCAAAAATGATTGGAAGCAGGGGTTGAACCTAGGGGTGGCAATTTCTGACCCGACACGAAACCCGACCTGAAACCGACACGAAAATTAACAGGTTCGGGTTGAGCTAAATAGATTGTGGGTTAGGTTTGGGTCGACATATCTAACTCGTTTATTAAACAGGTCAGGTTCGGGTTGGGAATAAAATAAACGGGTCGACCCGCCAAACCGTTTAAGTTTTTTTTTTCTTATTTAAAAATTATTTATATTTAATTATACGGGTTAAATGGGTTAAACGGGTCGACCCAATAACCCGTTTAACCCATTTAACTCAGGTAGTGTGCTAACTTTTATATATAAAACAGATTAAATGGGTCAACTCGAAACCCGTTTACCATATTCAACCCATGTAACCTATTTAACCTGTCAACCTAAGTATATATACGGGTTAAATGGGTCAGGTTCGGGTTATGTGTAAACGGGTTAGGGTTGACATAGTTGACCCGATGATTTAGATGGGTCAGGTTCAGGTTGGGGTTTTCTGACCCGCCAACCTGACAACCCGAACCCGCCAACCCGAAACCGACCCGAATTGCCACCCCTAGACTTGAACCCATGACCTTTTGGGTTGACTGGTCAACAACAGACCAAACACGTGCACCATCTCCCCTAACTAGTACTTAGTATTTTTCTCTTCCTTGTTTTTATTTATAGTAGTAAATGTCCTTTTAAGCTTATTTAGTTTTACAGCTTATTTTCCAGCTTATTTGCAATCTTTTTAGCACTTTCTTATTTTTATTAGCTTAATAATAGTATAAATTATTTTTATGAAAAGTTTTGGAATTTTTACTGTTCAATTTGTATTTATTGTAATTTAAATTAGTTTTATAGTAATTAATTAAATAGTGTAATTTTTTTTTTTTAATTTTCCTTCATCATTAGGATCGTAAAATTTTAATTTTCATGTCCGTAGGATTAGCGTAGCTCCCCTTTCACTTTTTATTTTGCGTGTTGACGTTATTTTTAACGTAAGCGCGCGTTTTTTATTTTAAATACGTACTAGGGTAACTTGGTCTTACGTTTTAGTTAAGTTAGTTTATTTCACTTGTTTTCACTTGTATTTCCGTAGCGTAATCATTCAAATCACTATTACCCCTTTCCTGTTCAGAATCACCCGATCACGATCCGTTTTTAATACCATCACACCTCGTCGGGACATAACGACCCGGGGAAACCACTATACTCACCGGAAGTATTGGTCTAGGGTATTTGACTTTAGTTGACTGCTTTAGCACCCCAATCACTACTATTAGTTCATTCGAAAGCTCATTAGGAAGCTCAGAGAGATATGATCACCGACCAGTACGAGGTTTAAAGAATATCAATGAAATCTATCAACATGCACGTGAAGTAGAAACTCCAAGTTTATTTTTCATAGAAGAACCCCGTAACTACAAGGAAGCATCAAAAGATGAGAAATGGATTGAGGCCATGAAAATTGAATTAGATTCAATCAACAAGAACAACACATGGACTTTTACAGAATTGCCCGAAAATCAGAAGGCAATAGGACTCAAATGGGTTTATAAAACCAAGAGAGATGCACAAGGAAATATCATTTGATATAAAGCAAGATTAGTAGATAAAGGTTATGTACAAGAACAAGGAATAGACTTTGATGAAGTATTCGCACTAGTTGCTAGGATATAAACAGTTCAGTTAATATTAGCACTAGCAGCATATCATGGATGGCAAGTACACCACTTAGATGTGAAATCAGCATTTTTGCATGGAGAATTAAAGGAAGAAGTCTATGTTACACAACCTGAAGGTTTCATTCAGCAAGGAAACCAAGGAAAAGTATACAAGCTAACAAAAGCTTTGTATGGCTTAAGACAAGCACCAAGAGCTTGGAATGTAAAGCTTGATCAAACCTTGAAGTCATTAGACTTTAAGAAATGTAATCTAGAACAAGCAGTCTACACGAAAAGAAGCAAGAATTCAACACTTATCGTTGGAGTATATGTAGATGATTTAATAATCACGGGCACTCCAAAGAAGGAGATAGACTTGTTCAAATCCCAGATGGAAGATAAATTTGAAATGAGCGATTTAGGATTGCTAGCATATTACCTTGGGATAGAAGTTACACAGACAGGAGGAGAGATTACAATCAAGCAAACTGGATACATTAACAAGATCCTAAAAGAAACAAGTATGGCGGATAGCAATGATACGAAGATACCATTTGATGAGGCCAAAAATGATCCGTTTTTAGGGGGTCATTTAAGCCCGAATCCGACTTTATTTGATCAAATATTGCCCTAAATCGTTCCTTTTGTGATTTTAGGTGTTTGGAGAGTGAATTCTGGAAAAGAAGCTATTTTGGACGTTTTTGGAGCATAAAAGTGAAGAAAACGGCAAAGTACCAAAAATCCATGCTGAAGATACAAGGTGACGGCGTCAAGACTTCCTTCTTGACGGCGTCAGACATGAAGAATTAAACACCGTAGCTGGTGACGGCGTCAGATGGCTATATGACGGCGTCAAAGTGGCAAGAATAAAATACCGTAGGTGGTGACGGCGTCACATAGGCCGTCATAAGTGGATCAAGGCCGTCCGAGGAAGTATATGGCGGCGAGGTGACGGCGTCAGAAGTTACTCTTGACGCCGTCAGCCAGTTTTTCCTATATATAGTTTTCTAGTTTTTTCATTAAAGAAGAGAGAAGTTTTGGTGAAACCCTAAAGACGATTTTGGTGCCTCTTTTACAGGTTTTTCAAGGGTTCCAAACCCTTGAGACCTTGCATTGTAATTGAGATAAGTATACTCTTAATTCAATCAATATGTCTATGTGTTGGTTGTTTATCTTTTGTTCTTATCTTAATTCCACTATGCTAGGCTAGATTTCCTTTGTGTTTGCTTAGATCTAATGAAACCTAGATGTTGATTATGTGTTGATTACTTGTCTATTCTTGTTTTGGATGAATGATATTATATGTTAGGCTTAAGAAAACTGGCAGATCTCCAAATGGTAACATGCTTGAACGTCTTAAGAAACATGAACCGAGGCGTACTAGGTCTTTATTGGTTGTATTTAATGCATGAGCCACTGTTTACAATCCCTATAGTTGTGCTGGGTCATGGTGTAGGAGGAGATAAGAGCTCATAGAGTTGGGGAGTTATGTATGCCACCCCACGAATGGTATTAAGGAATACAATCCGTCATCCATGCAAGTGTAACAAGTAATTGACATGTAAAAGATATCTAGGGAGTAATAAAGTCTAAGTAAACACAATTTCTCCAACCACTGCTCACAACCTTAGTATAATTTAGTTTATTTTCATTTTCATTATTTTATTTTAGTTATATAATAGCTTTGGGTTAGTTGAATAGCAACTAATTCCGCCCACTCTTCCAAAACCCGAGATTTTACTTGCTTTCATAAAATATAAAAACACAAAAATAATCATCTTTCATCTTTAGAACTATTAATTAGGTTCTCTAATCCTAGCGACACTATTCCTAAGCTGAACGATCAATCCCCCGGTACTTGTCACTATACTATACTACAACGATCAGGTACACTGCCTGGTGGGGGTTGTAAGCTTCTCGAGATCCCTCGAGAGGTAAAGCAAGGTGCGATTCCCACGCATCAAGTTTTTGGCGCCGCAGCCCGGGGAATAGTTATTGTCTAGGTTAGGATTTCTTTTTATTAGGTCTACTTTAAGATTTTTTTTTTTTTTTTTAGGTCTTCTTTAGTCTATCTTATTTCTTCGTGCCTTTGTTCGTAACTCTTTACCATCCGACATCATGGAAGGTGGTAACATCTTTGAACCCATCATCCCACCACAACAAAACCCACCACTAGAACCCCTTAGACCCCGAACCTTAGGAGAGTATTCCCGACCTAGCCACCAAGGCTACCGAAACACCATTAAGCTCACCGGAGCCAATGTGACCCCCTTGCGATCCGACACCATCCGGTTGGTGCAAAGCGGATGTGCATTCCATGGACTTCGTTCCGAAGATCCAAACCAACACCTTAAGGACTTCCTCAAAATCGTAGATTCCATAGACCTAGGTGTTGAGACTAGAGAGACAACCCGATTACGCCTATTCCCATTCTCTCTACGAGATCAAGCTAGTCAATGGCTTGAGCGTTTCCCCGCGGGATCCATCACCACATGGGACAATCTCGCCAATCGCTTCCTTACCCAATTCTTTCCGCCGGAGAAGACTGCAATGCTTAGAAGGGACATTTTGATGTTTGAGCAACAGCAAGGTGAACCTTTCTATGAGGCTTGGGCCCGTTTTAAGGATCTCCTCCACAAGATCCCTCATCATGGCATAAACCTTTGGTTATTATTTCAGATTTTCTACGACCATGTTGATTATCACACTAAGCGCATTATCGACAGGGCCGCGGGAGGCAAATTGCGTGATAAGAATGCTGAGGAGTCGTGGGCGATTATAGAAGAGCTCGCTATCGATAATAATGAGATTTGGGAGTTTAAACATACGGTGGAAGCAGCCATCAATGCAGTCTCGGCATCTGGAGGAACCACCGAAATCCCCGATGAACTCTTATGCAAAATTAAGGCAAAAGTTGACTATTTTGAGGAAAGGCAAAGGAGACCCTTAAGTCCTAGACAAGCCACTGTCAATTCTATCTCAAGATCAACTTCGGTACCATTATCTGAATCACCTTCTACAGAACATGTCGAGACTTTTCAGAGGTGCATTCCACCTTGTTCCCCTCCCAAGGAACTTAGCTCGGAATTTGAGGTTAGGATGAGAGAATATATGGCAACTCACTCTGATCGGCTTGCTAGATTCGAAGAAGCAGTTTATAAGCAAAAAGAGGAGATGCAGGAGAAAATGAATGAGATGTTGAGTCTATTGGAGGGGTATGCCAGTCAGAAAACCCCCAAACGAATACTGCTAAGGAAAGAAAGCGCCACTCCCACCACCCAATTTGTTAACTCCATCACCATTGTCCATAAAGATAATGAGAAGGTAAAAACTCCTGCTAAACAGACCTTAGAAAAATCGCCTGAGTCCCAACCTTTGAGCTACTACCTGAAACACGACATAAACGAAAGCACCATAACAAATTGGATTAAGGGTGATAGGCGTAACCAATCCTCCGAACAGGTTCCAGAGAAAGAGAAAGAAGAGGAAGATGAATATGATACGCTTATTGGAGGATCAGTGGTCGAGAGGTTATTGGTACAGAAAGTAGCTACTAAGCAGGTAGCATGTGGAAACTTTGAAATACCAACAAGCATCGGGGACTTGAAACATCTTAGTGCTTTCGCCGACCAAGGATCGGAAGTAAATCTTGTGCCCCTAACTATTTACATCCAACTGACGTCGAAAATGCCAGCACCTACTCGTGTTAGGCTATCTCTTGTTGGACACTCATACGTATACCCCCTAGGAATCGCAGAAGATGTATTAGTCAATGTTGCAGGATTCATGTACCCCGTTGATTTTATGATCATTGATGATAAAGGGGATGGATGCATGCCAATAATCCTTGGGGCACCATTCCTCACCACCGCTAGGGCTGTCATTAAGTATGAAGATAGGAAGATTGAGCTTAAATCTGGAAAGAGAAAGATTAGCTTCCACATGACTCCGCGAAGTGGGCATGAGAATTTGAGTTGGAGAATGATTAAAAACAACATTGGCGCGACACCCATTCGTGTTCAGAATAAAATTCTTGCATGGGAGGCAAGAATCAAAAGCTATAAGAAAGCTAAGGATGGGAGGAGAAAAAGCAATAAGGTTCCGATGGAACTCAAACACACTCAACACGAAAGCAATCATACACCGTTTGAGGAAGGGAACTTAGTACTCTTGAGACATTTAGAAACAACAATACCACCCGATAAACCAAGTCCTTGGTGGTATGGGCCATTCACAATCGAAGGATTGAGCCAAGATGGGGTAGCTAACTTGAGAAGCAAATTAGGTGGAAAGGTGATTGCAAGTATTGATAGATTGAGGCACTACCACCATAACAGTAATGATCGAAACTATATGGGGTACATCATTTCAAATGATGAGATTACGTAGTAACCCACGACTTTGAGTCTAGCTACAAGACTCGTAAATAAAGAAAAGCGCTTCTTGGGAGGCAACCCATGTTTTGTGTGATTTTATTTGTTTGATTGTTATTTGCTTCCGTATGCATGTTTTATTTTTATTGTTGGTTGATCATGTTTCTCAATTAAAATGTGGAAATACTTTATTATATTGTTTGGCCTAGTCTTAACTTCAACCTAAAGGTATTTTTGCAAAAGATAAGTGTAAGGGGAAACCCCAAATATGTTTTTAAGAAACAAACCGATCATGATTCTCCACAATATTTAATGAACATGTGTATTCGTATTTGTTAGAGTCAAATGCTTGTATTGAGTCATAATGAAGTTTTGCAGGATTTTCCAGGAAGTAGGACAAAGTTTTTCCAGAAATTTTCCGGAAACTTAACATAAGGATTTCTGCAGGTTCATTCTGACGGCGTCAGGGTATTGCTCTTGACGGCGTCAGGAGTCAAAAATCTGGAAATTTTACCGGTTTTGTTTTTCTAACGGAGTCTTATGGTTTTTGTGAATTATTAAGTTTTATAATCTCCAAGAAATCTGCAAACTTCATTCCACAAGCATTATATCTTACTTTGTTTTCTAGGATTTAGTAACTTATATAGGATGCCGCCGATTTTACGCGAGGTTGCCTTGTCTACTTTTGTCAGGATTTACAGGTTATTTACGACAAGAAGATGATTTATATTCTGGAAGGGAAGCTTTGATTGTTCATTTTCTTGGAGGAAGATTTAACCTGGCCAACCTAAAATCCATACCGAGCGAATCAGGGGAGTATTTGATTTCATTCTCTTTACTTTTTCACTTTTACATTCTTTACTTGAACATTGGGGACAATGTTCATCCTAAGTGTAAGGGGAGGGTAAAAAGATGATACCTTACATATGCACTTTCGCTTGAGTTTGTTTTGTTTGATAGTAGATGAGTAATAAAACTATGTGAAATACTTGTTAGTGTAATTTTAGCGCCAAATTTAAATTTTTTTACAACATTTAGGAGTGAAACTTTAGCCATAGCAAGCGTCTCATGGATAGGAGGTTGTATGACTAGCACATAACCGTATATTCAGAAAAATTTTCCACCCAAAAATGTGAGGTTCGCCTTTAGATTTGATAGGAAAAGCATTTATTATTGGTGCTTATGAGTGTACCGGTAGCATTTAGATTCTAGAACTTGCGTTAGTGATGCATCCCGAGACCGCTAGTGAGACTACATTCGTGTGGTAGGATTTACTACATGATAAGAGGCATTAGGATCACCCTTGTGTTAAACCCGTATTATAATTACTTGACCATTTAAGTCATATTACTTGGCTAGTTAAGTCAACTAATTTTTCCCACACCCTTTGCGTTGTACTCATTTTTAGTACACGATACCCCTAGTACACCCCTCCGAGCCTATCTTTTCGTTTCTAACTTTAAGCATCTTACTTAAAGGAAGAATTTGTTACACCCCACTTAAATGTACACCCAAATCGCCTTAGCCTTCCGTGTATGCGCTCATTTTTAGTGCATTATTGTCATTTGTTAAACCCTAAGTTAACTTTCTAATTGATTACATGGTTGCTAAGTCGAGTCATATCCTTGTACATATTGTTTTGGGACGATTGGGACTCATGGGTAAGTACTTATTTTATGGAGTAATGGGGAAGAACATCATATTATTACCCCCATATGTGCGTTAATCTTAAAAGTGCTCCAAGTGTTTTGATTTTCTTAATTCGAGTCATTAGATTAGTTTAATGTAAAGTATGTAAAGATTCAAGTGTAAGAGGATTGCTCATACCCCTATGATGTATTATTTTGGATGGTAAGGTAAGAGTGTATGCAAAAAAAAAAAAAAAAAAAAAAAAAAAAAAAAAAAATCGAAAAAATTAAGAAAAAGAAAAAAAAAATAGAAAATGGAAAAAGAAAGAAAAAAACATACGGACTACCATCCCGTTTTCATTCTATGTTCATTTTATGTTTTTGTTATTTTTCATTTATTAGCTTAAGTCGAGTCTAGTCTTGGCTTAGCAACGCCATCTTGTACATGTAATTAACCAAGATTGTTAACTCGCCACCAGTAAAACTTACTTTATCCAACAAAACCGTGTAATTCATATCCCTACACCTAACGTTATAACCCTTTAAAAGACCTCTTTGATAGTTTATCCTAGGTGCTTACGCCATGTGGTGGAGGTTTGATCCTTTCCCAAGCCTATGGTAATCTATTTTGCTATAACAGGTAGTGAGAGATATCTTCCATTTCCATAATGTTATATTACTTTATTACACCCGAGAGATGTGAGTATCTAAACACTATTTGCGAGGTGCTTGTGTATGACCTCCGTGCTTGTCTATTGGTCTTTAGTGGAACGATTATTTCTTGTAATTACTTTTATATTAGTGTTAAATGACCCCTAACTTATCTTTTGAGTAGAATAAAAGCTCATTTGCTTGAGGACAAGCAAATCTCAAGTGTAAGGGTATATGATGAGGCGAAAAATGATCCGTTTTTAGGGGGTCATTTAAGCCCGAATCCGACTTTATTTGATCAAATATTGCCCTAAATCGTTTCTTTTGTGATTTTAGGTGTTTGGAGAGTGAATTCTGGAAAAGAAGCTATTTTGGACGTTTTTGGAGCATAAAAGTGAAGAAAACGGCAAAGTACCAAAAATCCATGCTGAAGATACAAGGTGACGGCGTCAAGACTTCCTTCTTGACGGCGTCAGACATGAAGAATTAAACACCGTAGCTGGTGACGGCGTCAGATGGCTATATGACGGCGTCAAAGTGGCAAGAATAAAATACCGTAGGTGGTGACGGCGTCACATAGGCCGTCATAAGTGGATCAAGGCCGTCCGAGGAAGTATATGGCGGCGAGGTGACGGCGTCAGAAGTTACTCTTGACGCCGTCAGCCAGTTTTTCCTATATATAGTTTTCTAGTTTTTTCATTAAAGAAGAGAGAAGTTTTGGTGAAACCCTAAAGACGATTTTGGTGCCTCTTTTACAGGTTTTTCAAGGGTTCCAAACCCTTGAGACCTTGCATTGTAATTGAGATAAGTATACTCTTAATTCAATCAATATGTCTATGTGTTGGTTGTTTATCTTTTGTTCTTATCTTAATTCCACTATGCTAGGCTAGATTTCCTTTGTGTTTGCTTAGATCTAATGAAACCTAGATGTTGATTATGTGTTGATTACTTGTCTATTCTTGTTTTGGATGAATGATATTATATGTTAGGCTTAAGAAAACTGGCAGATCTCCAAATGGTAACATGCTTGAACGTCTTAAGAAACATGAACCGAGGCGTACTAGGTCTTTATTGGTTGTATTTAATGCATGAGCCACTGTTTACAATCCCTATAGTTGTGCTGGGTCATGGTGTAGGAGGAGATAAGAGCTCATAGAGTTGGGGAGTTATGTATGCCACCCCACGAATGGTATTAAGGAATACAATCCGTCATCCATGCAAGTGTAACAAGTAATTGACATGTAAAAGATATCTAGGGAGTAATAAAGTCTAAGTAAACACAATTTCTCCAACCACTGCTCACAACCTTAGTATAATTTAGTTTATTTTCATTTTCATTATTTTATTTTAGTTATATAATAGCTTTGGGTTAGTTGAATAGCAACTAATTCCGCCCACTCTTCCAAAACCCGAGATTTTACTTGCTTTCATAAAATATAAAAACACAAAAATAATCATCTTTCATCTTTAGAACTATTAAATAGGTTCTCTAATCCTAGCGACACTATTCCTAAGCTGAACGATCAATCCCCCGGTACTTGTCACTATACTATACTACAACGATCAGGTACACTGCCTGGTGGGGGTTGTAAGCTTCTCGAGATCCCTCGAGAGGTAAAGCAAGGTGCGATTCCCACGCATCACCATTGGATCCCAGCACTAAGTTTGTCAAGGCGGAAGATGGAGAACCAGTTGACGCAACTTATTACCGAAGCTTAATTGGAAGCCTAAGATACTTATTACATACAAGACCGGATCTTAGTTACTCAGTCGGACTACTCAGCAGATTTATGCAAGACCCGAAGGATCATCATCTGAAGGCAGTGAAACAAGTAATCCGATATGTCAAAGGAGCAAAAGAACATGGAATAATATACAAGAAGGAAGGCGGCTGCAAGATAAAAGAAGCAACGGACAGTGGCGCTATCATCATGTGAATCAGAATTCATGGCGGCTACTGCAGCAGCATGTCAAGCCTTATGGTTAAAACGTTTACTCAGTGAACTAACTGGAATGGAAGAAAAAAGGATAACACTCATAGTTGACAATGTGTCACCAATAGCACTCGTAAAGAACCCAGTATTTCATGGAAGGAGTAAACATATAGACATTCGCTATCATTTCATTCGGGAATGCGTAGAGAATGGTCATATAAATGTGGAACACGTTAGCGGACATCTTAACGAAAGCTTTACCAAGACTCAAGTTTACAACTATGAGACAAATGCTCGGAGTTCAAGACCTTGGACGAAGCAACGATCAAGATTAAGGAGGAGAATGTGAACCAAGTTATAATCTCGACATTGCTTCAAGAAAACGTGAAGGACCAGGAGTGTAGATTAGAAACTCTACAACCGATTAGTTAGTTAAAGTAGTTATTTAGTTAGTTATTTCCTGGAATGGTCGAAAGGTTGTGTTGCTTGGCATATACCTGTTCGAACCATCATAATGGTTAAGACATCTATTCGAATAGACATGACTTTTAGTGAAAGGTTACAACGGTTCATGACATCGTTTGGAAACCTATAAGTACTTGTGATTATGTATTATTACGATGGTTAGACAAATATCAATATTGTAACACCCCCAATTCATGATGCAGCGGAATTCGAACTGGGTGTTACTCGACGGCACAATAGCATGTATTCCCCCCATGGGTTTGTAAAATAGTTAAACAATAGAAAGTGGGGCTACGAACTCACCTTAAGTAGGATAGCAAGTAATGAAGGTGATGGTTGGATCGTGTAGGTTTCTATGAGCAACCTATAATAGAATGTTGCGACTTAGGATCGGAGTAAAGAATATAACGGAGTGCTTATATATATCTTGCATTTAGTCCATGATGTGGTATGATGTATAATGTAAGTCTTTGAAAGAAATGATTCATGAAACATGTATGTCTTATATATCGTTTACTACCGTTCGGGCTGACATAATTCAGAAGTCATGTTAGTAAGCGTTCGAGGAGCCAGGACACTTTAACTCGTAAATCCACAACTCATCTCGACGGCTTACATAATGAACTCCTCACATGAGGCTCCCTACTATTGTAGTAGTTGATAAAATATATAGATATAAGTTTTGATCCAAAAAGTTACATGTCCGATATTTGAATAAACTTAGGAAAGTTTATTAGTACATGAAGATTGTTATTAGGGGTAGTTTCATAAGTCTTGAATGACCATTTTCTCTTGGTAATATCTCATGGTTTCCTTTTAAGTGAAGTAGATCCAAATTGCTTGTTCAAGTTATCGCCTAATTCATTGTTTCATGTTTACGCCTATGTAAATTGGTATGGTCATTTCGTCATGGCCTAGCCATGACCTTTGGTCCTTGTTCCAAGGTCATGTGACACAACCTTGGCTCTAGCCATGGTTGTGGTCTTGATTATAGGTCATAAGACCTCTTGTTCCTTTCAAAGTATAACCATAACCTAGTGACTTTTGCCTAAAAATGGGCTGTTTAGAATTTGAAGAATTTTATCACTCGGAAAGCATTTTTAGGTCTCGAGCTTCTTTATTCCTGAACGAAAACGGCGTTCCGGACAACTTTCGTGTTTTAACTTTTTGATGAATCGGACCATAAGTGTGACTTTCAAAACCCAAATTTGATCAGAATGGTATTTGGAAGTTTGCCGCAAAGTTTTGGTAATTTCAAATCGTCATAACTTTTGACTCGTATACTCGTTTTAGGTGGTTCAAATTGCTATGGTTTCCTTGTTAAGTCCTCTACTGTATTATGTAATAATCCAATATCATATTTTTACCATTTTGATCAGGTTATACCAACAAAGTCACTAGTTTACTTGTTTTATGAACTTATATTAACAATCAATTACAACAACTTGTTTTGCTCATTTTTATACATCATGGACTTGCATACAAGACATAATATAGCAAGAATAATAGGTAAATAACATGAACATGATTATTTAACAAGAATCAAGTTATGGTTTGGCTTACAACTTTTGGCTTTCAACAAAGAAAGGAAAGTAACTAGTAAGGATAGGACTTTGATAGACTTGCTTCAACCCTTTTTCACTTCATGCAATCTTTCTACCCTTGGTATTCTTGAAAGAGATGTAATGAAAGTTGAGGTGAATTGAGTGGATTTAAACTCAAGAGAAATCACCAAGTATATGAGGTTATGGAAGTGTTTTGATTATCTAAAAGAAACTAGGGTTTCAACCTTGAAGAATCACTTGAACCTTGCAAGAAATTGGAAGGAAATAAGCTAAGTATGGAAGGGTTTTGGGGTTGGAGGTGCACGGCACAAATGGGAGGGGAGGGAGTATTTATAGGTCCATTTAGGAAGCTTACTAGGAAAGTGTTACAACTTGGTGACCAAGTTGTAAATAAGTGTTGATTTAAGGGTAAATTCATGAGATGAAGCCACATGGGTGTGACTCCCCCCTCCTAGGGCGGTTTGGTTAAGCTTGGGGAGCAAGTGTGGACTTTTCTTGGTATTATCCAAGATACTTGGTTAGTTTTGACTCCGGGAAATGCCAATCGTAAATGATTAAGCCTCAAAACGTAAAACCGGGTGTCGTAAAATTATGGAACTTGAAAGTATTGTTAAATATGTCCATATAGTCCATAATAAAATATAAAATGAGTGGTAGGATCTATCGGGTGCTAAAACCCTGCTAAAAACTGGAAACACGGGTCTAAAACGCGTAATTCGCGTAAAACGCTGAACTGAAAAACGTAAAATTCCAAAACTTTTGGAATTGTCATAAAATGATAGAAAATCATATTTCTATTGTTTATGACGTTTTATGGATATATCGGGATGCTGGAAGGACGTTTAAACCTAAAAGTAAATCTCGGACACGGCTTTGTGATTTTTGCAGAAATGATCCGACGAGCGTCAAACTCTCGGATTATCGTTAAAATAGTTTAACTTACGAGAATATGAAATAAAAATTTCTGAGATGAATAGTGAAAAGTGAATAGTAAAAAGTGAATAGTAAAATTTTCAGGAATAAAAGTTAACCTGAAATTGCGAATTGTTACAGTCTCTACCCCTTACGGGGAACTTCGTCCCGAAGTTCTTTGTGTGTCATATGTTGGAGTGGTGTCGATGAAAAGGTGTGGTTACTTATGAGGACTAAAGTCTGGGATTACTAGTGATGGAGTTTGATTTGCCATTTCAGTGTATGGTGTAGGATGAGGCTTACTTTTGTGTAGGAAAGGTATGGTAATAATCGAATATCAAAGGAATTTGATATAGCAGTCGAATATTAATAGGAATTGAGATAGTAATTGCAATCATAGCCTAGTTGGTAATCGGTTGTTGTACCTAGTGTTTATTGACTTTATACTTATGTTACTTCGGATACAAACAAGCCCACTTGTTTATTATTTCTTTATTTACATTGAGAGGCATCCCAAACAATGTAAATAAGGAAATATAAACTTATGGTTTGGTGATTTACAATGTCTTTATTTAAATGAAAAGGCATCCCAATCCATTCAAATAATTACAAATCATCCTACACAACATTCATACTTAGTCGGTAAGTTACAAGGTATTACGAGATGATACTGGTGTTCCAAAAGTACAAGATGAATATTCAAACTTGTAAAGCTGATGAGGGTACTTGTGGTGTAACTAAGGATGATTTGAGCTTTAAAAGTGCATCAAGATCTGTTAATGAGCTTGTGTTTGCAACGGTTGTGAAGATAATGTTGTGATATGTTGATGAACAAAAGTGTGTATGCTTAACATTAATACTCTTAGGTATAGATGTTGAGTTTGCTTTAAAAATCTTAAGAGATTTTAAAGGTTTATGATGGAATGGTATCCTTAGGACCTAAACAGGATAGTACTTCTACAGGATGAAGAGAAGAATTGATAACTATCCCAAGATAGTAGTTCGGATTATCTCATAAATGAAAACTTTCAAGAATGAAATTAGGTAGTACAAATAAGGTGTTAAGATTTCGCTGAGTGGTAAAACACTATCGTGTCTCTAGATCGTTTTAAAGAATTCTGTTGGTTTAGCGAGTTCAAGTAGGAAATCAATCTGAACATAACTCTAGTATAACTATTCTCAGTATTTGAAAATTTTAAGTCGAATATAGTTAGTCAGACTATATTCCACTGTCCCTAGGTTAAATATAGGTGACTAGTCTATATTTAGCCAAGGTTCGATAAAATTTTCAAATACCTAAATTAGGCATACTTTTGATATGTCCGTTGCTTTCGGAAAACTGTCCACTAAACAAAGGTGATGTCAAACCCTTAAGTTGCAAGTCCCGTCCATACAAGACTTGTAACGTATGTTTTCATATTCCATTGGATAGAAGATAGTAAAGGTAGGTACGTGTGGAAAGGAAGTTTTAAGTAGTTCTAAAATAGAACATACTTGGCCAGGATCACGAACTTTTAATAATGAAGGTTTCATAAGAAAACTTTGATGAATGTAGAGGAAGTTCAGCTTTTGTCGATGATGGATTAGTTTGTCCTTTAGAAATCTCATATTTCTTGTTTGAAAATCGATAAATTGTGATGGGTTTTTGATATCATATGAAATGATGTTGATGAGGTGGTGGAATAATTCCAGAGACCATTGCACAAATCACAATGTCTCGGAAGTAGATTAGACCATTGTGTGACTCAAAACATTTGAGAATTGATTAAGACCATTGTGTCATACAATGTCCGGGAACTAGAAAAGGCCATTGTAATCAGTTACAATGTCTTGGATATAAAATGTTGGAGTAGGAACATGGTTGGGAGAATGTGGTTGTGTCGAAATTCCATAGAATAGGCATGTGTAGATATGTTTAGATTAAATGATTGAAAATAACTCGAATGTATATATAAATATACTTATATGTTCATGTAGCATAAAATGCTTAATAAGTCCATAATCGTCTGGAGGATGGAAGACACGGAGAGCGGAAGGCTATAAAATGTTTTTGCTTGTAATTGTAGTTATAGTTTAGGTCTCAATTAGACCCGTTTCTCTATAACCATGGCTCTGGTACCAATCTGTAACACCTCCAATTCATGATGCAGCGGAATTCGAACTGGGTGTTACTCGACGGCACAATAGTCACAATAATAGAAAACGAACTCCAATTGAGTCGTTTTAAAAGATTTGTCATTCAAATTGTATAAATATCAGAGATTACAAAATGAGGTCCCAGATGGTTCCATGTTTACAATTTACATTAAATGAGTTTTGAATGATAATAAAATTTATAGCCCTCTTGAGTATCCGTGCCCTTCCGTACCATCCTTGATCGTCATGAACCTGAAATACATGCTTGAGAGGTCAACACAAAGGTTGAGTGGAATTCGTAGAGTTTAGTTAAATCGTTTGAACACAATAATCGTAGTGTGAGCTATAGACTCACACTCATAGTTAGAAAACAAAATCGTTATTTATTTCACTAAGCTCATGCAACCAAAACATTAACATCGAACCAACAAAATTGGCATTATAGGAGCCCTATCAAGGTACTTTTGCCGTTATACCGCTAAATCTCAAATATAGTGCATTTGTGTGAACTCATCGTTGTTCAACACAAATGGGATTCGTCAATCCCAATAGATCTATTCACAATATTCGCGCTCACTAAAGGTAGTGACTAATGGTTCATGATATAGGGACTTCGAACATGGCAATCGTTACTTAGTGATAATAAAACATCGTCGTGAAGCATACATTAGAAAGCATTGTGTTCGAGTAGAAAAATAATAGCATGTATTCCCCCCATGGGTTTGTAAAATAGTTAAACAATAGAAAGTGGGGCTACGAACTCACCTTAAGTAGGATAGCAAGTAATGAAGGTGATGGTTGGATCGTGTAGGTTTCTATGAGCAACCTATAATAGAATGTTGCGACTTAGGATCGGAGTAAAGAATATAACGGAGTGCCTATATATATATCTTGCATTTAGTCCATGATGTGGTATGATGTATAATGTAAGTCTTTGAAAGAAATGATTCATGAAACATGTATGTCTTATATATCGTTTACTACCGTTCGGGCTGACATAATTCAGAAGTCATGTTAGTAAGCGTTCGAGGAGCCAGGACACTTTAACTCGTAAATCCACAACTCATCTCGACGGCTTACATAATGAACTCCTCACATGAGGCTCCCTACTATTGTAGTAGTTGATAAAATATATAGATATAAGTTTTGATCCGAAAAGTTACATGTCCGATATTTGAATAAACTTAGGAAAGTTTATTAGTACATGAAGATTGTTATTAGGGGTAGTTTCATAAGTCTTGAATGATCATTTTCTCTTGGTAATATCTCATGGTTTCCTTTTAAGTGAAGTAGATCCAAATTGCTTGTTCAAGTTATCGCCTAATTCATTGTTTCATGTTTACGCCTATGTAAATTGGTATGGTCATTTCGTCATGGCCTAGCCATGACCTTTGGTCCTTGTTCCAAGGTCATGTGACACAACCTTGGCTCTAGCCATGGTTGTGGTCTTGATTATAGGTCATAAGACCTCTTGTTCCTTTCAAAGTATAACCATAACCTAGTGACTTTTGCCTAAAAATGGGCTGTTTAGAATTTGAAGAATTTTATCACTCGGAAAGCATTTTTAGGTCTCGAGCTTCTTTATTCCTGAACGAAAACGGCGTTCCGGACAACTTTCATGTTTTAACTTTTTGATGAATCGGACCATAAGTGTGACTTTCAAAACCCAAATTTGATCAGAATGGTATTTGGAAGTTTGCCGCAAAGTTTTGGTAATTTCAAATCGTCATAACTTTTGACTCGTATACTCGTTTTAGGTGGTTCAAATTGCTATGGTTTCCTTGTTAAGTCCTCTACTGTATTATGTAATAATCCAATATCATATTTTTACCATTTTGATCAGGTTATACCAACAAAGTCACTAGTTTACTTGTTTTATGAACTTATATTAACAATCAATTACAACAACTTGTTTTGCTCATTTTTATACATCATGGACTTGCATACAAGACATAATATAGCAAGAATAATAGGTAAATAACATGAACATGATTATTTAACAAGAATCAAGTTATGGTTTGGCTTACAACTTTTGGCTTTCAACAAAGAAAGGAAAATAACTAGTAAGGATAGGACTTTGATAGACTTGCTTCAACCCTTTTTCACTTCATGCAATCTTTCTACCCTTGGTATTCTTGAAAGAGATGTAATGAAAGTTGAGGTGAATTGAGTGGATTTAAACTCAAGAGAAATCACCAAGTATATGAGGTTATGGAAGTGTTTTGATTATCTAAAAGAAACTAGGGTTTCAACCTTGAAGAATCACTTGAACCTTGCAAGAAATTGGAAGGAAATAAGCTAAGTATGGAAGGGTTTTGGGGTTGGAGGTGCACGGCACAAATGGGAGGGGAGGGAGTATTTATAGGTCCATTTAGGAAGCTTACTAGGAAAGTGTTACAACTTGGTGACCAAGTTGTAAATAAGTGTTGATTTAAGGGTAAACTCATGAGATGAAGCCACATGGGTGTGACTCCCCCCTCCTAGGGCGGTTTGGTTAAGCTTGGGGAGCAAGTGTGGACTTTTCTTGGTATTATCCAAGATACTTGGTTAGTTTTGACTCCGGGAAATGCCAATCGTAAATGATTAAGCCTCAAAACGTAAAACCGGGTGTCGTAAAATTATGGAACTTGAAAGTATTGTTAAATATGTCCATATAGTCCATAATAAAATATAAAATGAGTGGTAGGATCTATCGGGTGCTAAAACCCTGCTAAAAACTGGAAACACGGGTCTAAAACGCGTAATTCGCGTAAAACGCTGAACTGAAAAACGTAAAATTCCAAAACTTTTGGAATTGTCATAAAATGATAGAAAATCATATTTCTATTGTTTATGACGTTTTATGGATATATCGGGATGCTGGAAGGACGTTTAAACCTAAAAGTAAATCTCGGACACGGCTTTGTGATTTTTGCAGAAATGATCCGACGAGCGTCAAACTCTCGGATTATCGTTAAAATAGTTTAACTTACGAGAATATGAAATAAAAATTTCTGAGATGAATAGTGAAAAGTGAATAGTAAAAAGTGAATAGTAAAATTTTCAGGAATAAAAGTTAACCTGAAATTGCGAATTGTTACAAATATAAGTTATCTTTAGTTATTTATGTTTGAAAATCGTATTTGACTCAACCACATCGATCCATATACATCATACACGACTGGGACAACACATGGGTCTACTATTCACCATCCAAGGACCTAGACTTAGAACCTGATTCATACCAATTTCGTCTCTAAACTTGAATAGATTCATTCCATTCCCATTATCAGTTATTTCCTTAATACCAAATCTACTCCACATCCTTCTAATGTGATATCTAACTTCATGAATACTCATATTCTATCCCACAAAATAACCACATATTGTATTAACCCACTTCATACTTCCTTTTTGCACAATTTCTTCATCAAAAACCACGGTTTCCTCTCCATCCTTATTCACACTAGGTGCAACGTATACCAGTTCCTTAGCAACATTATTAACATCCTTTTTAAGCATCTTAGCATAAGTGACATTATCCTTTTTACTTACTTCTTCATTCTTATTCACCTCATTAGTACTCACAATATTCTTACTATCATCACTTTTACTATTAGCATTATTACTCTGAGTATCAGAACAAAGAGTACTTACAATGCTATCCAATTCAGATACTTCACTGACTTGATTGCACCTCCCTACTTCCTCCCCATTCATAGCTTCAGATACCTTATCTACTGTTTCATTACCAGTAGTACCATCATCAACCTTGACCTCCATACCACAGCTTCCACTAGCCTCACCTTCCTTATTCATATCATTATCCTCACCAAATTCATTTTCCCCCAAATTTCTAACACACTTACCACCCTCATTTTTCTTCCTGCTTGTATCCTTACGTTTTTTACTCATAGCACTCACAACATAGTCATTATACAGCTGTGGCCGCTTAATTTGCCTCTTATTTAGTTTCTTTTTGTTAGACATTATTAAAAACTAAACAATCAAACAATTAACCTACAATTACATGCTTTCATTCAATTTGACCAATATTGAATTTTGGCGCCAAAATCGGACAAATCAATTACACAGTAAAAATTGGGGAAATTAGTTCATGATGTGCGGAATGAAATTCTGAGTCGAACTATCGGATTGGATTGAAGAATATGTAATAAATCAAGCTAGATCTAAGAAAAACACGAGAATTTTAATGGTGGAAATGGTGGGAGATTCAGTTGGAGGAGAGAGTGAATTTGCTCTTTAAGATGCTATAATCACATTCCAAATCACATCCAACCAAGAGTGTCACAAGATGACTGGGTTACCCTGTATTCTATGATGTGGAACCCACCCAAGTGAGAAACCAAAGCGGGGCTTTTAGAAAAATCCTTTTTCAAGAATAAGAAGAAATGGAAAGGGGCTCTAACAGAAGATCGTCCTGATGGGTAGCATGCACCCTTTATAAGGAGTAAAGATTTTATAAGCTTGTATATTTGATATATACTTGAACTAGAACTTAATGAAGCTCCATATGATATAGCGTTTGATATTTTCTTTTTTGAAAGGTTTTTTTTGTCAAAACAAAAGCTTCTAGCTCATGCTTCCAAACAAAACTCATGCCTAAAATAAGCTTATGCAGATTTTTCAATCTTGTGTTTGTCCCGTATTTGATTGTAAGTTGTACACACTATTCGAATTTCATCACAAATTCACAATTTTTAGTTCGCGTGTTTGTCTTTGGATACTCGGACTGGGTGACTAAAATAGTGGACCTTCTTAGTCTATTTGTGTTGTACAATTTTAGCAACGACATAAATTATTAATCTTAATATCAATATTTATGTTTAAATGAAAGAGTTTTGCTAATACTTGTCAACTAAACACATATTAGGATGTCATTTAATTAACTTGTATTTCTTATATATATTAAAATATATTTGAAACTAAAAATAGAGTTAACTACATTTTGGCCCTTGTGGTTTACCGGGTATAACGGTTTTAGCCCAATAGTTTGAAAAGTAACGGATCCAGTCTTGAATTGAGCGACCCGTAACGGGTTTGGTCCATTTTTGCTAACGCCGTTAACCAACTTAAAATGGAAACTTATACATGAGCCACAGCTCACATTCGAACATAAAAGATATTTGACCTCTAGTGAGTCAAAAGGTAAAACTAAACTTGATTAAAAGTAGACATGCTTAAATGGGTCGGAAGCCACCCGTGATGTTTTTCAATGCTTTTAACCTCATAATCAAGGTTTTTAATATCGTGATCCTACTTAGGATCATTTTCATTTTTGCAAGATCTTGATTGTAATATCGGATCACGATCCTAAGATCCTACTATAATGTCACTCTTTAATAATCTTTGTAATATTATTCAAATATATAAATTACTCCCTCCGTCCCATATTAGATGTCCACATTTGACTTTTGGAGTATTTTTTCTCAAACTTTGACCTTAAATATTTTTGTTTGTGTTATATAATACTTGATGAAAATTATATCTAACGAAAATACATTTAAAACTCAATTGATTCATATATTTTGTATCAAGTATTATATACCACACATAAAAATATTTAAAGTCAAAGTTTATAAAAAAAGACATTGAAAATTCAAAGTGGACATTTAATATGGGACGGAGGGAGTATTATATATCATAGACGCAAAATTATATGAATGCTTCATGAAAATGTTGTACTAGATTATGAATATAGAATGTTTGAAAAGAATCACATTTTTTTTTTTCAAATTGTATAAAAACATAATATATAACTTTGTATTTTTTTTAATTTGCTGTTCAAGAAAAGTAAGATATTAGATATTAAGATCATATGGTTAAGATTGGGATCTTATAAGATCTTAAGCATGCTAAGATCCTACGTAAGATCCTGATCGTTTTCGCTTTGTAAAATCGTAAGATCATAAGATCAGGATCGTGATCTTAACAACTATGCTCCTAAGCTATAATAAGAAAAAATTGACTAGTATTGTTTTTGTAGTCATACACTCATATAACACACTTTTCAAATTTTCAAGAAAAAGAGGATAAAAGAATATGTGCAGGTCAACTTGACCCGTATCTTTACCACTTATCTGACCAAAATTTGTTAAATTGAAACAATATTAACATTGATTTTTTTTATTATTTATTAAGTTTATGTTTTCACTAGAGCCAGAAAAATATACAATTGATAATCCTTTCATATTGCAGTAGTTCTTTTGTTGGCATGTTATTTAATTTAAGGCCGGGCACAATAGTGACCAGTAACGACCATCATTTTATCCGTCACATCAGTTTTCTCTCTCCGATAACCTATGCGATTATGTGCCATAGTAAAAGAGGCCTTCATTTTTCTAATTTAGTTTATTATTATTATTATTATTATTATTATTATTTTATTATAAACCATCACTTTTATTATAAACCATCACTATTATTATTATTATTATTATTATTATTATTATCATCATCATTATTATTATTATTATTTCAAACAATTTTTAACAACTAGTTGAATGTTAGGCTAAGATTCATATTTCATAAACCTATTTTCTTGGCAAATTAAGTAGGGGTGTTCATCGGTTCGGTTCTCGGTTTATCGATTTATTCGGTTCGGGTTGTTCAGTTAAAAAAAATTTTGGGTCATAACCGAACCGAAAATATTTGTGACCGAACCGAACCGAGAACCGGACCGAAGTTCGGTTCGGTTATGGGTCAAAACCGAAAACCGAATTTTGTACTTGAATTACACCATTTATATTCTTTTAATGTTAGTCATATAGATTTTTGGGGAAAATAAATATTTCAAGGATAAAAAGTGTTTTTTATATTAGGACAAAATTTTAATAACTTTTTATATATATAATAATATAAATATATATATATGTATATAAATTCGGTTTTAGGTTCGGTCCAAACCAAAAACCGAATTTTTAGTTCGGTTCGGTTCGATTTTGACAAATTCGGTTTGGTTACAAGTTCGGTTCGGTTCGGTTTGTTCGGTTTATTACCCGAACCATGAACACCCCTAATTAAGTATGCTAAATAGGCCCAAAAGAACAGCCCAGATGTATTACCCATTAAGCCCACACCATAATTAGCAGCCAGCCAGCCACGTACTAATTCAAGAAACTTCAAGAAGCGGGTATGTTACGAATCACTCACTCTCTTAATATTATATCTCCAGCAGACCAACAGTTTTTGTTTAAAGTGTATCATCAAACGATCACAGGCTAGTACTTTATAATCATTTCATCTTTATATCAGATCATGTTTGAATCATGCACTTATTTGAATTAGTGTTGCTAAATTGGTTTGGTGATGAAATTATTGTTTTGGTTATTTGCTTTGATCATCCATTTTCTCCCTTTATAATGGGTACGTATGATTTTAAATTTTAAAAATTTAATGCAAAAGTGGGATTGATTTGTTGGAAATTTTTTTGCTTTGTTTCTTTCGATCGTGCACTCGACTAAAAAAAATAAAAAATAAGACACCCCACACTAGGGGCAATCGATCGCCTAGTCGATCTTGAGTCAGTCGAGAGCTCCTTCTGCGCCCAGCCTAAAGTTATAACACCATCACCTGCTTCAACAGAACCACAAATATTGAAAAACTACATGACCAAAAGATATCGAAAATAAAATATGTTAGACTTAGTTATGAGAGATGATTTGCACACTCCAAATTTTTATTGGGACACTCCAGTTTACAAGCAGTTAAAGCAGTATGTTAATAATGTACAAGTATCTAATGCATTTATTGGAGTGTCCCAATCAATATGAAATGTGTGCAAATCAATTCCCCTTAGTTATTGGAGCATTGAACTACTATACTAGTCTCACCGACATATTTGCATTGACATGTCATATATATTACTTCATATTTTATTATAAAGTATGACCTTGACTTTATATCCCACCAATCCATTATCAACCATTCATCCCAGGCTGAAATTATTATACTCCATTATTGCACTTCTCTTTTCTTACCAATCTCTGCTAGCAGCTTCTCTGTAATCTCACAATTAACCAAAAATGGCTGAACTCATTCTTTCTGCCTTGCTCCCAGTCGTTTTTGAGAAGCTAACATCTGTACTCGAGAACAAGATCACTCGTTCCAAAGGAATTCACTCCGAGCTGAAGAAATGGGGGAGGGAGTTATCCCTGATCGAAGCATTTCTTGAGGATGCTTCTCAGAAGGAAGTAACATCGAAAGCTGTCAAAAAGTGGCTGAATGATCTCCAACATTTAGCTTATGACGTTGACGATATACTAGATGCTTTAGCAACGGATGCTATGCATCGTGAGTTTGTCAACGAGTCTCAACACATCACCATTACCAACAAGGTAAGAAAGTTTATCCCATCTTGTTGCACTAGTTTCTCGTTAAGTACTAGGATGGGCAGCAAGTTAGATAAGATTTCCAACAGGTTACAAGAACTAATGCATGAGAAGGAGAAACTTGGTTTGAGTGTGAAAAACGAAGGGTCGAAAGATAAAAACAGAGGTAACGAGACCTCTTTGGAAACTGGACGGAGTATTTTCGGACGTGAAGGTGATAAAAAGGAATTGGTTCAGAAACTGTTAAGTGTTGAATCATGTAATGAAAACTTTGGCATCGTTCCGATTGTTGGTATGGGAGGGATAGGCAAAACAACTCTAGCTAGAGCTTTGTATAATGACCAGTTAGTGAAGGATCACTTTGAACTCAAGGCATGGGTTTGTGTTTCCGATGACTTTGATAGCTTCAAGATAAGCAAAGTTATATATCAAAAAGTAGGAGGGGAAAAAAAGGATTTAGAAGATTTAGACCTGCTTCAAGTAGCTCTTAGAGATCAACTTATGGGGAAACGATTTCTGCTGGTTTTGGACGATGTTTGGAGCGAAAAGTGGGAAGATTGGAAGAAATTAGAGGGCCCATTTTTTGCAGGGGCTTCTGGAAGCAAAATTATCATCACAACTCGAAAGAAAGAATTGCTCAGAAAGCTGCTGAACCACGATCATCCATACATTTTACAAAAGTTGTCACCTGGCGATGCTCTGTCTCTATTTGCTCAAAATGCTTTGGGTGAAAATAACTTTGACTCATTTCCAGAGCTAAGACAACATGGTGAAGGCATCGTTCAAAAATGCGATGGCTTGCCTTTGGCTCTAGAAGCACTTGGACGTTTATTGAGAAATAGGACCGGTGAAGAAGAATGGAAGCGGTTGTTGGATAATGAGATATGGATGTTAGAAGATGATGGTGGTATTCTTCCGGCACTTAGACTAAGCTACCATGATCTTTCTGCTTGTCTTAAGCAATTGTTTGCATATTGTTGCTTGATCCCCAAGGACTACGTGTTTGAGAAGAAGGACTTAATTCTGTGGTGGATGGCGGAAGGGTTTTTGCACAATTCCACTACAAATAAAACACTGGAATGCTTGGGCGAGGAATGTTTTCAAGAGTTGTTGTCAAGGTCATTTTTTCAACATGTCCCTGATGACAAATCATTATTTATGATGCACGACCTCATGAATGATTTAGCCACATTTGTTGCTGGAGAATTTTTTTCAAGGTTAGACTTAGATGTGGAGAAGGATGTTAGCAAGACAGATTTTGAAAAGTTCCGACATATGTCATTTGTTTGTGAGAACTATATGACTTACAACAAATTCAAGGCATTCGAAAGAGCTAATCGTTTGAGAACGTTTTTAGCTATGCCCGATGTGTTAAATAGCTGGGGGGACATTCTTATTATCAAGTAAGATTCTGGTTGACATACTTCCCCAGTTACCACTGTTAAGGGTTTTAAGTTTGAGTAGATTAGATATAGATGAGGTACCAGAGTGTGTCGGCAATATGAAGCACTTGCGGTATCTTAATTTATCTCAAACTAGAATCACACATTTGCCAGAAAGTGTCTGCAAGCTTTATAACTTACAAACATTGATTGTTTCCCGCTGTGAAATGCTGACTAAGTTGCCCGACAACTTCTTAAAGCTAAAAAATTTGCGGCATTTTGACATTCGGGATACATTGCTTTGGAATAAGATGCCGTCAAGGATTAGCGAGATGAAAAGCCTACAAACCCTTTCCAACAAAGTTGCTGTTGTTGCAAACAATGACTTTTTTATATCTTGGCTTAGGAACTTAAAGAATCTCCAAGCGGAGATTGATATTGATGAGCTGCAAAAAGTGCAAAGTGCAAGGGATATAGTGGGTTTGAACTTATCACAAAAGAGGGTTAGTGAGTTACACATGGGATGGAGTGATATGTTTAATGATTCTCGAAATGAAAAACTTGAAAAGGAAGTCCTCGATGCGCTCAAGCCTCATAGTAATAACTTGAAAGATCTAAATATTGTGTCATATGGAGGTAAAGTATTTCCAAAGTGGATTGGGGATCCCTCATTTCATCAGTTGACTAGTGTTTCAATTCGGGATTGTAGAAAATGTACGATTCTACCACCACTTGGGCAACTACCATCACTTAAGAAGTTGAATATCGGAAGTCTGAACGAGGTGAAAGTTGTGGGCTCAGAGTTCCTCCTTGGGACAGGTATTGCATTTCCTAAACTTGAAAGTTTAAGATTTTCACATATGAGTGGGTGGGAGGTTTGGTCAACAAATAGTGGTGTTGTTGATGTGGTGTTTCCACGCCTTCAAGAGCTGGAAATAGAAAATTGTCCTAATTTGGCTGGAATCTCACTTGAAGCACTACCTTCGCTTAGGGTTTTACATCTCAGCTGGTGTGGTGATGGTGTATTGACAAGTCTAATTCACGCAGCTTCATCAGTCACCAAGCTGAGTATAAGTGATATTACAGGACTTAGTGATGAGGTGTGGAGAGGTGTTATGGACTATCTTGGGGCAGTTGAAGAATTGGAAATCAGATGGTGTAATGAAATAAGATACTTGTGGGAATCAGAAGCAGAGGCAAGTAAGGTTCTTGTGAATTTAAGGAAGTTGGAAGTATGGGGTTGTTCAAAATTGGTGAGTTTGGGAGAGAAAGAGGAGGAGGAGGATGGATGCAACCAACTAACATCTCTTAGGATTTTGTACTTGTTTAATTGTGAGAATCTTGAGCGTTGCAATTTGCCAAACAGCATTGAAGAATTGACTGTCTATAATTGTCCTTTAATTGCATCTGTCTCCTTCCCTACAGGAGAAGGGCACAAGCTCAAGTCACTCAGAATTGAAAATTGTGAACAACTATTGGAAAAGGAGGTGCTTCTCAACACAAGCATGCCAGCTATGCTTGAGGTTGTATCTATAAAGTGGTGGAAAAATCTGAAATCAATCAATGAATTGACTTGTTTCATTCACATCACAAAACTGACAATAGATGGATGTGAATGTATAGAGTCAATGGTTGAATTGACCGGTTTCATTCACCTCACCGAATTAAGAATAGAAGATTGTTCGAGTATAGAGTCATTTCCTGCTGCCGACTTGCCGAATCTCACCTCGTTAAAACATTTGGCAATAATGGGTTGTAAAAGTATGGATGTTGATTCGTTTGGGGGTTGGCCCCCTAACTTGGGTTCTTTACAAATAGGGGATTTGAAGAAGCCCATATCAAAGTTTGGCCCACAAAACTTCCCACCTTCTCTTGTTGACCTATGGCTATTAGGTGGATCGGCAGAAGAAGATGATGTGACTGGCGGAAGTCAATTGTCGCATATGCTTCCTTCATCTCTTACTACACTTTCCTTACTGAATTTTGAGAAATTGGAAACAGTTTCAAAGGGACTCCAACACCTCACCTCCCTCCAACATCTCCATATTCAGAGTTGCCCACAGATTCAAGATCTACCCGAAGAGTTGTTGCCTTCACTTTTGAGTTTGGCAATAATTGGATGCCCAGATGAACTGAAAGAAAAGACAAGTAGAAGAGGCTCCTATTGGCCCCTTATCTCCTATATCCCGTATGTCAACATAGGGTAAAGGTATGTCCCCCTCTCTACCTTTGACTTTTTACATTCGTAATCAATTGCAGCAAAACTTATTGTGGTCATTTACTCATTTTAACTTTCCATACCAATCTAAAATATTTTGAACAAGTAATTATATGTTCTAGTTTTGTAACGAAAGTTTAGTGAGGTAATGCCGATTATGAAGGATGATAGATTGTACAACTACTTAATGCTTCTGGCGTCTTTGTTGAAGTTATAAGTGATGTATTTATATGTCTTAGTTTAGTTTTTTGGGTTGAAGTTATAATCAGTAGAAATGAATGGTTCTATTTGCATAAAATTTGATGTAAATTATGTAACTGATTTTTATAATCCAAGGTAAAACGTGTATTTGAGCTGACTTGCTTGCGTAGATGTTGGAATGTGATCTATTGTCAACCATAATTATTTCACTTGGTGCTCTCTTTTAAGTTTTAACTACTGCAGCTACAGAAAACCAAAGAAAAGCACCGTTCATTATAAACTTGTTATTGAATGTTTATAAAAAATTATTTCTTTTTGTGATTGTGGATGGTACTGTGAATCTTGAAAATCGTTGAAATTGTGACTTTTAATTTATCAGTTACATTTTCAGTTCTCGATCAAAAATTAATATTATTTATTTTGCAGGCCCTCCTATGAGCTGCTGTTGCTGCTAAACCCCCTCTTGGAATCAAAGCAAAAGAGGCCATGGACAATGTATGTGTTTGCTGTATACATGCATATGGTTTATAGAAAGACACATATTTCTTCGTACTTACTTTCAAATCTCTGTTGTTGCTTAGGGACAACTTGTTTCTGATGACTTAGCTGTGGGGATTATTGATGAAGGGCTGAAGAAACCTTCATGTCAAAAAGGTTTCATTCTTGATGGATTCCCTAGGATGGAAGTTACACTAGTTTTCGACAACGTGTATTTCTTGTTTCTTGAAGATAACGTGTATTGCTACAAAATTTCTGGATGTTACACTGGTTTTGGACCTTTTTTGCATATTACAAGGCAACTTCAACAATTTTACTTGGAAGTGGGTCGTTTTGGATTGTTTAATAATGAGTAGTATCTATAGATTAAGGGTAAAATGAATCAACAAATGGTCAAAGTTGTGACTCAAATCCTTAACCTCTTAACAGCTTTCATATATATTCTTGACAAGATCGATTTTACAAAACTGTGTTAATTCTAGGCATTTCGTTTGGATGTTTGAAGTGATGACAACAAAAACAATGTTTACAAGTGTACAAAAAACTTAACTTAAAAATTGGATCTAGGTTTCTATCAATTAAGCTTAAACTAAAATTGGTTGTAGCCCTTCAATAAAGAAGAGACTCTCCGAAAATTGGCGTATGCCACTTAATGCAACGCGCACACGATATTCATTAGTAAAAGGCGAAAGGATAGTTCACTTTGTGCTTACTGCATGGGTACCCCCCCCCCCCCCCCCCCCCCCCCACCTGACTCGAGACCTTCTGTTTCTATTAGGCAACCTATGTGTTACACCCCGCCTGAAGCGGAAACGCGAGGTGCGACGGTTCAAAAACATCGAATAAGATAGTAGAACAACACCATACTTGCAAGACAATATAAATACATAACCAACCTTGCACCACACTCGAGTAAGACCGGGTGTAATAGAGGTAGTATGACTCTTCCTTCCCCCCTTTTACCACATGTGAACACTATAACACCACCACGCGTGGTGGTGGGTTTACTTTTTATTGAATCGGTGATCTAGACGCATACATAGAATTGTTGAGGAACGCAAATACTCGTTGATAGCCGCTTGGAATTCACAACACTATCTTCACCTAGCATATATGTTAAGCAGCATTTTTGCGTGTATATTTGATACAAGTGGAAAACAAAAATTAATTTTCCAATTGACCTTAAAATCCAATCTATCCATAAACTCATAATTTCGACAAAACAGCCTGCTTGAACCTTATAAGCTCAGTAAACTCACCAGTCAACGTTCTTGTAACCCAAAATCAAACCTAGAGCTCTTATCAAAACAGTAACCGATGCTTCTATTATCAGTAACAAGTATGTGTTAATGTGAAGTAATCTTTTGCAATTCTTTGCGAATCTCTTCTGTTAGTTGCTCTGCATTATACTCGAGGCCAAAGGTTCTGACAATTTCCATGTTTGGATTCATTAGGTACCTGTCACACATTACACACACAGCTTAACAAGTTAGAACCATGTTTGTATACAGCTTGACCTTTATCAACTTATTTGCCGAAATAAGATATGTTATGTTTCTCCTTATGATTCATTCAGTCATGGTCAATGGCCTTAACCATTTGTACTATCATTTAGGGGTCGAATAATTAGATTTTCTATCATCAGTACCATTGTAGTTCCTACAGAAACTAATTATCATAAAGTTGATATAACATTACTAATCTAACCCCATTTGTTGTCATTTTTCTATGTAAAAACAACAGCGGATTTCGATATAAAGAATAATTGAAGTACAAAAAGTGGAAGATGGCGTTAAATGTTTGAAATTGAAGATGAATTGGGAAGTGGGTTTCTTCATGTTACAGTTTTTGCTCGCCAAGTGTTCGATGAAAGTATTGAGAATATTCGGATTGTTGTAAGTTTTCTTTTGATCATTACTGTTTGCATATTGGTGGAATATAAAATAACAACAGTAGAATAGTGTATTAGAGCTGACGAATCTTTGCTTTCATTTGCAGGTACTATCATGCCGAGCATAAGAAACCACTTAAACCTTTTTAGCTTGCCTTAATGGTGATGTAGTCTGCACTTAATTTGCCGAAGTTGTTGGTAATCTTATTAATACTTTGACACACGTTAACAATCAAATATTTATGGATTGACAGGTCCACGTGTTGCGATGAAGATTGCAGGTAGTGCTCTACTGTTTACATGTTCTTTAAAGTTTAAACATGTAAATTTTTTTTGAATGTCGTTTAAACTTTTGAAGCATTTTGAAATCTCTATGTTTAATGTTTGGATTGTTTGTTGATGGTTTTGTGGTTTTTGTGTTTAGGTCGGTCAGGATGTACGAAATATTTTGGCCAATGTAGGTAGGGACTATGGTCTAAGCAGTGAATGAGGTGCGTATAGCTTGCTCAACAGTGTTGTTTGGATTGTTTTGTAACTTTTTTCGTTATCATTATTAAACTTGCAATCCTGATGCAGTGTATTTTTTATACACATAATTACTACCTCATTGATCACATTACAAGTCATTCTTTTCTTTTGAATAATGTATCAGCCGCAACTTAGCTTATGCTGACATTATAATGGTTGGTGTTGTTTTAGGTACGAACGAACGGGTAGCGGCAACCTATAGTGGTCTACATGAAAATGATAGACGCAATCGTTTTTTCACATTACTGGCCAGATGCTTCACCTAATACTCATACGCCGACGGTTGTTTTTTCAGCTACTAATGAAAGAACACATTCATGTGGCACACATGGGAATACTGGCCAGATGCTTCACCTAATACTCATACGCCGACGGTTGTTATTGTCACAGATATCAATGAAGGAATAGGAGAGGGTCGACATAAATGTTCAACAGCCCTAGGTGATTGAAATAATTTATTGTTACATACTTTCAAAACCGTATTTTAAATCTACTTCTTCTTGATCCTTGGATTCCTTCATTTTTTCTTACGACTTTGCTTTTGTTTCTTGAGTGATCACATAGGGGCCCCATTAGAATATATGTATCTGGGGGATTGCAGTCAGCTGTGTTGTAGCGCCTGTTACTCAGACCCGGGAAATGGAGCGTTCTGTGTCGCATAAGAACAACCAGCAGCGGCATTTGGCGCATCAACGTATGTTAGGTTATGAATTTCCATGCATAGGAATGCTTATTTTATAAACATCTTATCAGTATGATGAATACTATAGACGATTGGTAGTTTGAGTTGCACTAACTGTTGACAGTTTGCTGCTGTAACAGGTGATACTGAGGACCAACAAACGCGTAGCAGCAGGTCCCACGGGAATAGCAGTTCTGCACGCTCTATGGTCCCAGGTAAATGATATTTGACCTCTAGTGAGTCAAAAGGTAAAACTAAACTTGATTAAAAGTAGACATGCTTAAATGGGTCGGAAGTCACCCAGTGATGTTTTTCAGTGCTTTTTAACCTCCTAAGCTGTATTAAGAAAAAATTGACTAGTATTGTTTCCATAGTCATACACTCATATAACACATATTTAAAAATTTTCAAGAAAAAGAGGATAAAAGAATACGTGCAGGTCAACTTGACCCGTATTTTTACCACTTAGCTGACCAAATTCTGTTAAATTGAAACAATATTAACATATATTTTTTTTATTATTTGTTAAGTTTATGTTTTTGCTAGAGTCCGGAAAAATATACAATTGATAAAACCTTTCATATAGCAAAAGTTTCCTTCTGTTGGCAGGTTATTCTCTCTTAAGCTACAACACCATGTCATGCTTCAACAGAACCACAAATATTGAAAAACTACATGAAAAAAGATAAGAGTGTTGATTGGGGGACTAAATGTTATGCCTAATTGTAGGCCTAATTATATGATGGAGACATTTGTCATCATCTTATAAGCTCACCTCATCTTTTATGTAATTCCTACTTTGCCCTTTTATTATTTTTCTAATTAGTTATTGTTCATTCATCTTTTATACATTACTAGACGAGTACCCGTGCATAGCAACGGGATTTTATAGCGAGAAATAGTTTATTGATAAAAAAAGTTTATAGGTTATAAACGAAAAATAATGTTTTGAAACCCGGTTCGACCCGGGTGGTTCAACTGGTTGAACCGTTCCGGTCGAAAAATAGGTCAATTTAAACCGGGTCAACTTGCTAGGTTGGGTCGAAAACAGGTCAAATTAAACCGGGTCAATCCGCCGGGTTTGAAGCGTCCCGGGTCAACCCGGTTTGTATTTTAATTGGTTGTATTTAATTTGGTAGATATGTTTTTTAATTGGTTGTACAATGTGAATAAATCATTGTACTTTTAAGTAAATGATAATGTTTTGAAATCAGGTTTGACTCGGGTGGTTCAACCGGTTGAACCGTTCCGGTCGAAAAATGGGTCGATTTAAACCGGGTCAACTTGCTAGGTTGGGTCAAAACCGGGTCAAATTAAACCGGGTCAATCCGCCGGGTTTGAAGCATCCCGGGTCAACCCCGTTTGTGTTTTGATTGGTTGTATTTAATTTGGTATATATGTTTTTAATTGGGTGTACAATGTGAATAAATCATTATACTTTTAAGTAATGGATAATGTTTTGAAACCCGGTTCGACCCGGGTAGTTCAACTGGTTAAACCGCTCCGGTCGAAAAATGGGTCGATTTAAACCGGGTCAACTTGCTAGGTTGGGTCGAAAACGGGTCAAATTACCGGGTCAACCCGGTTTGTGTTTTAATTGGTTGTATTTAATTTGATAGATATGTTTTTAATTGGTTGTACAATGTGAATAAATTATTGTACTTTTAAGTAATGGGGTGTTTTAATTAGAGTATTAATTACATTAATTTTCTCTCACATTTGACTTTCAATATTCAACTTTCAAGACTCAACTTTTCAAGTTTGACCATTTTTCCATTATAGATAGTATAGATGTAGTCTTCATTTTTTTATTTTGCATCTCCTTTTGCACTTTTAGCGTACTACACATTCGTTTTATTATAATACATGATTTTTATTACTAAATAACAATAGAATCAAACAAGTCATATTCATTAAATAATTCATCTATATTGTTTCAATACAACAGCTCATATATAGATTCAACAAAAGATTGAGTTATGCTTTTAATTTTGGATGAACAGAAACATAACAAAAGAAGACTATGCCAACATCAAAACCATACTTGCATCAAAATCATTCTAGCTTGCATTTTCTTTTGTCTTGTTCGTGCCATTCTTCTTGCTCTTGTTCTTCTTTTTCATAACCGTATCAACTTTGGGTTCCTTTCTCTTGAATGGTGGGCGACCTCGGCCACGTACTTTTAAAGGTGATAGCAACCTTACAGCTGAGTCCGAATCTTGATCAACACTACTACTAACTCCCCAACTCGAATCATCATTTAACTTTTCTTTTGCCATAGTTATGCATTCCATCAAATACTCATACTTTTCTCGAGAATTAGCAAAATGAGCAGCTTCATAAAAGTTTGTACACAACTGGTCAAATTGTTTAGTTTGCTCCCCACTCCTCAAGTCGTCATAACAATTAATCACATAGGAATGTCGATGCTTCACATCTTTTCTCCATCGAGTCAAAATATAACATGTAGGCAATTCTTTAACATCCTTCTCAACCAAGATTTTAACCATATGCCTGCAAACAATTCCACGAAACTCAAACAAACGACAAGAGCATTTGATATCACATCCATCCTCGTTATAACTAACGGTGTATATGTAACACCCCCAAAATTTGATACAGCGGAAGACTCAACAAGCTTTCGGGGTGCTACGGGGATTGGTATCCAACACAAGACAATATAGAACGAGATAAAGTAAACATAATAAAAACATAACCAAAACGGGGTTTTAAGGTTTACATTTATCCCAACATCATTCAGAGTCAGGCCCAAAATAAAATAACAATAGGTCCAAATTTAATTATCAGAGTTTAGAAAAATAGATCCATAAACCGTATGCCTTGGCCGAGCCTTCCATTCCAAGCATGCATCTCAACACTTAATTACTTGAGAAAACGTGCTAAAAGTCAGCTTTCGCTGGTGAGATCATAGGTTTAAATTCAACTAATAATATAGTGGACATATACGCAAAACGCTTGCTAGCTAGACTAAGGATTCGCTAAAAGCCAGCGGATACCCTCCGCTCTCAACATAACACACGGATACCCTTCCGTAATAACATAGATATTCGGGTAACCCCCGCAATACCAATAAATACTCGGATAACCTCCGAAGTATTAATAACCTATAGGTGCACACTATAGTATCTAAATAAGTCAACCTTGAATAGTACACACGAAACTATGTGACTAAAGCTGACAATCCACCAATAACCAAATAAGCCAACCTTGAATAGTACACACAAAACTATGTGACTAAAGCTGACAATCCACCAATAACCAAATAAGCCAACCTTGAATAGTACACACGAAACTATGTGACTAAAGCTGACAATATATCCTAGTCCATACGCATAGCAAGTTTAAAAAGAATATAAAAGCGATAATAGTCCACGTAAAATGATTTGCACGTTTCTCACCCCAATCATTGAAAACATAGTTCAAGAGTAAAAAGTGGGGCTATGACTCACCTCAAGTCCAGAAAATAGCAAGACGAGGTAGGTAGAAATAAGATGTATGATAACTCACGAAACAGCAACTACGGACTTGGCACGACCTAACAATATTAACTCTTTCAGAAATCATTTCCTCAAATATATAATATTCCCAAACCCGGACGAGAATCCGTTTTATTTCCGAAAATCCATTTCGTATTAGTTTGGTGTATTTGCGTTTGGTATCCATACGGGTAGTGGGTCGACTCAAAACAAACCAAAAAGATCACATAAAGAAAAATAAAATAAACTATAGATCTAATATTAGCCCAATATATCATTTAAATAAATCGCCAAAGTTTACCAAATCCGTCGATTTGATAATCCTCATATTTATTTACGTAACATACCGTTCCAAGATTACACCCAATCTAAAGCACATAGCACATAATTACTATATAGTATATATCATAGTTTAATAAATTCCTCATATATATCGTCAAATTGGCCAGATTTCCCGATATATACACTCGCAATCTATTACACTTTACATATACTACAACCTATGGGCGTCGTAGGATACGATGCCCACTAATATGTTCGTTTCATATAGCTAAATAACCCGGCTCAACCTTACGGTTAAGTGGTTATTTAATTATAGAAAATGTCTATATTAGTCGTCATATATCCGTGACAACACGAACGTCACAAATAGTAACTTACCTGGACCCGAATGACGACAACTTCGCCTAACTCAATAAGTTTATCCGTTATATGTCCAAAACGACATTTTATTAAACGTTTCATAATTGTCGGGAGTTTCCCGTTTTATAACACAATTTTTATAATAGTAATACGTTTAATAATATTACGCCACTTTCGTAGCCTAATATATATCTAATCGTATTATTTGTAATACGACTCGTGATTATTATTATTATTAATATACGCGTTTATATAGTTATATATACGTTATTCACGTATATATTTTCATATAAACGTTCATATTATCAATAATTATTATTACGAGTTTTATTATTTTCGTTTTAGTTTTAATAGTTATTGAGTTATACGAAATGGTCATATGTCCGAGTCATGACTCTCGGCTCATTGTCCAAGTCCAATAATAAGCAAAAGTCATAAATAACAAATCTCCGTCCAATCACAATCTCAAACCACGGGCTACAACAATAGGGTCCGACTACGGCACCCGACTAACCTATCTCCGTCAATCTAACGACCGTCTCACAATCGGTCCCCAATCACTTTCGTCAACAACTCCTCAATTACCATTAATTATAACCAATGTCGAGACCAAACACGGTCTCGACCCATCCAAAAGTATACGGCCGATAAATGAAATACCACAACCACAAAATAAACAAGTTCACAATTATTCAAGAATATAACATCAACCAAGTTAATGTGTGGGTCGGTTTACCAAGCCGACCCGAGCCCTCGACTCACTTGAGTCTCGGCTCCGAACTGCGAGTCACTAGGACTCGAGCCAAACACACAAGTATCATATAGCTCACAAGAGCTTAACCAAGAAATCATATAACCCATTCGACCTAAATGGTCAAATCGGCAACAAGAAATTATACACGGCTCAAGGCCGCGACCCACAAGGGTCGAACCACAAAAACCATACGAGCCGAGGCTCGAACCACAACTAATCGAGAACCCCATGAGGGTCTCGGCATGGCATACGAGCACAAAAATGAAACCCCGAGACCACAAGGGCCTCGGTTAGCTCGGATCGAGGACACAACACCCTCGACAACAACCAATCAATCATCACCAAGAACCAAAGCCATACGAGGCTTCGAACCAAATTAAGCCGAGAGCTTTGCTCTCGGTTCCGAGTCATCCATACCCAAAACCATGAAAACCCGGATACCAAACCAACTTTTAATCACAAAAACAATATTCCCATTAAAGATTAGTTCGATTCTCCACAAAACAATCCGTGTAGCCACGGATAAAAGCCAAATCGTGGCTCCCAAAACCCAAAAATGGTTCCTTCTCACCTTCTTAGACCTCCAAAAGCACGGATCTAGAAAACTATTAAAAGTTCGAACGGATTAGTACAAGATTGATGGTGTTAATGATGGTTCTAGGGTGAGTATCTTATATCAAAAGAAAGAGGGTGAAGAGAGGGATAAAATGGTGGTGTTAATTTTGTTGGGGGATCTGAAATACGGCGGTGGTGGCCGGATTTATGGTCGGCGGCGGCTAGGTTAGAAGTGGGGAAGAAAGATGAGATGAGAGAGAGATGGAAATTAGTGTTTGTGTGTGTGGTGTTACTGTGAACCGAACCAACACCCCTATATCTCTTTTATTATTATTATTTTTTTTCTTTTTATAAAAGTTAGTAATAATAATAATAATAATAATAATAATAATAATAATAATAATAATAATAATAATAATAGTAATAATAATAATATTATTACGGTGGAGCGGGTAACGCGGGTAATTGTAAAAACATGTGGCCCGGACCCGAACTCATTTTAAAACTTCAATATCACTCGAGAACCTCTCGTAAATAATTAAAAATATATCGGACTCGTTAAGACGAATCATAAAATTGTCGTTAGGTAATCCTAGTGCCAAAGTCAATGTAGTACCAAGTGAGAATTCAAATATACATCACCGATCATATAATCAAAAATGAATTATGAACATAATTCACGAATTCCATAATGTCATTAATTAAAATATCCATAAAATAGGTCTTACAAGTTCGTTGTGAAATGAAAATTTCAAATAAAAATTATAAACGAACTTAAGTTGTAATGCGGGTTTTAAAAATAGCTCCCTAAACTGCCAGTTGTCACATCCTCCCCGTCTCAGAAGGAAACCCGTCCTGGGTTTCACTCGGAAAAATTCATCTACGAAGTGAAAAGCTTCGGATATCTCTTCCTGAACTCGTCCTCACGTTCCCACGTAAATTTTGGTCCATGTCGGGAATTCCAACGAATCTTGACGAGCGGAATGCGACTTCTCTTGAGTCGTTTAACTTCACGATCTAAAATCTCAATCGGTTCCTCCACGAATTTCAGTTTCTCATCAACACGAATGTCCCTCATTGGAATGACGGGCATTTCATTAGAAAGACATTTCTTCAAATTACTCACGTGAAACACGTCGTGAACTTTGCTCAGTTTGGACGGTAATTCCAACCTATAAGCCACGGGCCCAATCCTTTCTAAGATCAAGAATGGTCCAATGTAGCGTGAGTTGAGTTTACCACGTTTCCCGAAACGTATTACACCTTTCCAAGGCGAGACTTTCAGCATTACTTTGTCTCCAACCTGGAACTCTAAAGGTTTACGTCTCTGATCGGCATAGCTCTTCTGCCTATCTCTAGCTACTTGCAACTGATCACGAATCTGAGTTACTTTCTCGGTAGTTTCCAAAATAAGCTCAGGGCCTGTAAGTTGACTATCTCCAACTTCTGCCCAACCAATAGGCGAACGACACTTTCTGCCATACAAAGCTTCGAATGGTGCATCTTTAAGACTTGTATGGTAGCTGTTATTATAGGAGAACTCCGCAAGGGGTAAATACTTCTCCCAGCCTTTACCAAAGTCTATGATGCATGCACGAAGCATATCCTCTAATTTCTGAATGGTCCTCTCATTTTGACCATCGGTTTGGGGATGATATGCAGTACTCATATCAAGCCTCGTCCCCAAAGCCGTTTGAAGTGATCGCCACAAAGCTGACGTAAAACGACTATCACGATCCGAAATAATAGATATCGGGACTCCATGTCGCGAAATAATTTCCTTCACATATAACCTCGCAAGCTTATCCACACTATCATCTTCACCAATAGCTAAGAAATGAGCAGACTTTGTCAGACGATCCACGATTACCCAGATAGCGTCACAACCGCTAGCTGTTCTCGGTAATTTGGTAATGAAGTCCATAGTAATCCGCTCCCATTTCCAGACTGGAAGTTCTGGTTGCGTTAGTAATCCTGACGGTCTCTGGTGTTCAGCCTTAACCTTTGCACATGTCAAGCACTTACTAACGTATGATGCTATATCTGCCTTCATATTCGGCCACCAATAGAACTTCTTAAGATCCTGGTACATTTTATCGGAACCAGGATGAATGGAGTACCTTGATTTATGCGACTCATGCATAATCAATTCCCGAATTTCTCCATATAAAGGTACCCAAATCCGATCTCCAAAACATAATAATTCATCAGAACGCTTAACCAATCCTTTCTCATTATCAGCCATCCCAAATATATTCTCGGCAGGTCTATTTTCTGCCTTCAACGCTTCCGTTTGAGCTTCAAGTATTTGAGACGGTAATGGCGATACGATAGTCATTCCTAATGACCTAACTCGTAATGGTGGTACTCTTTCTTTTCGACTAAGAGCATCAGCAACAACGTTTGCTTTACCAGGGTGGTAGCGAATTTCACAATCATAATCGCTTAGCAACTCAATCCAACGTCGCTGTCTCATGTTGAGCTCTTTTTGATTCAAGATGTGTTGTAGACTTTTATGGTCAGTAAATACAACACATTTGGTCCCGTACAAGTAATGTCTCCATATTCTCAAAGCAAAAACCACAGCACCGAGCTCCAAATCATGGGTAGTGTAGTTTTTCTCATGCTTTTTGAGCTGTCGGGAAGCATAAGCTATCACCTTCTCTCGTTGCATTAACACGGCTCCCAAACCTTTATGTGAGGCGTCACAATAGACGACGAAATCCTCGTTACCTTCTGGTAACGCTAAGATAGGAGCACTACACAACATTTTCTTAAGCAATTGAAACGCTTCCTCTTCTTTATCTCCCCATTCATACGTAACACTCTTTTGAGTCAATTTGGTCAATGGTTTAGCTATCTTCGAAAATCCCTCAATGAATCTTCGGTAATAATCAGCTAAACCCAAAAATTGACGAACTTCGGTTGGGGTTGTAGGTGCAGCCCAATCTTTTATCGCCTCAATCTTTGCAGGATCCACGTGGACTCCTTGTCTATCAATCACATGACCCAAAAATTGTACCGTCGGAATCCAAAATTCGCATTTCGAAAACTTGGCATAGAGTTTCTCCTTCCTGAGCAATTCCAAAATGAGTCTTAAATGCTCCTCATGCTCTTTCTCACTCTTCGAATAAATCAGAATGTCATCGATGAATACAATCACGAACTTATCCAAGTAAGGCTTACACACACGATTCATGAGATCCATGAATATTGCTGGTGCGTTAGTGTGTGTGGTGTTACTGTGAACCGAACCAACACCCCTATATCTCTTTTATTATTATTATTTTTTTTTTCTTTTTATAAAAGTTAGTAATAATAATAATAATAATAATAATAATAATAATAATAATAATAATAATAATAATAATAATAATAATAATAATAATAATAATAATAATAATAATAGTAATAATAATAATATTATTACGGTGGAGCGGGTAACGCGGGTAATTGTAAAAACATGTGGCCCGGACCCGAACTCATTTTAAAACTTCAACATCACTCGAGAACCTCTCGTAAATAATTAAAAATATATCGGACTCGTTAAGACGAATCATAAAATTGTCGTTAGGTAATCCTAGTGCCAAAGTCAATGTAGTACCAAGTGAGAATTCAAATATACATCACCGATCATATAATCAAAAATGAATTATGAACATAATTCACGAATTCCATAACGTCATTAATTAAAATATCCATAAAATAGGTCTTACAAGTTCGTTGTGAAATGAAAATTTCAAATAAAAATTATAAACGAACTTAAGTTGTAATGCGGGTTTTAAAAATAGCTCCCTAAACTGCCGGTTGTCACAGTATATAACTCTCTTTTTGAAATCCCCATGTTTCGATTTCACTATCACAATATCCGTCACATGAAATAGTCACGAAGTGCTTCGGCATCCCCAGCCCCAAGTCTTAACTGTCTTACTTTTGCAATGTAGTTTCTACAATCTCTTTCATCAAAGGACATGTTCTCGTACCCTTTAGCTTCAACTACTAACGAATGAAAATTTTTGTTTAATGGAATCCCGGCGCAATCATTTAGCTCAAGTCTTCGCTTAGAGTATGAATCCATTTTCTTATGCGATCGATGATATCGTGATTTTTTTGGACTTAAAACATGATTATGCTCAAAGAAACACGCGAGATAATACATTTTCCATTTCCACTAACAATCACATTAACTTTTGCCTTACATTTTGTTTTGGTTGATAATCTTGTCAAGCTAGATTGAGTCTTAGGTACGTACAAACCACCTTTAGAACATCCAAGTCTATAGTATGTTTTATCACCTTTTTTTCTTACACTCGATTTTCGAGTCCCAAATCCAGTTTCAAACGCATATTTTTTATAAAAATCATGAAGTTCCTTTTCTGAATCAAACTTCATACCTGCTTTTGGAGTCTTTTGGAAAATATCAATTACATTATGGTTGTCAAAAATATCATCTTGAGGGTTGAGACTTGTACTATCCTGTTCCGTCTCCGAAGACTCCGTAAACAATTCCGACATCCTAAAAATAAGCAAAACAATGTATTTTAAATAAACTATCATAAATTATTACTATTCTAATACAGGTGATAAAAAAATATGCTCAAAACAATTAGATATAAACAATGGATATTTCAAGATAGTCTAGTAACTAGTGTAATTAAATGTCTCATATGGTTATTTCAAAAGATAGAATCATACCTCACAAATGAAATGAGAAGCCAGTACCAGTAGAAATTAGTGAAGAACTATTGTGAGAAAAAGATTCAATGGAGGTGGACAAATATTGACCAACCAAATAAAGTGTCATTATCGATAAGAAGAAAAGATAAGATAGAAACAAAAATATTAAAATATTTGTTAAGGTTATATTTGGAATATCAATAAATAATGGCTGGACTCCCAAGATTGAGACAAGTGGCATCATCATAATGTTAGGCCAAAGTTTAGGCATACCGGTTAGTCCTCTATATCATTTTCCAAAAAGATATGGAAAATAAAATATATTAGACTAATATACAGTCTGGCCGGCATATTTGCATTGGCATGTCATATATATTATATTATACTATATATATAAACCCCGGGCACTCAACGAGAGGCCGCCACGTGGAATACTGTAGCAAATGAACAGTAACCGTCCACTGTTCATGCTACAGTACGAGCTACAGTAATTATTTTTTTATTTTTATTATTTTTTTCTTCTTTTTTAACGCATCGCTACAGTTCTCGCTGCAATTTTTTTTTTTTTTTTTTTTTTTTTTTTTTTTTTTACATAAATTTCCGTATGAAAATTTGTTTATAAAAAAAAAATTAATAACAAAAAATAAAAATAAAAAAATACGAAAAATAATACACTTACAAAAAATTCTTATACAAATTTGTTTTCTTTTAAAATACCCAAACAACAAAAAAAAATTTCAACCGCAACGCAAAAAAAAAAAAAAAAAAAAAAAAAAAACGTAAACATAAACAAATTATGCTTCCAAGTAAACATATGCATATTTCAAATAACAAAATTATTAATTACACCGTACAACCGACAAAATACAACGACTGTTATCTTTAACATTTTTTCAAAAAATGCTTTTAACGCAATTACCATAACCCAAAGCCATTAAATATTTGCAACCACAAACAAAACTTAACGGACACCCAATAACTACTTAAAAAAATATATAAACTATTTCTTTATTTTTTTTACAACCAACGCATAACACCAAACTACTATTTAAAAAACCCGCCGCAACGCGCGGGTTACTAAACTCGTTATATATATATTACATTTAGCGTGGGTGTCACTGTTCATCTTCCGCTACAGTGTTTTTTAGTGGCTACAGTAACTTTTTTAAAATAATAATTTTGCTACAGTGCTACAGTTTTTTTTTTTTTTTTTTTTTTTTTTTTTAACGGCACCACATTTAAAATCCGACTCCCGCGACAACGCGCGGCTTACAATCCTAGTTTTATTACAAAGACGGTGAAATACTAATATTATAAGAGACAAACCTTTATATCATTGTGTTGCACAGTAAATTTTGGAACTGTTGAATGATAAAGTTAATGCGCATATTTTTTAAATATTGTTTTCCTTCCAAAGGGGCCATTCGCATCTTTTTAGCCGCCTAATATGATCATAAGCCAATAAAGAAACAATTGAAAGGACACATTTTACAATAAAATAATTTTATATGTAATTATTTGTTATTTACAACTGTCAAATGTATTAAAAATAGTTATCTAACACAAACGCATTCAGCTTTTAGTAATTAAAACGATGATAATGCAAGTGGTTATCGATAAAAGAGATTCCCATTTAACTTTTAGTTATTAAACAATGATAAACACTTGACCATAACAATGTCTTGTACCACTATTAACGAAGGTTGTGATCTTTCATTCTTTCTTTCACAGTTCACTGCACCCTTTTCATACCAATCTTTACTGCTATATTCTGTGCTCTAACCCTTTTCATACCAAAAATGGCTGAACTTGTTCTTTCTGCTTTGCTTGGAGTCGTTATTGAGAAGCTAACATCTGTAGCCGTGAACAAGATTGCTCGCTCCAAAGGAATTCACCCCGAGCTGAAGAAATGGGAGACGAAGTTACCCCGGATTCAAGCATTACTTGAGGATGCTTCTCAGAAGGAAGTAACATCGAAAGCTGTCAAACAGTGGCTGAATAATCTCCAACATTTAGCGTATGACATAGATGACATACTCGACGCTTTGGCAACGGATGCTATGCAGCGTGAGTTTGTCAATGAGTCTCAACCAATCACCATTACCAACAAAGTAAGAAAGTTTATCCCATCTTGTTGCACTAGTTTCTCATTAAGTACTAGGGTGGGCAGCAAGTTAGATGAAATTTCCACCAGGTTACAAGATGTAATGGACGCGAAGGTGGAACTTGGTTTGAGTGAGAAACTTGGTTTGATTGTGAAAAATGAAGGGTCAAAAGATAAAAACAGAGGTAACGAGACCTCTTTGGAAACTGGACGGAGTATTTTCGGACGTGAAGGTGATAAAAATGAATTGGTTCAGAAATTGTTAAGTGTTGAATCATGTAATGAAAACTTTGGCATCGTTCCGATTGTTGGTATGGGAGGGATAGGCAAAACAACTCTAGCTAGAGCTTTGTATAATGACCGGTTAGTGAAGGATCACTTTGAACTCAAGGCATGGGTATGTGTTTCCGATGACTTTGATAGCTTCAAGATAAGCAAAGTTATATATCAAAAAATAGGAGGGGAAAAAAAGGATTTAGAAGATTTAGACCTGCTTCAAGTAGCTCTTAGAGATCAACTTATGGGGAAACGATTTCTGCTGGTTTTGGACGATGTTTGGAGTGATAAGTGGGAAGATTGGAAGAAATTAGAGGGCCCATTTTTTGCAGGGGCTTCTGGAAGCAAAATTATCATCACAACTCGAAAGAAAGAATTGCTCAGAAAGCTGCTGAACCACGATCATCCATACATTCTAGAAAAGTTGTCACCCGGCGATGCTCTGTCTCTATTTGCTCAAAATGCTTTGGGTGAAAATAACTTTGACTCATTTCCAGAGCTAAGACAACATGGTGAAGGCATCGTTCAAAAATGCGATGGCTTGCCTTTGGCTCTAGAAGCACTTGGACGTTTATTGAGAAATAGGACCGATGAAGAAGAATGGAAACGGTTGTTGGATGATGAAATATGGATGTTAGAAGATGATGGTGGTATTCTTCCGGCACTTAGACTAAGCTACCATGATCTTTCTGCTTGTCTTAAGCAATTGTTTGCATATTGTTGTTTGATCCCCAAGGACTACGTGTTTGAGAAGAAGGACTTAATTCTGTGGTGGATGGCGGAAGGGTTTTTGCACAATTCCGCTACAAATAAAACACTGGAATGCTTGGGTGAGGAATATTTTCAAGAGTTGTTGTCAAGGTCATTTTTTCAACATGTCCCTGATGACAAATCATTGTTTGTGATGCACGACCTCATGAATGATTTAGCCACATTTGTTGCTGGAGAATTTTTTTCAAGGTTAGACTTAGATATGGAGAAGGATGTTAGCAAGACAGATTTTGAAAAGTTCCGACATATGTCATTTGTTTGTGAGAACTATATGACTTACAACAAATTCAAGGCATTCGAAAGAGCTAATCGTTTGAGAACGTTTTTAGCTATGCCCGATGTGTTAAATAGCTGGGAGACATTCTTCTTATCAAGTAAGATTCTGGTTGACATACTTCCCCAGTTACCACTGTTAAGGGTTTTAAGTTTGAGTAGATTAGATATAGATGAGGTACCAGAGTGTGTCGGCAATATGAAGCACTTGCGGTATCTTAATTTATCTCGAACTAGAATCACACATTTGCCAGAAAGTGTCTGCAAGCTTTATAACTTACAAACATTGATTGTTTCCCGCTGTGAAATGCTGACTAAGTTGCCTGGCAACTTCTTAAAGCTAAAAAATTTGCGGCATTTTGACATTCGGGATACATTGCTTTGGAATAAGATGCCGTCAGGGATTAGTGAGATGAAAAGCCTACAAACCCTTTCCAACAAAGTTGCTGTTGTTGAAAACAATGACTTTTTTATATCTTGGCTTAGGAACTTAAAGAATCTCCAAGCGGAGATTGATATTGATGAGCTGCAAAAAGTGCAAAGTGCAAGGGATATAGAGGGTCACAAAAGAGGGTTAGTGAGTTACACATGTGTTGGAGTGATGTCTTTGATGATTCTCGAAATGAAAAACTTGAAAAGGAAGTCCTCGATACGCTCAAGCCACATAGTGATAACTTGAAAGATCTAAATATTGAGTCATATGGAGGTAAAGTATTTCCAAAGTGGATTGGGGATCCCTCATTTCATCAGTTGACTAGTGTTTCAATTCAGGATTGTAGAGAATGTACGTTTCTACCACCACTTGGGCAACTACCATCACTTAAGGAATTGGATATTGGAAGTCTGAACGAGGTGAAAGTTGTGGGCTCAGAGTTCCCCCTTGGGACAGGTATTGCATTTCCTAAACTTGAAAGTTTAAGGTTTAAAGATATGAGTGGGTGGGAGGTTTGGTCAACAAATAGTGGTGTTCTTGATGCGGTGTTTCCACGCCTTCAAGAGCTGTATATAGAAAATTGTCCTAATTTGGCTGAAGTCTCACTTGAAGTTAGGGTTTTACGTCTCAGCGGTTGTGGTCATGGTGTATTGAAAAGTCTAATTCACGCAGCTTCATCAGTCACCAAGTTGAGTATAAGTCATATTACAGGACTTAGTGATGAGGTGTGGAGAGGTGTTATGGACTATCTTGGGGCAGTTGAAGAATTACGTATCGATTCGTGTAATGAAATAAGATACTTGTGGGAATCAGAAGCAGAGGCAAGTAAGGTTCTTGTGAATTTAAGGAAGTTGAAAGTACAGAATTGTGAGAATCTTGAACATTGCAATTTGCCAAACAGCATTGAAGAATTGAGTATGGAAAGTTGTCCTTTAATTGCATCTGTCTCCTTCCCAACAGGAGAAGGGCACAAGCTCAAATCACTCGATATTTACAATTGTGAACCAGTATTGGAAAAGGAGGTGCTTCTCAACACAAGCATGCCAGCTTTGCTTGAGGTTGTATGGATAAAGAGGTGGAAAAATCTGAAATCAATCAATGAATTGACTTGTTTCATTCACATCACAAAACTGACAATATTTCAATGTGAATGTATAGAGTCAATGGTTGAATTGACTTGTTTCATTCACCTCACCGAATTAACAATACAATTTTGTTCGAGTATAGAGTCATTTCCTACTGCGGACTTGCAGAATCTCACCTCGTTAAAACAACTGACAATAACATATTGTAAAAGCATGGATGTTGATTCCTTTGGGCTTTGGCCTCCTAAGTTGGGTTACTTAGAAATAGGGCATTTGAAGAAGCCCATATCAAAGTTTGGCCCACAGAATTTCCCATCCTCACTTGTTGACCTACGGCTATGGGGTGGATCGGCAGAAGAAGATGATGTGACTGGCGGAAGTCAATTGTCGCATATGCTTCCTTCATCTCTTACTATACTTTACTTATGGAATTTTATGAAATTGGAAACAGTTTCAAAGGGACTCCAACACCTCACCTCCCTCCAACATCTCGATATTCAGCATTGCCCAAAGATGAAAGATCTACCAGAAGAGTTGTTGCCTTCACTTTTGAGTTTGAGAATCATTGGATGCACAGATGAACTGAAAGAAAAGACAAGTAGAAGAGGCTCCTACTGGCCCCACATCTCCTATATCCCAGAAGTTGTCATATATTAAAGGTATGTCCCACTCTCTACCTTTGACATTTTACATTCTGTATTTGAAGGGGTGTTTGGAATTGCATTTTGAAGTTAGCTATCTCATTTCGTAATCAATTGCAGCAAAGCTTATTATTTAAGAATTACTTATTCTGGTCATTTACTCATTTTGAATGGAACTCATGACAATAATAACTTTCCATATCATTCTAAAATATTTTGAACAAGTAATTATATGTTCTAGTTTTGTAACCAAAGTTTAGTGAGGTAAATGCCGATTATAAAGGATAATACATTGTGTACAACTACTTAATTATCTAAGTGATGCTTCTGGCTCCTTTGTTGGTCTTGTATTTTTGAGGTAAGCTGAGGTTATTATATATTTATATGTCTTTAGTTTTGTGTCTTTAATTACCTTATTTCTTGGGGTGTCCAAAAAAACTAACTTATATAACTCTATTTAACTAAAAGAAAGTAAGTAGGGATTGATTTTAACCGTATACTTGGGTTCATCATCTATTTCTGGATCTTATTTTTAAAACTACAAAGATTGGAGTTTCTGGATCTCCCTACAAGGAGCCAGTACTGCTATCTATAGACCAGCTTATTATAATTTGGCAGTTGGTAAAGATCATTAAATGTTCCTTCCTTGATACTTTTTCTGTGTATATTTTAAATATTCTGTAGAATATAGAATTGTCATATGGGTTTGGAGTATTTTTGTAATTTTGTGCTTACTGCACCTGAAGTAGGCACTGTGAATGTTTATAAAAATTTATTTCTTTTTGTGATTGTGGATGGTACTGTGAATCTTGAAAATCGTTGAAATTGTGACTTTTTACTTATCAGTTACATTTTCAGTTCTCGATCAAAAATTAAATATTCTTTATTTTGCAGGCCCTCCTGGATCTGGAAAGCGTACCCAGTCACCAATTATCAAAGATGAGTACTGTTTGTGCCACTTGGCTACTGGTGTCATGCTAAGAGCTGCTGTTGCTGCTAAACCCCTCTTGGAATCAAGGCAAAAGAGGCCATGGACAATGTATGTGTTTGCCGTATACATGCATATGGTTTATAGAAAGACACATATTTCTTCGTACTTACTTTCAAATCTCTGTTGTTGCTTAGGGACAACTTGTTTCTGATGACTTAGCTGTGGGGATTATTGATGAAGGGCTGAAGAAACCTTCATGTCAAAAAGGTTTCATTCTTGATGGATTCCCTAGGACGGTGGTTACACTAGTTTTGGACAACATGTATTTTTTGTTTCTTGAAGATAACGTGTATTGCTACAAAATTTATGGATGTTACACTAGTTTTGGACGTTTTTTGCATATTACAAGGCAACTTCAACAATTTTACTTGGAAGTGGGTCATTTTGGATTGTTTAATAATGAGTAGTATCTATAGATTAAGGGTAAAATGAATCAACAAATGGTCAAAGTTGTGACTCAAATCCTTAACCTCTTAACAGCTTTCATATATATTCTTGACAAGATCGATTTTACAAAACTGTGTTGATTCTAGGCATTTTCGTTTGGATGTTTGAATTGATCACAGCAAAAACAATGTTTACAACTGTACAAAAAAGTTAAACTTAAAAATTGGATCTAGGTTTCTATCAGTTAGCTCAAAACCAGCCAACTCAAAAAAGCTTCAACTAAAATTGGTTGTAGCCCTTCAATAAAGAAGAAACTCTGAGAAAATTAGCGTGTGCCACTTAATGCATGGTCCACCGATATTCATTAGTAAAAGGTGAAAGAATAGTTCGCTTTGTGCTCACTCCATGGCTACGACTTTAAACCCTCGACCTACTTACCTTATATAATCACTCCAGGCCTTCTGTTTCTATTAGGCAACGGATGTGGGACAAATCCCAAATCCACACTGCACTTGCTTCACACGTATTTAACCCCTTTTTTCCCGCTTCTTTTATTTTGTCCTGCACAATGGGTTTCATGAACCAATTTGAGCTCAAACTTGACATTACGTGGTTCAGCTCAGTTAAGTTTGACAGCATGCCAATATTTCCAGTTGAACTTTGAGTTCAAGTTAAACAAAGAGATAAACTTGTACTCGATTAAACAAAAGTGCCATATTGATGACCTCATTGAGTTTATGTATCCTACTTACGTGGCACTTTGAGTTAAAGTATGCTAAGATCCTACTTAGGATCCTGAGCGTTTTCACTTTGTAGAATCGTAAAATCGTAAAAATTAACTAGTATTGTTTCCGTAGTCATACACTCATATAACACACATTTCAAAATTTCAAGAAAAAGAGGATAAAAGAAAATGTGCATGTCAACTTGACCCGTATCTTTACCACTTATCTAACCAAAATTTGTTAAATTGAAACAATATTAACATGGATTTTTTTCATTATTTATTAAGTTTATGCTTCCACTAGAGTGCAGAAAAATATACACTTTCATATTGCAATAGTTTCCTTGTGTTGGCATGTTATTCTATCTAAGGCTGGGCACAGTAGTGACCAGCAGCGACCATCATTTTACTCGCTATATCAGCTTTCTCTTCGGCGACCTACATGCGATTTTTTGGCACAGTAAAAGTGACCTTCATTTTATTTTATTTTTTTACTAACTCCAGGCCCGCCCGCTGGGCGGCTACCTTTTATATATCTCTTTAAGAAAAATATTAGTAGTTGGTTTTTTAGGATATCGATACAAATAACATAAAACAAAACTCTTGTATATAATAATTGTATCATCAAGTCTTGAAATAAAGGAATTATTGAGAAAATTGAAACCATACATGTAAACAAAATTTATAATCTATGAAACACCTCTTGATACACAACGTTTGTGGTAGTATTGGTGTAATTACCATCTTTGTCACAACACAACACCTTAAGACCTTTTTTGCTCTTCACTCGTGAAACGGCTACACAAAGTTGGCCATATGAGAAAACCGGGCGTTCCAAATAAAGTCCAACCTTCCCCAAAGTTTGACCTTGACTTTTATTGTCATGGCAAATGAAACAAAAATGGGGAATTGCTTTCTTTTTAGTTGAAAAGGCATTTTCTTATCTGACGGGGATATTATCATCCGAGGAATAGCAATAACTTCTCCCAGTTTACCTCGTGATATTATTTCAACAGTTCATATGCAACTATATGCATCAAACTTACATTTATTATAAAAGGAACCAAAGCTTTTATAAAAACAATGTCCTGCATTATTTAAGAAATTGCTATATTTTCAAATCAAGATATACATACATACATGCCTTAAGAACAACCTACTCTAATGTCTGTAAACTTCTCTTTGATTGCTTCTTTGACTCCCGACCCCCGATGGACTCTGGCCCGGTATACTTAACAGTTAACAATACATTCCCCACCTTGAACGGATAATACCTCCACACTTCCACCAAAGTTGATTATCGCTGGCGTCAGAATTTCGAGATGACCTTTCACTTCCTGCAATTTAACATTTACAATATCATTCCTATAGATAACAGGTGGCAAATTGTGGGTTGGTCGGCCAAATTGGCTAACGGGTCAAAAGGATTGACCCGTGAACACCTTATTTGTTATTTTTCAAAAAACAAAATCTAAATGAATTATATACTATCATGACTATGAATGTAATATTGTAACAACTTAAAGAAATATATATAATTTCTATATAAGAGGGTCTAGAGGGCGTACACTTTAAAATAAACTTTGGTTCACGTTCAACCCATCTATGCTTTTAGCAATGAATTCTGGCTACTTTGTTACAATTAACCATTTTGATGTAACCCATTTGACACCTTTAAATTCTGGCTACTTTTTTAATGAGGCCCATTTCTCTTTTTAACTAAAAACTCATTTGATCCGAAATAACAGAAACAAATCAACCCATTCATAAATATGTACCGAAACTACCACATTTACAATAATATGTTTTTAGTCTCAAGTATTTTAACATAACAATTCAAGTAAAAAACTTGCCTCAACAGTTGTTTCAGTAGGTTGTTCATCGTAAACTTGAAGAATATTCTTAACACCGTCTCCAATGTTGTTCAGTAGCGCATTTTGTGTTGCCATTCTCAACTTCCATACTTGTTTGTGTAGGTCTGATACAAACCACTTCTAATTTATCACATTCAGTTACTTGTGAGAATTGTTGAGTAACATGTTCTGTTATCACAACTATTTCTTTCCGTCTCTTAAATGGATTATTGTCGGGAACCATTGAAGATGATCTTTTATGCAATAGAGGTAGCATATAATCAAAATCTCTAAACAATATTAGAAACTCACAACTGCACCCGATTCATCTTCATTGTCTAAGCTTTCGTTGTTAACAGAATCACGGTCAACCAGAGGTTCAATAATTTCCCCCGAATGTTGATCCACACTATTAAGATCATGCATTGATTCCCCATCTATGTATGCATCAGCTGATCTCAAATTGTAATGTTGAACCGGAACTCTACTCCCCATCTCCTGAAAACCAAATACCCACGAAATTAACATGCACTCTTATAATCTAAGGAAGTGTTTGGATTAGCTTATTTAACGGTCATATCGGCTTACTCGGATTTGGAAAAGGATTCCCTTGTATTGATAATAATCAAACATAATTGATTATGAAAAATTAAGCAATTCATATACCTCAACTACAGGTTTTGCTACAACTTCATAATACGCAGCTCGATGTTCCCTTCTTCATTCATTGATTTCTTTAATGACTATTCGGTTTCCTGGGCAATACCGACCTTAGACTTCTGCTCTTCGGTAAAACTTATCATCTTGTCCTTGCCATTCTTCCTTATCTTCTCATCCACCTTATCCTTAACATTCTTGCGCAACTCCTGCTTAGAAACTTTATTTTAGATAAGAAAAGAAGATAGACTACAACTAATTAATGGAAAATAATAATAAAAAATGAATAATCAAGGCCGACTTCCGCTTATGTTTTGGAAATTCGATATCAACATTATGTCAAACACCCAAAGATTCATACTCACAAAAGCTTTATCAAGCTTAAAGAATGGGTAGGTAATAATATTTCTACAGTTTAATACATTCTGTTAAATTAATCTTGAAACAATTGCATTAAGACATATGGTACGACAGCAAGGGGCCCACATTGACCAGCCAACTCATGGATATCGCTCACTATGTCAACACTGCCATTGAGCTAACTTGAGGGCGTTTTCAGACACTTTTTGTAGCTCGTCTGCATTTGTGTTGAACTATAAATCCACATTCTGAGCTAGAGTTGTCTCCTTTGGGCTTCTAGGGAACACACCCGCACCATTGCCCACCACGTATGGGACGTTTCACTTTTTTCTGTTGGTTCAAAATGAATATTATAAATAACAGTTTGGATAATTGGTTAAACTCAGATAAAGAAGGTTGCAAATATCTAATTAGTCATGCCCTTATAAAAATGAAAATAACATGAAGTGAGTGTGAGTAAGTGGCTCAAGGAACTTGTTGAATGTAATCTTGTAAAACTCGTTGTATGGATCTTCTTTTAATGACTTTGGGCTTATATGCAATTCAACTGTATAATTTTTAACAAATAATAATGCAAGAAAGAGGCAAAAAAATGATTATATGCATGTACATTGACTTGCCCATGTAGGTTTTGTCTCGTTGACCGGTTCCCAATCACAGGTTTTCAGTTTTAGTCTTCTTCTTTTTCTCACCCTGAAAAAACACAAAGTAGAAAACATTAGTTGTCTAGTATTTGTCTCTTTTTTAAAAAACCATTATGTCGTGTGATTACAAAAATTATATAAGATTCATTTGAGCTATTAGATATAAAAACAGACCGAATTGGACATTTTAGAGAACTAAATTGGATGCTTTCAAAGCTTCCGTTTTATATATTTTACCCGTTTGATCCATTTAGAGAAAAATCATAAGCCACACGAACCCATTAATAAGTAAAATGGGTCAAAGACTCTACATATCTTCTTCGTAAAATCGATTTAAGTTTTTAGATTGAATTACAATTATATTTGTTGAACTTCTAAGAATGCATGAAATCAGAGTCTCAAAAGCATAAGGAATCGTGAAAATGATATCGACCCTCTTTTCCCTTTAAATGAGTTGCACACTCTAATTAGCAAATAAACCTAAAACGGTTCTTATATATTCAAAGTTACTTATATAGATATGAAAGTAAGCCGAAATTAGTCATTGCTTTTGCACCAGATTAAATCCTATTTTATGGAAGAACGCTACTGGAAGAACGCTACTGATAAACATGCTATATAGAACTTAATTTTAGATAGAAATAGAAATATGGGATCGCAAGTGCGTATGTAGAACCTTTGTAAAGATTTCCATTTTTTGTTTCAACAACTTTGCTAGATGAGTATCCAGAAGCTGATTTCGGTGTTTGAACAATTATTTGTTACTTCTGCCAACAGCTACAACATAAAGAACTCACTACATTAATCATCTATTTTCAGTTAATGAAAAAAATATCATAGCTATTCGCCCTTTAATTCAGATGTGCATAAAGGTGAAAATACATACCTCTTGAAGAGACAAATCAACATATGATCTTTTATGGGTCCTTCATACTGAAAAATAGAAAATCTTTGTAAATAATAAAGATAAATATCCAATCAAATCAAAACAACTAAGACGGATTTCAGCAGGAACAAAAGCTGGTTTGTATTCATAACCACCGCTAGACAATGAAGAGCCAATTTCCAAAATAGCAAACACAAATTTGAAAATCGAGTTTGGAAAATGGAATGCTGCATCCAATGTCATGGTCTTTTTTATCACCTACAATACAAAAAACATCATACCACATTGTTTGCTTCCTTGCCTGCTTGTTCACGACTTCACCTACGATTTAACCTCGTCATGTAACCTTTTCCTCATGAAGCAACAGGGCCAATCTTGCATCATCAAAAATAAAAAAATTGTATATAAATCGAGATCCAAATCCTTAATATATCACATAGTTAACAAAATAATGATAAGTAAAGTTATTTTCAAGCTTGCATTTCAAAATCAAATTCATCAACAACCCTAAGCAAAACAAATCATGGACTACAATTTTATGAAAAATCCAAAGTTCCAAACCATTACCATTACTTACTTATCAACATGTAATGTTTTTAGGCATTTCATCGAGTCTTGAACAAACATCTACAAATGAACTACAAACCAAACCATTACCATTACTTACTTATAAACATTCAAGTTGGTTATTTTTACTATAATTCACAATTAAGCTTTACTTATTTGTATCATTACAAAAATAACTTCTCAGATATACATTATTTGAAAATTATTTTCAAACCTTCATACAATATCAACAATAGTAAATATAAAATTAAATGAAAAAACTAACCTGTTATGAACAGATGAATCTGCTATAATGATTGATTGATTTTAGTGATTTGAATTTAGGGTTAAGGGAACAATTAATTATGGTCCGGTTTAGGAGGGTTTTGCCTAAAATAATAGGGTGAATGATTTGGGCGGGATAAGAGAATGATCCGACGGTGCACGTGTTTTATTGCTATTTAATTGAGGTGTCACCTTTATATGGAGTGGTGATTATTTTTTTTTTCAAACATTTTTAACTAGTGAATGTTGGGCTAAGATTCATAAATCTATTTTCTTGGTAAATTAAGTCTGCTAAATAGGCCCAAAAGAACAGCCCGGATGTATGACCCATTGAGCCCACATCATAATTAGCAGCCACGTACAAATTCAAAAAACTTTAAGAAGTGGGTATGCTACGAATCAGTCACTCTCTTGATATTATATCTCCAGCAGACCAACTGTTTTTAATTTGTTTAAAGTGTATCATCAAGCGATCACAGGCTAGTACTTTATAATCATTGCATCTTTATATATATCAGACCATGTTTGAATCATGCACGCATTTGAATTAGTGTTGCTAAATTGTTTTGCTGATCATGAAATTATCGTTTTGCTTATTTGCTTTGATCATCCATTTCTTTCGATCGTGCAGTCGACTAAAAAAAAAAAAAAAACTGATCGAAAATATTTAAAAACTACACGACCAAAAGATCTCGAAAATAAAATATGTTAGACTAGTTATTGGAGCATTAAACTAATATACGAGTCTCACCAACATATTTGCATTGGCATGTCATATAGTACATTATATCTTATTATAAAGTGTGAAATATTAATATTATAAGAGACAAATCTTTATATTATTGTGTTGCACAGTAAATTTTGGAAGTGTTGAATGATAAAGTTACTGCTTATATCATTCGCATCTTTTTAGCCACCTAATATGACCATAAAACTATATACCCCACCAATCCATTATCAACCATTCATCCCAGGCTGAAATTATTCTACTCCATTATTGCGCTTTTCCTTTCTTACCAATCTCTGCTAGCAGCCTCTGAAATCTCACAATTAACCAAAAATGGCTGAACTCGTTCTTTCTGCCTTGCTTCCAGTTGTTTTTGAGAAGCTAACATCTGTACTCGAGAACAAGATCACTCGTTCCAAAGGAATTCACTCCGAGCTGAAGAAATGGGGGAGGGAGTTATCCCTGATCGAAGCATTTCTTGAGGATGCTTCTCAGAAGGAAGTAACATCGAAAGCTGTCAAAAAGTGGCTGAATGATCTCCAACATTTAGCTTATGACGTTGACGATATACTAGATGCTTTAGCAACGGATGCTATGCATCGTGAGTTTGTCAACCAGTCTCAACCCATCACCATTACCAACAAGGTAAGAAAGTTTATCCCATCTTGTTGCACTAGTTTCTCGTTAAGTACTAGGATGGGTAGCAAGTTAGATAAGATTTCCAACAGGTTACAAGAACTAATGGATGAGAAGGAGAAACTTGGTTTGATTGTGAAAAACGAAGGGTCAAAAGATAAAAATAGACGTTACCAGACTTCTTTGATAGATGCATCAAGTATTGTCGGACGTGAAGGTGATAAAAAGGAATTAGTCCAGAAACTTTTAACTGATGAATCATGTAATAAAAACTTTAGCATCGTTCCCATCGTCGGTATGGGAGGGATAGGCAAAACAACTCTAGCTAAACTTTTGTATGATGATCAGTTAGTGAAGGATCACTTTGAACTCAAGGCGTGGGTTTGTGTTTCCGATGACTTTGATAGCTTCAAGATAAGCAAAGTTATATATCAAGAAGTAGGAGGGGAACAAAAAGATTTAGCAGATTTAAATCGGCTTCAAGTAGCTCTTAGAGATCGACTTAAGGGGAAACGATTTCTGCTAGTTTTAGATGATGTTTGGAGCGAAAAGCTGGAAGACTGGGAAACATTAGCGGCCCCATTCTTTGAAGTGGCTCATGGAAGCAAAATAATCATCACAACTCGAAAGGGGCCACAAAAACTCACCACAAACAAGTAGAATAATCGGGAAGGTAAGCAAGGTTCAACGTGCAACGAATCTTAACCGCGACCAAAGTAATTAAGTCGTTTTAGAAACGATACGGCATGTATTATATGCATATGAGTTTTACAAAGTTTTATCACCCTTATATACTTGTAGTGAGGTTTTGATTGGCCGTGAATGGTCAACTAAAGTCAACCACAGATGTGGTCAATATAGTCAAACAGCCTAGGCCAATGCTCCGTGGAAGTATAGTGTTTCCCCGGGTCGTTATGTCCCAGCGAGGCGTGCAAATGTATTTAAAACGGATTTGATATCGGGTGATTCGGAACAGGAAAGGGGTAATAGGGGTTTGAATGATTATGCTAAGGAAATACAAGTGAAAACAAGTTAAAGAAACTAAATTAACCAAAACATAAAGCTACGTTACCCTAGAACGTATTTAAAATTAAAAACGCGCGTTTGAATTTAAATTAAACGCGAACGCGCAAAATAAAAAGTGAAACATGAGCAAATAAAGTCCTACGAATATAAAAATTATATTTTTACAATCCTAATGTTATAAGAAAATTTTTGGAAGTTTAAAATTATTTTTTTGACCATTTAACTATTTATTATTAATTAAAAACTATTTTTAACTATTTAAATTATACTAAAATACAATTAATTATGAAATTAACCTAGAAAAATGAAAATTTAACTTGGAAAATTCTAAAATAACCTAAGATTAATTTTAAAACTGAAATTATATTTTTTAGTCTTTTTCTTGATTTATTATTAATTAATTAACTATTTAATTACTAATTTAATTAATTTAAATTATTAAAAATACCAAATGAAAAGAGAAAATTATGAAATTTTTTCTAAAAATACTTTAGACTAGCAGAAACCTAGGAAAAATGTAAAAACATACAAGTGCTTAATGAAAAAGTTGGAAAATAAGCTAAAAAACTAAAAAATATTAAATAGAAGCTATCACTATTATAAAAATTGATGATTTTTGATTTATCTCTTTACAAGAATGTTACACTACTGGAAATGAAGAACTTTAATGAAAACAATTAGGCTAGAACTTAAAAATAAGCAATGTGCAACCTAAAAAGCTCAACAGTGAGCTTATTTGGCTAAAAATGAGATTTTAGACTACAATTAAGCTACTACTGAGAAACAAGGTTAAAATAAGCTAAACACAAATTAAGGGAACTGAGAATGAGCTAAAACATCAACAAAATCACACTGAATAATGACAAAAGGCAAAATAAGCAATTGTCCAAACCCTTCAAACCAAACAGTCCCTTAAGGGCTATAGCAGGCCTGAATTAAGCTAGGGCAAGAGTTCTAAACCCCAAAATGAGCTTGGATCTTAGAAGTCAGTACAACTGACTTCTCAAATAATCAAGATTCACAGAATTAGCTTAAGGCTAGGACCAAGAAAAAGACTTGCCAAAATGGCTTGAGCTCACTGAAGAGTAAATGAGAACTCAAGTGGCAGTGTGAGCAATTGGGTACACAAGCTCAAAATAAGGCTAACATAGGTACAAACAAGCTTAAGTAACTCAAATTAACTATAAGAAACAACAAAACAATCACTGGATCCAAAAGAATTACTGAAATCAACAAGCTCAATGAAAGCTGATGAATCAGCTTTCACAGGTTCAAAATGGCAAACAAGAGGGTCAAAATAAGCTATGAAATCAGCAAGAAAGGTTAGACCAAATAATGAAACAATCTAACAAGCTACCAGGCTACAAAGATCATCAAATATCAAGACAAATGACCCATGAATGAAGGAAATGTGGTAAAAAGAAACTTTGCTCAAACTGTGGTGCAGGGCATAAGCATGCCCTGCAGGCAACTATAAGCACTAGCACAAGCTAACATAAAAATCTAAAAATTAATACAAACATGGATTCATGTAGCCTAACTGGTATACTTCACCCTCAAGAAATTTCAAGGTCTGAATTTGAACACACAATTCATGAAAAATCTTGGAAGATTTTGGATTTCCTGAAACTAAGCCATTTTGACTTTTTTGGTATTTGCAATATTTTGACTTTGGTGAATTTTCAATGAATGTATGTTACTGAGATTGTTGTTATAACATAAACTAAGACTAATTTGAGCAAGCTAATCTAGATTTATACCTAATATGATGATATAGCCCTCTAACATTCTAACAGTGGACTGCCATGATCCCATAAGAGAGGTTTTGACTTTTTACTCTAAAACTCCCAATGTTAAGACTTAATTGAACTAATTTGATACTGAGAAAGAGCTTTCAACCAGGGTTAACAGCTACAAAACTCAAGAGCACAGTGAATTAACTAAATCCAAACACCCCTTAATGGAAACAGATTTTTTGATTTTCAATGGAACTTACTGATTTATACTGTTAAAATGAAAGACTAGCTATAGTTTAACTATATTATGATGGAATTAATCAGCTGAGACTTAAAAATAAATAGGAAACAGTGAGCAATAACTATGAAGCTCTTATGAGTAAATTCTCACAGTTAACTTGCAAGCACTCAACAAAAGCTACTACGTAATTAGTAAGAAAGAGCATGTTATATCACTAATAAGCATAAATGAACCAGAAATAGTACAAATAAACAGGATTCAAGCAATGTTGCAGTTAAATGCCATAATTTGAACATGGGACTTACAAAATCCAGCAACTGTGTAATTGTGTAATATTCCAAATCAAAGTCCAAACCACCCTATTGCTTCCCATGAAGCTTTAAACCAGTACATACACCTTCTTCTTCTTTTCTTCTTGAATTTTTCATTTTTATTTTTTATTTTCTAAGTATTTTTTTGGGATTTTTCCATTTTTTTTTTCTTTTTGAGATAAAGGGAAGAACAAGGAGGAATTAAGGTCTAAATAAGCTTAATGAACCTAAACTGAGTTAATGAAACATTGGTGACAACCAACAACTTATAACATCTTTTGGTTGAAACTTAAGAATTACCAGGAAACTGAGAATAATAATTAAAGCTTGAAATTATGAATTAAAGACTTGATATTAAAACTGAAAGCAACAAATTACAACTAATGTTTTTCTGAAAATAAAAATTACAACAACTTTGATTTGAACTAAAATTTTAACTTAAAAAAACTAACTCCTCTTCACTGCTCCTTCTCTTTCATTTTATAGCTGCCAATTAGGGTTTCTCAGTGCTCTTTGGCATTTTCCCAGCTGCTATATTGGACCATTGGATAGTGGAGATCCAATCTTGACCTTTGATTTATTTTGGTGCCCAAAAACTCTTTGTCATTTTCTTCTGATAACTTGTTCCAGGATGTGGTATTTGGACTGAGGTGTTTGTTTGGGTGTAGGGGTGATGATGGAGGGGGGGGGGGGATAGTGGGTGGTGATGATGAGGGTGACAGGTATTGCAGGGAGGTCACGGGGTTATGTTTGGAGGTGGAGGGTGGAGTTGGTCAAAGGTCATTTGACCTGGTTTTAATATTTCAAAACGGTGGGCTGTTAAATGGCTTGGGCCAAGGGGATAAAAGGGATGGGCTTGGAAAGGTGTTGGGTGTTTGTGTTGGATTTGTGATTACACCTTGGGTCCGTTTGGTTTATATATGAAAAATAACACAAGGACCTTAGTTGTAATAAGCTGAAAATCAAGGACCATTCATGTCATTTTCCAAACTCAATTCAAGGGACTAAACCTGCCATATAACAATAACACAAGGACCAAAGTTTGTAATTTTCCAATATTTTAAACCCCGAGGACCTTTTCTGCCAATTATGAAACATCAGGGACCAAATGTGTAATTTCTCAAACTTTTTACTCAAGGATCGTTTTTTGATAATATTTGACTTTTAAATGCCTTGGGTTGACTTTTCTTTCATTTTAAACCTTTAGGGACTAGTTTTGTCAATTTATGACACTTGAGGAACTGAAACTGCCAATTATGCAAACTTTGTTCGTTTTTCATTTCTTTCAACATTTTGCATCTAAAATATATAAAACACAGTTTTGGGATAATTTCTGTATTTTGATGCATAACTGAGTGTTTTTGGACGCTTTGGCAGTTTAGATACGATAAAAATGATGAATATTTACACACTCATCAGGTTTTATAAAGTTACATAAGTTAAACGTTTAAGAAAAATAGTCGATGCGCGTTTTTAACACTTAAAAACCCTAAAAATAAAGTTGTGTTAATTATTAAGTTAAACCTGACTTCAAGTGAACGTATCTACTTCGTTTTAAACACGTTTTTATCCGGTAAACTCTCTAAACGTAGGGGAATATGTCTACTTTCATTATTTCAAGACCTCGATTCGTGAAAACATCTTTTAGATATCGGTTTATACCATATTACTTTCCGGACATGCTGTTACACATTTTCAGAATTTTTCCGACTTCGTCGGGCTATTTCTCACTCATTTTCTAATGAAATCACTTGGTTCAAAAGCCTAGGTTCATCGTTTTTTAGTCTACTTTCCAAAAATGTAAGCTACTTGTCTTGTTTTAAACCAATTGTTTTAGAAAATAAAAAATACACACAAGTGTCAAAGCTGTCCAAAATCAGAAAACATAACCCGACTTCTTGGGGCTGTATCTATTTCGTTACTTAACTTCACGACTCGATCCAACTTGCTGTGGTTAGGTCTAGGTGTCCTCTACAAAAGTTATGTTTACCATTTTTCTTCATCTAGAGTTTAAAGTGGTCGTTTTCACGAATTACAAACGGAACTCAGTTTGTGTCAATTTTAGGGACAGAATATAAGTGTGTGTAAATTGGATTTGCCCAGAAAAATGTCTAAGATGGTTTTCTATAGTGATGTATACGACTAAAAACTGGGACAGAATATATGTTTATATATGTTTTCTAACTTAACTTTAACTCAAATTTCAACACAAAGTGTACATACGTGATATAAAAGGAACATGGAATGACGTACGAGCATGAAATGAGTTGTTAGAAATTCTTTACACAAAAACTATATGTGAGGTAAAAAGTTTGGCTACAAATCTTTTAATGAAACAAAAACTCAAGTGGAAACTTTCGTATTTCAAAAAAAATAATGTTTCCTTATTAGGTAATAATTAAATTATTATTTTTTAATTTATAAAGTTATAACTTCGTTTTGTTGATATACTACACTAGTAGACGATAAATATAAAAAATATAAATAAGAAGCAACTAACAATATGATTAAATTTTTTAAATGATTATCTTTAACAATAAAAAACTATAATTAAAAATTATAAATCAAACAAAACAAATATTAAATTATTTATTTTTTTAATGAATAAAAATATATAGTTAAAAAAAAAAAAAAAAAAAAAAAAAAAAAAAAAAACCCTCACGCGTGCGCGGACATTATAACTAGTATTCTATATAGGGCTGAACATCGGGCCGGACCCCGACCCGCCCCGTCTCGACTAATCCCGATCCCGAAAGTCACCTAAATTGTAAATAGAATACCGACCCGAAAGTAGTCGTTTTTTTTGCCCGTCCCGAAAGTAATCGGTTTTTGCTTGTATTTTGTCAGTTTTTGGCCCGTCCCGAATCCCGAAAATGCTAAAAATCCATCTCGACTCCCGACCCGAGAAGCTATTATTCGGTTTTGAGACTATCAGCTTATGTCGAGATCGAGTCGATTGTCGGGACTCGGGCGGTTTTGCTCGCCCCTAATTCTATATAAGAGTTTAAGTGAGCGAAAACACAAATGATACAACTTTCATAGGGAAAGCGGAATTATTTGTAAGCCCAAATAGAATTATGGGTTGATTGATAATAAACTTTTTTGAATTAGTAAAGTTACCTAAATTAAATGAGAATGGCTTTTATTTTGAGGTTAATACATAAATGGGATTCAAAATCAATTAAACCATTACAATATAAATACATAACCAACCTTGCACCACACTCGAGTAAGACCGGGTGTAATAGAGGTAGTAGGACTCTTCCTACCCCCTTCTACCACACGTGAACATTATAACACCACCACCACCATGCGTGGTGATGGATTTACTTTTTATTGAATCGGTGGTCTAGACGCATACATAGAATTGTTGAGGAACGCAAATACTAGTTGATAGCTGCTTGGAATTCACAACACTATCTTCACCTAGCATATATGTTAAGCAGCATTTTTGCGTGTATATTTGATAAAAGTGGAAAACAAAAATTAATTTTCCAATTGACCTTAAAATCCAATCTATCCATAAACTCATAATTTCGACAAAACAGCCTGCTTGAACCTTATAAGCTCAGTAAACTCAGCAGTCAACGTTCTTGTAACCCAAAATCAAACCTAGAGCTCTTATCAAAACAGTAACCGATGCTTTTATTATCAGTAACAAGCATGTGTTAATGTGAAGTAATCTTTTGCAATTCTTTGCGAATCTCTTCTGTTAGTTGCTCTGCATTATACTCGAGGCCAAAGGTTCTGAAAATTTCCATATTTGGATTCATTAGGTACCTGTCACACATTACACACACAGCTTAACAAGTTAGAACCATGTTTGTATACCGCTTGACCTTTATCAACTTATTTGCCGAAATAAGATATGCTATGTTTCTCCTTATGATTCATTCAGTCATGGTCAATGGCCTTAACCATTTGTACTATCATTTAGGGGTCGAATAATTAGATTTTCTATCATCAGTACCACCATAGTTCCAACAGAAACTAATAATCATAAAGTTGATATAACATTACTAATCTAACCCCATTTGTTGTCATTTTTCTAGGTAAAAACAACAGCGGATTTCGATATAATGAATAAATGAAGTACAAAAAGTGGAAGATTTGAAAGTTGTAGCTTACATGTTGTGTGAAGATTCGACAAGATAATCATCGCCATCTTCTTCAACCTTCTTAAAGAAAACTCTGTACTCATGTGCCATTTCTCTTACAGCAGAAACAGGTTCAGTTAGACCAATTATGTTCTCATCAAATTCTGCACCCCATGTTGAAAGAAAAAATAATAAGCCAAGACTGATGTAAGGTATCAGAATCGTTGATCAGATTTGCATAAAAAACGTAAACCTATAAAAATGACGAATAGAGGTGCCAATTTCGATGCCTTTATTTATGAACAGAACGATTGAGTGATGTTTTATCTCCGGCTAGTAGAGCATTTCTAGATATAAAAAAGGGAATAACGGGTCAAAAATTGCCTATATTTTATTTACAATTCATACTATCTTTGAAATCGCTTTAATTAAAACATTTGATTATTCAGTTAAGGAGTAATTGTGACAATGAATAAAATGACCAAAAACGACAATTTTGTAAAACCGGATGAAAACGGATCAAAACGTGCAAAAACGGACGAAATCGTGTAAAAATGGATGAAAGCGTTTAAAAACAAATGAAATCGTGTAAAAACGGACGAAAACGTGCAAAAACCAACGAAAACGTAAAAAAACGGACGAAATTGTGGAAAAACAGGCGAAAACGTGTAAAAACGGACGAAAACGTTCTAAAACGAATGAAAAAAACGTAAAAACGGACGAAAACATAAAAAACCGGACAAACTCGTGTAAAAACAGACCAAAAATTATAAAAATGGACGAATAAGTACAAAGACGTATGAAAACGTAAGAAAAACCTAATTTTTAGTTAATTAAAAACAAGCATTAGTATAAAAGGACTAACTTTGCAAACATCTATCGACTAAATGGACTAATGTTGGCACATGATAACCTTCTCAAAATAAAATTTGAATTATTTTCAGCTTTTACCCTTCTCAAAGTCTGGAGATAGCCTTGACCAACTTTTGGTTTCTCAAAATTAGCATACATCCTTGACCAACTGTTTATTATTTGGTCTTTGTGTCAACCTCAAATATTGGAAGTTATTGGGGATGGTTTCCCTTTGTTTGTGGCTGTAGGAATTTAGATGAGGCTTTCAGGACAATTTATGAGGGGGTTGCTCTAATTAGGACTAATGGAGAAGCTGTGACTGTGACTGGTATGTTTGATATACAGTTTAAATATTCACATGGGTTTTAGTAATTTTGAAAGATGGCGTTAAATGTTTGAAATTGAAGATGAATTGGGAAGTGGGTTTGTTTATGTTACAGTTTGATGAAAGTATTGAGAGTTTTCGGATTGTTGTAAGTTTTCTTTTGATCATTACTGTTTGCATATTGGTGGAATATAAAATAACAACAGTAGAATAGTGTATTTTTGTTGTGAGAGCTCACGAATCTTGCTGTCATTTGCAGGTACTATCATGCCGAGCGTAAGAACCCACTTAAACCTTTTTAGCTTGCCTTAATGGTGATGTAGTCTGCACTTAATTTGTCAAAGTTGTTGGTAATATTATTAATACTTTGACACGCGTTAACAATCAAATATTTATGGATTGACAGGTCCACGTGTTGTGATGAAGATTGCAGGTAATATGATTTTCCCCATGTTAGTGCTCTACTGTTTACATGTGCTTTAAAGTTTACACATGTAAATTTTTTTGAATGTCGTTTAAACTTTTGAAGCATTTTTAAATCTCTATGTTTAATGTTTGGATTGTTTGTTGATGGTTTTGTGGTTTTTGGGTTTAGGTCGGTCAGGATGTACAAAATATTCTGGCCAATGTAGTTAGGGACCATGGTCTAAGCGGCGAATGACGTGCGTATAGCTTGCTCAACAGTGTTGTTTGGACTGTTTTGTAACTTTTTTCGTTATCATTATTAAACTTGCAATCCTGACGCAGTGTATTTTTTATACACATAATTACTACCTCATTGATCACATTACATGTCATTCTTTTCTTTTGAACAATGTATCAGCCGCAACTTAGCTTATGCTGACATTATAATTGTTGGTGTTGTTTTAGGTACGAACGAACGGGTAGAGGCAACCTATAGCGGTCTACATGAAAATGATAGATGCAATCGTTTAGCGACCCGAGGTAATTCGGTTACTTATACGTTTTTTTTCTGGGAACCATGTTGCAGCTATATATATATATATATATATATATATATATATATATATATATATATATATATATATATATATATATATATATATTACCATTTACGTTTTCATTTTTTTTATTTTTTTTTTTGACGGTTGTTATTGTCACAGATATCAATGAAGGAATAGGAGAGGGTTGTAGTAGTTTACACGGGAACAGTCGACATAAATGTTCAACAGCCCCAGGTGATAGAAATAATTTATTGTTACATACTTTCAAAACCGTATTTTAAATCTACTTCTTCTTGACCCTTGGATTCTCTCATTTTTTCTTACGACTTTGCTTTTGTTTCTTGAGTGATCATACAGGGCCCCTATAAGAATATATGTATATAGGGGATTGCAGTCAGCTGTGTTGTAGCGCCTGTTACTCAGACCCGGGAAATGGAGCGTTCTGTGTCGCATAAGAACAACCGGCAGCAGCATTTGGCGCATCAACGTATGTTAGGTTATGAATTTCCATGCATAGGAATGCTTATTTTATAAACATCTTATCAGTATGATGAATACAATAGACGATGGGTAGTTTGAGTTGCACCAACTGTTGACAGTTTGTTGCTGTAACTGGTGATACTGAGGACCAACAAACGCGTAGCAGCAGGTCCCATGTGAATAGCAGTTGTGCACGCTCTATGGTCCCAGGTAAATGATATTTGACCTCTAGTGAGTCAAAAGGTAAAACTAAACTTGATTAAAAGTAGACATGCTTACATGGGTCGGAAGTCACCCGTGATGTTTTTCAATGCTTTTAACCTCCTAAGCTATACTAAGAAAAAATTGACTAGTATTGTTTCAGTATCCATGCACTCATATAACACATATTTCAAAATTTCAAGAAAAAGAGGATAAAAGAATATGTGCAGGTCAACTTGACCCGTATTTTTACCACTTAATTGACCAATTTCTGTTAAATTGAAACAATATTAACATGGATTTTTTCATTATTTATTAAATTTATGTTTTCACTAGAGTCCAGAAAAATATACAATTGATAAACCTTTCATATAGCAAAAGTTTCCTTCTGTTGGCAGGTTATTCTATCTAAAGCTACAACACCATGTCATGCTTCTACAGAACCACAAATATTGAAAAACTACATGAAAAAAAGATATGGAAAATAAAATATATTAGACTAGTCATTGGAGTATTGGACTAATATACGGTCTGGCCGACATATTTGCATTGGCATGTCATATATATTATATTATATTACAAAGACGGTGAAATACTAATATTATAAGAGACAAACTTTTATATCATTGTGTTGCACGGTAAATTTTGGAATTATTGAATGATAAAGTTAGTGCTTAAATTTTTTATTGCATCCAATGGGGCCCGTTCGCATCTTTTTAGCCACCTAAGACTATCTTTATTGGCAACCTGATCCGACCGATCGGAGTATACAAGACAAAAAATACTCAATATTATATTAAAAGAATACCAAAAAAAGAGAGAGAAAGTCACGATCTGGTCGGTATGTGACTTCCAAACCTTTGAACCGACCTTGCCACATGTCACTCTGCCAACAATTTCCTCCGAATCTGGTAGTGATCAATTTTTCTTGCCGGAAAATTGATATATTCACCGGAGAAGAAGAAGCAAAAAGTGCGGTACAAGATGAGAAAAATAAAATAAAAAGTGAGTATGATTTAAAAAGTGATATATTCACCCAAGGTTTACTTTTTGACTGTTTCAATTTGTATCAGTTAATATGACCATAACAACGACTTTAGAAACAATTGAAAGGACACAATTTACATTGAAATATTTTTATATGTAATTATTTATTATTTACAGCTGTCAAATGTAATAAAAATAGTTTATCTAACACAAACCCATTCAACTTTTAGTAATTAAAAGGATGATAATGCAAGTGGTTATCACTAAAAGAGATTCCCATTTAACTTTTAGTTATTAAACAATGATAAACACTTGACCATAACAATGTCTTGTACCACTATTAACGAAGGTTGTGATCTTTCATTCTTTCTTTCACAGTTCACTGCACCCTTTTCATACCAATCTATACTGCTATATTCTGTGCTCTAACCCTTTTCATACCAAAAATGGCTGAACTCGTTCTTTCTGCTTTGCTTGGAGTCGTTATTGAGAAGCTAACATCTGTAGCTGTGAACAAGATTGCTCGCTCCAAAGGAATTCACCCCGAGCTGAAGAAATGGGAGACGAAGTTACCCCGGATTCAAGCATTACTTGAGGATGCTTCTCAGAAGGAAGTAACATCGAAAGCTGTCAAACAGTGGCTGAATGATCTCCAACATTTAGCATATGACATAGATGACATACTCGACGCCTTGGCAACGGATGCTATGCAGCGTGAGTTTGTCAATGAGTCTCAACCCATCACCATTACCAACAAAGTAAGAAAGTTTATCCCATCTTGTTGCACTAGTTTCTCATTAAGTACTAGGGTGGGCAGCAAGTTAGATGAAATTTCCACCAGGTTACAAGATGTAATGGACGCGAAGGTGGAACTTGGTTTGAGTGAGAAACTTGGTTTGATTGTGAAAAATGAAGGGTCAAAAGATAAAAACAGAGGTAACGAGACCTCTTTGGAAGGTGGACGGGGTATTGTCGGGCGTGAAGGTGATAAAAAGGAATTGGTTCAGAAATTGTTAAGTGTTGAATCATGTAATGAAAACTTTGGCATCGTTCCGATTGTTGGTATGGGAGGGATAGGCAAAACAACTCTAGCTAGAGCTTTGTATAATGACCGGTTAGTGATGGATCACTTTGAACTCAAGGCATGGGTTTGTGTTTCCGATGACTTTGATAGCTTCAAGATAAGCAAAGTTATATATCAAGAAGTGGGAGGGGAACAAAAGGATTTCGTAGATTTAAATCGGCTTCAAGTAGCTCTTAGAGATCAACTTATGGGGAAACGATTTCTGCTAGTTTTGGACGATGTTTGGAGCGAAAAGTGGGAAGATTGGAAGAAATTAGAGGGCCCATTTTTTGCAGGGGCTTCTGGAAGCAAAATTATCATCACAACTCGAAAGAAAGAATTGCTCAGAAAGCTGCTGAACCACGATCATCCATACATTCTAGAAAAGTTGTCACCCGGCGATGCTCTGTCTCTATTTGCTCAAAATGCTTTGGGCGAAAATAACTTTGACTCATTTCCAGAGCTAAGACAACATGGTGAAGGCATCGTTCAAAAATGCGATGGCTTGCCTTTGGCTCTAGAAGCACTTGGACGTTTATTGAGAAATAGGACTGATGAAGAAGAATGGAAGCGGTTGTTGGATGATGAAATATGGATGTTAGAAGATGATGGTGGTATTCTTCCGGCACTTAGACTAAGCTACCATGATCTTTCTGCTTGTCTTAAGCAATTGTTTGCATATTGTTGTTTGATCCCCAAGGACTACGTGTTTGAGAAGAAGGACTTAATTCTGTGGTGGATGGCGGAAGGGTTTTTGCACAATTCCGCTACAAATAAAACACTGGAATGCTTGGGTGAGGAATATTTTCAAGAGTTGTTGTCAAGGTCATTTTTTCAACATGTCCCTGATGACAAATCATTGTTTGTGATGCACGATCTCATGAATGATTTAGCCACATTTGTTGCTGGAGAATTTTTTTCAAGGTTAGACTTAGATGTGAAGAAGGATGTTAGCAAGACAGATTTTCAAAAGTTCCGCCATATGTCATTTGTTTGTGAGAACTATATGACTTACAACAAATTCAAGGCATTCGAAAGAGCTAATCGTTTGAGAACATTTTTAGCTATGCCCGATGTGTTAAATAGCTGGCAGGCATTCAACTTATCAAGTAGGATTCTGGTTGACATACTTCCCCGGTTACCACTGTTAAGGGTTTTAAGTTTGAGTAGATCAGATATAGATGAGGTACCAGAGTGTGTCGGCAATATGAAGCACTTGCGGTATCTTAATTTATCTCGAACTAGAATCACACATTTGCCAGAAAGTGTCTGCAAGCTTTATAACTTACAAACATTGATTGTTTCCCGCTGTGAAATGCTGTCTAAGTTGCCCGACAACTTCTTAAAGCTAAAAAATTTGCGGCATTTTGACATTCGGGATACATTGCTTTGGAATAAGATGCCGTCAGGGATTAGCGAGATGAAAAGCCTACAAACCCTTTCCAACAAACTTGCTGTTGTTGAAAACAATGACTTTTTTATATCTTGGCTTAGGAACTTAAAGAATCTCCAAGCGAAGATTGATATTGATGAGCTGCAAAAAGTGCAAAGTGCAAGGGATATGGAGGGTGTGAACTTATCACAAAAGAGGGTTAGTGAGTTACACCTGAAATGGAGTGATGTCTTTGATGATTCTCGAAATGAAAAACTTGAAAAGGAAGTCCTCGATACGCTCAAGCCTCATAGTGATAACTTGAAACATCTAAAGATTGTGTCATATGGAGGTAAAGTATTTCCAAAGTGGATTGGGGATCCCTCATTTCATCAGTTGACTAGTGTTTCAATTTGGGGCTGTAGAAAATGTACATTTATACCATCACTTGGGCAACTACCATCACTTAAGAAATTGGATATTCGAAGTCTGAACGAGGTGAAAGTTGTGGGCTCAGAGTTCCTCCTTGGGACAGGTATTGCATTTCCTAAACTTGAAAGTTTAAGGTTTGAAGATATGAGTGGGTGGGAAGTTTGGTCAACAAATAGTGGTGTTGTTGATGCA